>CM061051.1:817084-927084 GCA_030762985.1 Adelphocoris suturalis | reverse complement strand
TTTCGGTTTACGGCGCATCTTCAGGTCCAACCCAAGAGGAATTAAGACGGATCGAATGGGATATGAGGATGGAAAGGGACTGGAAGGGCTGCTTTCAGGGGCTTGTCAAGTTGCCATTTCCCATCTCAACCAGCAGTCTCAAGAATGAGAAGCCACATCAATAGTGAGTCATCTCAAAACGGAAATTTACTTGTCAATGCAATAATATTCGAGGGTGGAAACCAATCGGCATATTTCGTGATTGATTAAATCGGTAAACCCCGAGAAACGTACATCTGTAATTCAACAACCATAGATGAGAAAATTGAAGATCAACATGAATGTGTTGGAAGAATATGAATATGATGAAGCTCATATTGAACTACCTAAGAAACAACTTAAACAATACCAGAAAATATAATAGAAGTAGGACTGTACGTAATTATAGTTTCATTCATTACAAAGATTAGCGGAAACACAGATTGACATAAATTCGGACGAGAAACCAAAAGTACTTCGAAGGCGGTCTAGATTGCAAAATGCAAGTGGATATTCTAACTGTGGAGGTATTTTCTTTTCATGTTTATTCATTCCCTTCATTTTCAGCGGACACGAAACATAAGATGCAGGATCCACATTTCCAATGCTTCCAATCTACTCAGTGCCCACGTTTCCATGTTGTGGAGCAACACAGGTTAAAAATAACATATTACAAGACAATATCGATCAGTAAATGACTGCAAAATTCGAAGCCTTGATAAAATAAACCGTGCCAAAACAATCATATACGTTTCATTATAGGAGTGCCGAGTTACTCAAACGACTAAACTATTTCATCCACAGAGCTCCCAAAGTCTTCCATTGGAATGGTCATTCCTGCTGACGACCAGAAATGATGATGAAACATCGTTAAGATGGTCCTCGCCAGTATGAAGTGGTCTGCCTAGCGGTTTTATCTGCATTCTGCTACCGATCCGATACGAGTACGTCTGCAACATCTAGAATGGATGTTTGTTGGGATCTGGAATGGATCTTTCTAACGCCCTAGTATAGTCTACGAAGCACTGGAAAACATCTTTACACTTCTCATAGGGATTTCGTGCAGAAGAAAAACGCTGCAAATTATTACATAGAGGTTTATTATTTCTGTATTGTATAGCTCTTCTACGCAGCACACCTGCCTGTATTATTAAACGAATCATTAGATAGGTATCTAAAGTGTCTGCATAGGTGTAGACGAATACTGAAGAGACATTAAGAAAATTAAATGACACACCTAAACTTACCTTACAGGAGCTGAAACCGCGGTGGAGGAGCGTATGCCACTAGCTAGCTGCAAGCCTAACACTATCTAGCGGTCATTGATGAAACTTAGTTCCTCCGAAAAATCATTGGGTCGCTGCTCCATTATAGAATATAGTGAGGAAACGAAAAATCTTTCGGCTATCTGGATGATTCCATTCGACTCGTTGGAAAAATACATGTAAATGACAACCACAAAACATTAATGTTACCTTGAATGTTTTCGAGATCTCTATTTTCAATACCTCAGCCTTTAATTACAAACTACAGGGTTGATCAAAATTGATGCCGATGTTACTGGCGCACCTCCGTCCAATGTATGATTTTTCAGCAAAATTTCATAAACTTTGGTCCAGTAGTTTTGAAGAAAAGCTACGGCGCGGACGGATTATTTTTCATTTTTCGATTTTTAGATTATATGCATCTTGAAACGTAAACCAACAAATTTTAAGGGTCAATACAAGTTGGCGTGAAAGATGACATTGACGGATTATCTGTTAGTGAGATCATTTCGTTTATGAAGTTAAAAATAAAATTCCTATTGTAGAACCATCTATGTGCTTTTACGATATCGGCTGAACGCAGAACATTCAAGCTTCTTCTACACCGCTGTTTCGGCAATTTCCAATCAATTGATACTTTCCATATTGCACCTATTTGGAAAGCAGTCGTCAAGATGGAATACAAAAAGAAAAGAAGTGAAATTGCCCATTCAAGTCCAATCTGCGTTTGATTGAATCCCGGCCACCGGTCGGTCGTAACCTATCGTGCCGGAAAGTAAAAAGTAGTAGCACAATGGGTGTCAGTCCCGCAATTCTTCCGATTTGCTTTTTGTGTCAAGTATTCTGAACAAAGTAATATCCTTCGTTTTTCGTTTCGTATTTTATGAGAAATTGATGAAATGAATAGGTCAGATAAAAGTAATATTTTCTGAAAATTGAACTGAACTTGATTGAAAACTAAACTTGATTTGAAATTTCATTCAATGACGGTAACATTGTGCTTACGAGAGGGGGGGGGGGGGGGGGGGTGGTTACAATTTTGTTTTTCGTGGTCGATTACAAAGGTTCTTTATTGAAAATAATACCGCATCTCTAACCATTGTTCCCGACTTGAAGTGGAATCTGGTTACGCCATTCAGGTTCTCGAAGCATCACACAATCGCCTGAGCTGAGGATTAACTTCAATGAGCTTAGTAACAAGAATATATGATAAATACAATTGAGCGAGGCGAAATTTGCAGGAATTATTAACTTCCGTGGCCGCTGACTTAAGCCAATCAGCTTAAGACGACATGTAACTTTAATGCATAGTTTTTAATTTAATGATTTAAGCTGCACCTCAAACAGAAGGGTCGTTAGTGGCATTGAATAAGGTGCCTATGGGTGGGGTATGATTTCAAGGAGAGCCATGTTGTCCGCTTTCACTAAACGGATTACCACTATGGACACCACTGTCAGATCGGAGAGGGTGGGGGTGGGGGACAAAATAATAACAATAACTCAGTCATTAGGGGTACAGCTATAAACTCAGTTTAACCACTAAAGCGGATAGAAAACCCTACAAATAAAATATAAGTAAAACTAAGTCTAGATAGTGAATAGGCTCATAACTGAATACATATGACTATATATAATCAGCAAAGTTTAATAAAACTAAGACTAGATTTACATAAAAATATCACAGATCAGATATTAGAGTTAGTATAGATTTATTATAAATAGGTATAATTGCTTAATGGATATATTAACTTAGATATATTTTACATAGATATGATGAAATTATATATAAAAATGAAATGAATCCCTAGTATTGTACCTGTCTGATGAGATATTTTGTAAGATTTTACTAAGGAATTTAGCACTGTGATAAGTTGGGCTATTAGTGAAACTAACAACTGGTCTGAGTGGGTTGTTTGGTTTGTGGGTTTTCACCAGACCATATATCCTAGGTGGAACACTATTATATTTGACTAGTTTAGATATGGTGTAGAAATCAATCCATTTCTGGCTTCCATAGATGCAGTCAGTCTATTCACCAATATCCCCATTCAAATGATATACCAAATCGTGAAATGATATATGTTAGTACTAGAGCCCAACGGCTCTCAGGTACAATAACAGAGACTGGACCTTGTCTGGTTAAGATAGAAAGCCAATCCACTAAGCTAAGCTGGTGTCTGTAAGACGGGTATGGTCGGGGGCTACCTGATTGAACACTATTCGATCCTCCTTGGGAATTGGGTTACGAAAGGGCTTACCGGGCACAAGTCCTGAAGGTTATCCCGCAGGGAAGTGGCTTCACCCTGCCATTGCTCATTCCAGATGGAATTGGCTTTATGTATAGCAATGCGTATCAGCAACATCTCAATTGAAGGTATTACCAATGACTCTCCTAGAAAGAACATCAGCACACTCAATGCCATGAATACGCACATGGTTCGGCACCCACATAAAAGTTATGGTTGGGCCCAATATTGTGGCCTGGTGTACAAACACATGGGCTTTGTATGAATGGATCATCAGAATGTCCCTGATTGCCTCGATGGCACTTGATAAATCGCTCCAGGTCACTAAATTCCCAACTCCCGCAATAACTCATTGTGTCGAACAGTCAGTCTCACTACCCGCACCCTTCTGTGTACAAAGACGCAACAGGTGGTAAGCATCCAGTGACTAGGAAGTTGGAGCTCCACAGAACATGGCCAAAACCATAATGTGTCTTCAGCTGCTAGTTAAATACTTACCTAGTTTTAGTCGAGGATCAGAGGGAAGTTATATAGTAGGCTTGAAAACTATTTATAGAAACTGTCCTACCAGGTAGGTACATAGATTTAAGCTCAATCTAAAAACATAGAGATCTGTTATTTGGTAAATCGACTACATTACATGCAACGGCGATTACCCACAAAAAATAACCTTAACGAATCGGAGATATGGATGTTTGTATGGCTAACTCTATGCATATTTCCAGTCTATCGCCCCGAGCCGTTCCGACCTCTGAAAACGTCATGGAAAAAATAATCCACGTTCAGGTTTAATTTATAATGACCAAGAGTGAAGTACTATCAGAAAAATTATGAGAGAAATTTACCTTCTTATCGTATTTTTTCTCCTCTCTCTTCCGAACCACATCAAGGGATTTAATGTTTTTCACAAATTCACGTTCAAGTGGAACATAATTACCGATTGGATCCATCAAAAAGTTATGGTCATGAGTAGGTTTAATTTCTCTCAACATTCATAATAATATAATCTGAGGGATTTACTGAAATATCTCCCTCAATACAACCGCTTCACTTTCGGGCTTGTCCATATAGGGAAATTTTTTTTTCTGAAATAACGTTTTCTTATGATGTGATTAATTTGTAATTAGAGAGAAATAAACAGATTTCATAAACTTTAAAGCTCCGAAACCCATAAAAATGCCATATATGGTTTTACGTTGGAGAACACTTATTACACCAATCGAAGTTGGATAAATGTAAAACGTCTAAGAACCCTACCAACCACTTGACACATAATTAAAATTCGTAAAGAGAATATTGCTACTCACTACTAATAAAAATAATATTTTCCCTCATCTTTCCAGATAATATTAGAATCCCTCATATTATCTTGTTCGAGGTTACGAGCAGTACAAAGCACGGCATATCAGCGATATGAAACCGCCGTGAGTTAATAAAGGATACATAAAACATCAACCGCTCCTTCCAAGTAAAGACCTCTTGATCCGGATCATTTTTCATTTTTTTTTTTTTTTTTTCCAAGTAATCCCGCGTTTTTCAAACCCGCTCCGGGGAGAGGAAATGGAAAGGAAACATCCTCATCAATCACCGCTAGTTGAAGAATTTCTCTCTCCCTATAGGACCAATTTGATGTCGGGCAGAAAGTTCAATTTCCATATTGCAGGCGGCCAACGTGGTGACTTGGGAGTTTTTCATGCAAAGGCAATTTCACATTATCTCCTTGTTTTGAGCGAATTTTTCGTAAGAAATGATGCTACTGCATTGGGTCGGAAAATTGTACTTAGAATTAAATTTTTCCAAAATTTTCCGCATCGAAATCGAATCTCGAACGATTCTTGAAGTTTGCGATTTTTGAAACATGTGTTTGTGTGTGTGTGTGTGTGTGCGCGCGCGCATGTGCGTGTCTCAGCAGGAGTGCTCCGTGGTATCATCACCCGCGTCCTGAGGGGTTCTTACTTAAACTTTTCGTCATTCTATCTATAGGGGCACTTCCTTTCATCCCATTCTTCCTCCTCATCCTTGCAACTTCCCTTATCCCTAGAGCCGGCGTCGGGTAAACATGGGCGTCCTCTCCACTTTTTATTGATTTATTTCTTTATCAATTTAATGGTGTGCCCCTTCCGTCTTTGAGGGGAGTTTGGTAAAAAAAAAATAAAAAGAAAAGTGTGTGTGTGTGTGTGTGTGTGTGTGTGTGTGTGTGGGTGATCGTTTCATTCCAGAAGATAACTCTCCTTAGAATTGTGACAGAGTTCCCGTCAGAATCCCAGAGAAAGCGCTGCCGTCGCTCCGTTTGAAAACAACGGGTGTCGCACGCCTCCTCTCGTGTTCTTGAGAGGCTGAGTTTGGCGTTGGATGGGTGATCCAAGACCTGGAAAACCAATCTACTCCCGGAACATTGCACATTACGTTCCGGGATAGCATTCTTCCTGAACATAGCACATTACGTGCTATTAGTAAGGGGATCCTTCATGGGTCTGTCACACTCTCCTCGGTAGAGCGCCCGTGGTTAGGATTATGGACGGCTAACGCCTAGTAAGCCAATCCGCTATTTTTGGGGCGTTAATGTTTCAGAAGAAACATGGCCCGGCTTTCCAGAAGGAATTCCCATTATCACCCTTTGGTATATAAATAATTTCATTGGTCTTTGACTTATAATTTCTCTTTCAATCCCCTCTAATATTTTCAATATCATTCCTATGGTATACCTGGCCTTTGCCATTTTTTTTATTCTTTATACCCAGGCATGGTTTCCAATTATTCAAAGGCATTGTTCCCAATTATTCAAGGGCATTGTTCCCAATTTCCAGGGCTTAGTTCCCAATTTAAGTCCCCAATGTGGGCATATTAATTTATATCTATTTTATTTTCGTTAAGGTATAAGTCTCCATAGTTGAGCCACCGTTTATTCCCGATTGTTCCAATCATTGATTGGGGGTTAATTACCTAATGAATACTTCATATGAAGATTCATTGACAATCCATCCTGTTTTAATTTCTCTTTTCCCATCCTCAATCGCCAATGCAGCTATTTATTAATGAGCATCAGTTCTCAGCCAGTAAACTATTCCACCTGGTTAACATACTTGCTCTTCAATCAAGTATGTCTTTAAAGGGGGGAGTGTGACAGAGTTCCCGTCAGAATCCCAGAGAAAGCGCTGCCGTCGCTCCGTTGGAAAACAACGGGCGTCGCACGCCTCTTCTCGTGTTCTTGAGAGGCTGAGTTTGGCGTTGGATGGGTGATCCAAGACCTGGAAAACCAATCTACTCCGAACATAGCTCATTAATGCTATTAGTAGGAGTGGTATCTCTCTCACGGGATACTGCCATCCTCCTCTACCTCTTTGTCGAGGATTTAGGACCCCATTGCACCTCTGGGGGTCTACCTAAATCCTTGATAGAATTGAACTCCTTTATTGCGCCAAAAAATCAAGCTTTCTAAATGGAAGGATGAGTTCGTTGGGCAATACTATTGGAGTACATTAAATTTCTCAAATTTTTTACCATGTACATGCAAAATGTTGTGAGCGCAATAGAACTTCTATCTACAAAGCCTCTACATACTGCGTTAAAAATTCCTATCAACTATTTCCCACAAACCGAAATTAGTTGAACTCGTTGAAACGGAATGTTAAGAAATATATAGTTAATTGTAACATACTTCTGTGACAGTGACGGTTTTTATATTACATCCGCACAATGAACATTTTTAAGGGAAAAAAATAAACAATCAATCAACTCACCTCCGCTTCGTTCCACCGGTTGCCATCTCACGCTGACGTCGAAATTTATAACTCACCCGCCAACAACTCTTTCTCACGCCCACTTTCCATTTATTTGAACGGTCGTGGTAAAACTCAATATAAATCACTCCTTGCGACTGATAGGAAAAATTCAACATAGGAGTAAAGAAATTTGATGAATATAGTATAGGTTGGAAAAGAGATATAATAGCACATGTGAAACAGATCGGTAATTAGTTTCATCATAGAACAACATTGGGTAATAGTTGAGAGAATTCGTCAGGGAACGGTTAAGAGGTTTTATCGAGAGAATTATAATAGAATTCAACCAATTCAACCATGTGCTAGCGATTGCTACTCTGTAAAGGTCACTTGTGCTCCCAACCTTGGAGTATACATCGATTGTTTGGAGTCCATATTATAAATTACTCAGCCTCATTAACCCTATCGAGATAGCACGTCGTTGGTTCCTGCCCTTTATCTCATATAAACTGGGTATCCCGCATGATTTGGTGGATTTTGATACTTTGAACAAGGAATGTAGTATGCTGTGCCTAATAGAGAGTTCCTAGGATGCTTTTTGATAACGGTATGCTGTTAGTGGTAGTGCCGTTACGCAGTCTGTCTAGGGTGAATCACTCTGAAGCCAACTCGGATGCAAAATAACGGCATGGAAGGATTAAGGTGATGGAGAGTTACGGCCATAATTTAAGTGACGCTAAATTGAAAAGTGACGCCAATTTTCCCATTCACCGTTAGTTTTACCTAGTTGATCGCTGTTTTGATTGCTCTTTCCCGTTTGAATCTCGTATTTTTTATTTTTCTGTATTTTCTATTTATATATCTATTTATTTTTACTTTTCTCTATTTTGAAGAGAACGATTTTGTTATGGATTGCTTCATGCATCTATATTCCATGGGCCTAATCTCCGCCGAAGAGTTTATACTCGTTTTGGATAACTTCGTGGAAAACGAGGGCCGACCCCGAATTCCTCGTCAGTTAGGAGAGGAGTTTGGAAGATTTTCACTTGACGGAATGTCGAAAGAAGATGCTCTTCTCCAGTTTCGATTTCGGAAACCTGATATTGATTTGTTGTTGGTACATTTCGGGGTACCGGAAATCGTTCGATCCAAGGGATATAAAGTGCCTGGCACTACTGCTCTTTGTATTCTCTTGCGACGATTATCACACCAGAATCGTCTGACAGATCTCGAGAGGGTGCAATTTGTATGAGTTATTTTTCAATATGCAGACCTAGCGAAATATGTGCAGCTCATGCGTAAAAAGAAAAAAAAAGAAAGGAAAACAAAAAACAGGAAAAAGAACTCGGAAAGTTAAGTGAAATTAAAATACATATGCTGCAAGAATTCACAAGTTTATTGAACAGGGGTTGGTAAAATCAGGTAGGTATCTTGTTTCTAGCCTCAAAGGAATGAAGAACAAATTATTTTAAGTAGGTACATCAAAACGCTTTTTCACCATACGCTAGACAGAATGTAGTATTTACGTATGCCTCTATGCATATACATTTTACTGATTCCGATAGTTCACTTTCTCGTCATATTACGTATGGGAAATATATAATATCGGTCAATGGAAAATTTGCTTGGTTCCTTAAAAGGTTCTTTGTTTTCCATCAACCCTCTCTTCATAATATATAACTTGACATCAAATAATTTTGTTACCGTTCTTAATTCAAGTTTCGTAGAAAATGTAGGTTATCTAATAGGAAGGACCGCGTTTTAAATCATAATAGATCCCAACTTGTAAACAAAGGAAAAGTGTTACCATCCTGTAAGGTTATTTTACCCTAACGGCGAGACGTTACGTTCATGACCGTTTTGACTGAGTACCGTTGTTTACCGGCCTAGTACGGTCTTAGTTTAGCGCCAAAACGTAAATTCACACCGTTATAATGCGCATGCGCGCACGCATGCGCAGAACTTACTCACTAACGTCGTTAGCTTCGCCGTACCGTTAAAAATCGTCTTTGGGAACTCTCTAATAACTCGTCGCTGTGGGCGATTTAACATAAGTTATTGGGGACACTAGTCTTGGGAGTGACTGACTAACCCCCTCTGCTGGCATTGGCCAACTTTGCAGTTCCTCATCCTCTCGAACATGCTCAGGGTAACTCTTTTGGATCAACTATCTATACCACAGACCATTGTGCAGAATGCCTCGGACTGTGAACCATGCTTATAATTTGTGCTTTGACGTCACCAGTGTGCGAAACTTTGAAACTATGGAAACAAAACTATTCAACGTACGCGAGTGCGGTTGATCCCAAACTTCTCAGAATGGAATCTCCGTCCATTTAAAAATAGATAAAATACCTTTTTCGCAACCGAGGGTAACGCTCGTTCCTGTCAGTTTTTCGTCAGTGTAAAAGGTACCGAGGTGGCACGAGGTCTGAGAGGTGGGGTGAGATTCGTAGTCCCTGATAAGTCAAATGTCGGCTGAAATGTCGCTTATGCAAACAACAAGGAAACCGCGAATTCCATGAAACTATTTTGCCATTTTCCATTAACATTTCAGTAGGTTAATGTACGGGATAGCTTATAGAAGGTCCCTATTAATAGATGATTGCACTGAGTCAGTGCACAGTGCACTGAGTGTGCGTGTGTCCGCACTTTTGGTTGGACAGGCCGCATTTTGGTTTATTATTTCCAATAATAAGCCTATGAGATCGTATAGCAAAAAAATTTTATAACCCCTCCTCAAACTTTGTCACTTTACGTTTCAAGGTGCGTAGAATCCAAATTTGAAATGTCCGTCCGCCGTTCACCGTTCGCCGTCCGCCGTCCGGGTCATAAAAGGCCTTAGAATTAACTTAAAAAATCTGTTCTTTCGCACATAGACTCCACTTGGGGTCTAGTTGGTCCTAACTTCTCGCCAGCTCGATCGCTCCACACCCATGGGTGCTATGAGCCAAAAATAGGTGAAAAAGTGTCTTTTTTTTATATTTCAAGTTGTATAGAAATTGGAGATTTATGAGTGAAAAGAAAATGTTAGCTATTAATTTTATGGAAAAAAAAGTATTCTAAATGATACTCTTCTATTCAAAAAGAGATTTTGGATTTTAGGCTATTTCTTGAAATTTTATAGATTTTTAAAACAAAATTTAATGAAGTTCAAGTTTTTAGCATAATTTCGTACATAAATTGTTGAATGTTCTATTTCATAGTTGATAAACTTTATTTGACCAATCTTATGCTAAAAAATATTAATTTAACAATTCTTAGCCATTTTAAGTGATTTTGTCAGCACATTTTTTGAAATTTGACCAATTAAATGATATCAGTATACAGTATACTCGTAGGTAACACTTTTATGTGTTGGAAAGATGACTTGGTAATAAATTTTTATGTTTAACAACTACATTGAAAAGCGTAAAATTGTGAGATTCCGCTGCTGTAATGGATTGAACCCATTTGTGAGGTCCGAAGCTCCGAGTTCCGATACTAAATATACTATAAGCGGCGGTTAATAATTATGGACCAGAGATCTACGTAGAAGGGCTGTCTAATAAATAAATAATGAACCTTTGTGTAATAATTTGCAGCGTTTTATAACTATAAACATAATAAAATTTGGTAGGTAGACACTTTATACATCCGGAATTAGCTGTATAGTTTTTGGTGACGACCCGGCGACAGGAACTAATCGTCCGCGACGACGATCGTCGTCAAATAAACTGAAAATCGATTCGGTGTCGTTTTCAACAGTTTTCGTCACAAAGAATCTACTGAAACCACAATAAAACCTTTTGAAGTTGTCTTCGACGAAAATACAACGTCGTCGTCACCGACATTAATCATTGTCCAATCACGAAAAATCGAGTTTGGTATCGTTTTCCATAGTTTTTGCCTCACAGAACTGACTGAAACCACTATAAATGCATTAAAAGCTGTCCTTGATGAAGAAGATAGTCGTCAAATCATCCGAAAATCGACCGATAATTCAGACTATTTCTAATTTATTACTCCCCCAGTACAACACTCGCGTCGCACAGTGCTTCGACTTCGAGTAGGTACAAGGTCAGGATGGATAAAATTCCGTTTTCTACGGATCCTTATAGGAAATTCGACGCTGATCAAGAATATACCATGTAATAGGGGGTTCCTGAATGGCCTTCGTGGTTATTTACCCTAAAACCACTTTTCAAACATCTTTTTTTTTTATGTTTTCGGCCAAAAAGGGACACGGAAGGCTAAAAACCAAGAACCAACTCAAAAGAAACGTTGAAAAAATTTATTTACAAAACAAGAAATGGGAAAAAAGTGGAAAAATAAACTTTCATTCGTCATAACATTAAAAAACTCATGAAAATCAATAATAAAACTCATCAAATCGTTTTTATTTTTCATCTCAACCCATTTCTCGTATTGGTACATTTTTCATGATATTAGCGAATTTCCGTAAAAAATGAAGCTGTTGTGATGGCTCGAACAATTTAAAAATCAAAATTTTGAAAAATTTCTTGATTGAAATCCGTTTTGACACATTCTGAAACGATTCCTGAAGTTTGCGATTTTTCATATACATATATCATTCTAGACCATAACTCTCTTTAGGATTGAGTTAAAAATACTGTTCTTGTGCCGGAAAATCAAGCTCTCCAAATGAAAGGATGAGTTCATTTGCCAGCATCTTTTGGGCACATTAAATTGGTCAAAGTTCAAAAAATGTACTAAAAAAATCACTAAAAATGGCTGAAACGCTAAATCACTATAAGTTAAAAATCTTTAAATTAATCTTTAAATCGTTAAATTTATATTTTTTTGTAGAATATTGCTCAAATAAAGTTCATCAACTATAAAATAGAACATTCAAAAATTTATGTTCAAAATTATGTTGACGAATATATTTAAAAGTCTTAAAATTTGCTGAAATCAATAAAAACTGTAAAAAAAGTGAAAAATCCTATACCTTTATTTGAATAGGAGATTATTATTTTGAATATATTTTTTTCCATAAAATTAATAGTTAACAATGTCCTTGCTCTGAAAAATCTCAAATTTTGAAACAATGCAACATTTTACAATACGATCATTTACGAAACTTCGCTCATACGATCATGCTGCATGACTGGAACTTTTTAAATTTTTGTCCATTGCTCGAAGCTGTACTTCAACCCGCATACTGAAGCAAAAGGCGAGAGTGACTTGGTGGACTCGTCTACCAAACTTGGGGTGGTACCGATATAGTATGCCGTCTACCAGGAATCCGTGGTCTACGCCCTGACACGCTGTGTTATAATATGCAGTCACTAGCCATCTGGCGTTATATTGAAAATAATTTTTTTTAAATATAAGGGAACTTTTTTTACTAGAAAACATGTAGGTATCACAGACAAAATGACAAGCAGGAACCCGAGCCCGAACTAAACTAAGTGAGAATCAAGCATGGTAACTGATTAGGGTTACAGATAGCAAAGGACGGACGTTCTCACTCACCTGACGAAATCGCAACACAACACAAGGAAGAGGAAGACATGTTTTCAGAACAGTAGACCGCGCCTGTCCACAAAGTAGACCACGAATTCTGAGTAGACCGCATACTATAACGCAGGAGGGGCAGTAGACCGCTTACTATAACACCAGAGGGGCGGTAGGCCGCATACTATAACGCCGGAGGGGCGGTGGACCGCATATTATGACGCCAGAGGGGCGGTAGACCACATACTATAACACCAGAGGGGCGGTAGACCACATACTATAACACCAGAGGGGCGGTAGACCACATACTATAACACCAGAGGGGCGGTAGACCACATACTATAACGCCAGGGGTGCTGTAGACCGCATACTATAACGCCAGAGGTGAGGAAGGCCGTATACTACAACACCAAAGGGGCGGCAGACGACATACTATAACACCAGAGGGGCGGTAGACCACATACTACAACGCCAGGGGTGAGGTAGACCGCTTACTATAACGCCAGAGGTGCAGTAGGCCGCATACTATAACGCCGGAGGGGCGGTGGACCACATACTATAACGCCAGAGGGGCGGTAGACCACATACTATAACACCAGAGGGGCGGTAGACCACAAACTATAACGCCAGGGGTGCTGTAGACCGCATACTATAACGCCAGAGGTGAGGTAGGCAGCATAATATAATGCTGGAGGCGCGGTGGACCACATATTATAACGCCAGAAGTGCGGTAGACCTCATAATATAACACCAGAGGGTTGGTGGACCACATACTATAACGCCAGAGGGGCGGTGGACCACATACTATAACGCCAGAGGGGCGGTTTTACAGCAAATTATAATGCTGGAGGGGTGGTAGACCGCATACTACAACGCCAGAGGGGCGGTGGACCACATACTATAACGCCAGAGGGGCGGTTTTACAGCATATTATAACTCCTGAGTTGTGGTAGACTGCATATTATAAAGGCGGAGGGGAGGTAGACTGCATATTATAAAGGAGGAGGGGCGGTAGACCTCACATTATAGCATTTACAAGCCAAATTAACCTTTTTATAAATCAAATTAACCTTTTTACAAGTCAAATTAACCTTTTTACAAGTCAAATTAACCTTTTTACAAGTCAATTTAACCTTTTTACAAGTCAATTTAACCTTTTTACAAATCGAAATAACCCTCCTTGAGCAATGCGGGAAAATCGTTGAAGGGCAAAGAAAAGAAACTGAATACATTTAGTACGACAAAGTAGGTGTAATAATAATAATTTAAAAATATCAATTTTCCAACCAAAAATATATCAAAATTTTCCAACAAAAAAATGAGGTAGGTAGGCAAAGAGGTCAATCAATATATAGAGTTCCGAAAGTGGTTGATCAATATGAGTCCCGAAAAAAAAGGTCACTCTCATTGCTGGTGCTACTGCACAAATCCGACTCGCTCATATGTAATTATTATAGTTAAATAGTAGTTGACACTCGAAAAACTAATGTTCACTTCAACAACGGAGAAATCTCGACAAAGGTTATCGCCAACAAACAGAAGGATATGAAAATTACTTAAAGATCACAGTGAGAAGGAATACTGGTGTAGAAATTCATGAAAAAGGAATGCCAGTTAAACTCGTACTCCTGTTTCTTTGCCCTTCAACGATTTTCGCGCATTGCTCAAGGAGGGTTGTTTTGATTTGTAAGAGGGATATTTTGATTTGTAAAAAGGTTAAATTGACTTGTAAAAAGGTTAATTTAACTTGTAAAATGGTTAATTTGACTTGTAAAAAGGTTAAATTGACTTGTAAAAAGGTTAATTTGACTTGTAAATGCTGTATAACGCCAGAGGGGCGGTAGACCGCATATTGTAACGCTGGAGGGGCGGTCGACTTAATATTTTAATGCCGGAGGGGCGGTAGACCCGACTGGTAGTCAGGGCATCAGAAGTAGGTTAGGTGGAAATAGTTGATCCTAATCCTTGATCGAGCACCGATCGGTATGTGCAAGGAGGCTATCAGAGGGATGCAGAGAGGGGAGAGTGTGAGAGAGAGGTCGTGTGCGAGTTGGAGGGCTCCTCCCCTGTCGTCCTCCCGCCAGACCTGCCTTTATCGCTCCGCCGCCGCCTCGTCGCGCGTCCTCCAAACGTCCCGCTCGGGGTAGAATTATGTGCCGGGAGAAGTTACCGCCGTCCGCTGACCACCGGTCGAGCTAACGCGCCCCCGCCCCGCCGACACCACCGCGACGCCCCACGACATTCCGCCCGCAGACCGCCGGATGGTCTGTAGCTGGAGCGGTGGCGAGGGACGTCGCCGCGGCCGCCCTACGCGGATGCCGAACCGCCAAAGTATGCGTCTGTCGGTCGACTCCCCCCCCTAACGCGTCCGATCCTTCGGTATCAGGAATTCGGACACCCCCCCCCCCCCACTCCACCACCAACCTTCCAACCAACACCGGGTTCGCCCCTCACATCTTCACTAATAAATTACCACCCTTCTATTCTATTCTCCACCACCTCGGTAATGAATATATCCACCTTTTCATGAATTCTCGCTATTCCCTAATTTCTAGTCGTCACATTTTCTCTGTGCGAAAGCCCAATTTTAAATGGCTCACGTAAATTCCTTTGAAACGAATTGAATCATCTCCCATTTATAAGTTTTTAGTAGCTAGTGAACAGTTCAGGTTGGGAGATTTAGCAGTATGTGGCTTTTCTCGAGTATCTACCGAATCTCGAGTATTCGGCGTTTTATTCAGGATGTCCCGAAATGGATTTCCAAGAGAAAAAGTAGCTACTAAACATTTTTGAACCAACACGGTCCATTAGCGAATTTTTGAAGAAAATTTAGCTATTGCTCTCGCCTCAAAATTTGTAGAATGTGAATTTTTGAAAAATTTTTATGCAGAAATCCGTTTCAGGCTATTCTGAATCATATTCTGAAGTTTAAGGCATTTTTTAATGTAAGTATGTATGTACGTATATTGTATGTATGTATGTATGTATGTATGTATGTATGTATGTGTCATTCCAGACGATAACTGTCCGTAGAAATGAGCTAGAAACTTCAAACAAATTTTAAAATGTTAAGGACACAAAACGAAAGTTCAAGTTCGTTGGCCAGCATGATCGGATTACATCTTCGGGTTGAAATTTTCAAAAATGTAGTCAAAAATTTCAAAATAGCCTGTTTTTTGCGATTTGTTATGCGAAATAATTTTTTCAGCATACTAACATTTGGTATATTCGGAATCAGCGTAAAATTTCCTATAAGAATATGTATCAAGTTTTCAAAAATTTCAAAGTTGAAAAATCGTTCGTTGGCCAGCATGATACATCTTCGGGTTGAAATTTTCAAAAATGTAGTCAAAAATTTCAAAATAGCCTGTTTCTTGCGATTTGTTGTGCGAAATAATTTTTTCAGCATATTAACATGTGGTATATGTGGACCTCAGTTCTATCCTGATAAATACGAAGAGTAAAAAGAGGCTGAGATGTTAGTGCAGTGTAAACGATATATATGACCGTGCAAGGAAAAAGGGGCTTAACTTGCCAGAGGCCGATTCTGAGGTCAAATGTTTTTATTTTCAACCACATTATGCTGAACAAAATGTTTTTTTTCCTTTCATTTTCCAATCCAAATTTATGATTTTTCTAAGTTTGAAAAAAGTGGGCCCGAAAATTAAAAATTTTCAGCAGGTTTCAGCAGATTTGCAAAACTGCAGTGTTTCACGGGTATAAACACATAGAAAAATGCAGAAAATTCAAGTTTTGATGATTATTGGGGAAAGAGAGATCCTCTGAAGCTAGGTAATATTAGTAAGGCTTAGCATAATATAGGAGGGACGCCCTATTGAAACAGGTGACCGTGACGTGCGGGTCGGGAAATGGAAAAGTCCTGTTAATCATTATTAAATGATAAAAATGTCTTTAGCAAACCTCAAAATTCGAAGTTTCCGTTTTAAATATTATGAACAGAATCACAAAGGTTCATTATGGAAAACAATAGAGCAATAACGCACCAAGACTGGGTATTATTAATCTCAATATTATTACTTACTTTGCAATAGATTTCTGACAAATAGCCAGGGCTGAAGTCGTTAAATTCGCTCTAAGGATGTCCCTCTGAAGCTAGGTAATCTTAGCAAGGCTTCGTATATTATAGGAGGGACGCCCTATTGAAACTGGTGACCGTGACGCTGCGTTGGGCATAATCTTATCGTCGAATATGAATGAGATTGAAATCGCGATTCGTTGATTCTGAGTCAACTGAGATTATATTCGTATTCGTGTAACCGTATTCGTGTAATTGTATTCGTCTGTCGGTGATTACACGAATACAACCCATAAAAAAGTCCAGTCATGCAGCATAACCCCATGAGCGAATTTTTGAAGAAATCTATAATTATATCAATTTTTGACTGATTTTTCAACTTTGAAATTTTTGAAAACTTGATACATATTCTAATAGGAAATTTTACGCTGATTCCGAAGATACCACATGTTAGTATGCTGAAAAAATTATTTCGCATAACAAATCGCAAAAAACAAGCTATTTTGAAATTTTTGACTACATTTTTGACAATTTTAACCCGAAGATGTAATCCAATCATGCTGGTCAACGAACTTGAACTTTCGTTTTGTGTCCTCAACATTTTAAAATTTGTTTGAAGTTTCTAGCACAATTCTACGGACAGTTATCGTCTGGAATGACACATACATATATGTATACATACATACGTACCTACATACATAAAAAAATGGGTTAAACTTCAGAATATGATTCAGAATAGCCTGAAACGGATTTCTGCACAAAATGTTCTCAAAAAATCACATTCTAGAAATTTTGAGGCGAGAGCAATAGCTTAATTTTCTTCACAAATTCGCTATAATGCGTCACCTTCATCATTTTGAGGCGAGAGCAATAGCTTAATTTTCTTCAAAAATTCGCTAAAAATGGGTTAAACTTCAGAATATGATTCAGAATAGCCTGAAACGGATTTCTGCATACAATTTCTCAAAAAATCACATTCTAAGAAATCACAAATTCAATTTCAATAGGGCGTCCCTCCTATAATATGCGTATTCTTGCTAATATTACCTAGCTTCAGATGGACGTCCTATTGAAATAGATTTGAGACAAAGAGGCGGGGCTCCAATCGTTGAATTCGCTTTGGACGTCCCTCTGAAGCTAGGTAATCTTAGCAAGGCTTCGTATATTATAGGAGGGACGCCCTATTGAAATAGGTGACCGTGACGTGAGGGTCGGGAAATGGAAATATCCGGTTAATCAATAAAAAATGATAAGAGAAAACTTCGGTTTACATCTGACGAGCGAGAAATAAGTACAAACAACATAGTGTTGCGACGCGAGGCAGTCAGAATAACTAGGAAGTCTCAAGGACAGAAACCTTATTACGAAAAGAAAAGAAAAAAAAGGACAACCCTCTTGTATTAAAATGAGTCGAGCTGCCACACTGTTAGAGGGAGGCAGTGGGGAAGACATTAAACGAATAACAAAACAATTTATGTATCGCGCTGTATTTATGTAAATTAACTGTTTTGTATTCTGGCCGGTGCTCAGGTGGTAAAGCCTCGAGTCGGAGACCCCAATTTCTGGGTTCAATTCGACTCTGGCGATTAAGTCACTTGTATCGACCATTTTCCCTCCTCCTTCCGGCTCAAAGGGCTTGCAGAAAAAGAATCGTCCGATGTCAATCCGGGTTGAAGGGCCGAGTCGGTCAAGGAGGCCCGTCGTAAAAAATACAACGACCCCCAAGCCCTCCGCCCTCCTAGTTAATAAAACAAGTGCAGGTCGCCTTGTAATGCATAGTACACGAGCAGAAGCGTTTCACCCGAAGAAATTAAACAATCTATTATACAAAATCCCCGGCAGGCCTGCAGCATGACCCAAAAAGCGAACTTTTGTATACGTGATTCCGACGTAATTAATAGTAGCGAATTTTCGTAGAAAATGAAGCTATTGCAATGGCTCGGAATATTTTAAAATCAAAATTTTTGAAATATTTCTTCATTTAAATCCGTTTTGAGGCATTCTGAAATGATTCCTGAAGTTTGCGATTTTTTCATATATATATATATATATATATATATATATATATATATATATATATATATATATATATATATATATATATATATATATATATATATATATATATACCTATACAGGGTGTCCCTGCTTCACAGCAACAACTTCGTTATTTTAAGCAAGAACCCCCATTTTAGCGAATTTTTGAAGAAAATTAAGCTATTGCTCTCGCCTCAAAATTTGTAGAATGTGAATTTTTGAAAACATTTTATGCAGAAATCCGTTTCAGGCTATTCTGAATCATATTCTGAAGTTTAACGCATTTTTTTATGTATGTATGTATGTATATATGTATGTATGTATGTATGTGTCATTCCAGACGATAACTGTCCGTAGAATTGTGCTAGAAACTTCAAACAAGTTTTAAAATGTTAAGGACACAAAACGAAAGTTCAAGTTCGTTGGCCAGCATGATCGGATTACATCTTCGGGTTGAAATTTTCAAAAATGTAGTCAAAAATTTCATAATAGCCTGTTTTTTGCGATTTGTTGTGCGAAATAATTTTTTCAGGATACTAACATGTGGTATATATTCGGAATCAGCCTAAAATTCCCTACAAGAATATGTAGGTATCAAGTTTTCAAAAATTTCAAAGTTGAAAAATCAGTCAAAAATCGAAATAATGCCGTTCGCTAGTTGTAAAACTCGGAAATATGGGATAGGTATGTACCTCAATAACCAATATGTTCGATATTGGATATAATTATCAAATAGTAGAGTGAAGAAATGACATGAAGCAGTTAAAATTCAAGAATTTACCTAATCGAAACGTTGATAAATCAACAATGATTGGATTTAATGCTAGTATTAAATATTTTCAATTCTTTCATGTTGCTACGGAAAAGCCAAGTGACACTTCCCCATAATTTAGGCTGTCAATAGATGCACAGAGACAACAGTTTGTCTGTCAATTTCTTGCTGTAGGATACTAGATTCGAATGCAACTGTCTTTATAACACTCGTAATATAAAGCCTCATCATCGATTGGCTGTGGAAACACGTTTCTTTCATATGACGTCGGTATGTTATTTTATTTTATGCCAAGATTTGATGATGTTATGATAGGATACTGTTAAGATTTGGACATTAGACATCGAAATCTATGAATATTTACCTACATTTGTCTTTAAATCTACAAGATTAGTTTAATAATAATAAAGTATGAGTACCTCCTAATTATTTTAAAAAATTTGATCCCATGTTTGTCTATCAAAATCATAAACTAACATTTCTCTACACGATCAATAGCGACTAAAATGTCGAAGATTTCTTCAAAAATTCGCTCATGGAGTCGTGCTGCATGACTGGACTTTTTCATTGCAGATTTGAATTCTAGAAATTTCATGAATAAATGGCCCATTACTCGATTTTTTAAGTGCAAACAGGAGCGATTCCGCTCCAAAAGTGCGCATAACCGCTCCAAAACTGCAATAACTGAGTTATTCAATCGCCACATGTAATACATGATTTTGGAGTATTTTTTCGTGCTGAACCTCGTAATGCTGTCCAATCATTGATATTCGCAACAACAACATGGGAAAACATCGAAAAACCTACTTTTTAGTACGCATTGTGCTTCGTGGAAATGTGTTAGAAAAGTGAAATTCTGGTCAATGTTTCATCCCCAAGTACTCACTGTCATTTTGCGTTCCATGGTGCTTTCCCTTCTCCTTCCAACGGAACAAAAATACTGGGTTGGTTCCTGAATTTATTCAACAGGCCTACGCGTTCTCGAGCAAATTCAGCTGTATCCTCTTCCTCTGGTATCCATACTACGGTTTTTATTAGCCAAGGAGTCACTGTCAGACTCGCAACTCCACTAGTACAATCTCGACATCAATCTCAAAACACTAGGGGTGGAGTTCCTTATGTGTTCCACTTTTTTCAATTCCCCATTTCTTACGTACGCAAAGGTGAAAAATAATTCAAAATTAATCCATGGGAAAGGAAAGATTCGGAGGTTTCTGAAAGCTTGTGAGTCAGTGAGTTGAGCAATGAACTCTAAAACCTTTTGTTGCTGCCCCTGACTAAACAAAGTTGATGTTTATATTGTGTAGGACGATACAGACTCTGGAAAAAACCTGCATCTTATACCCACCAACAGACTAGGGACCCCCGAAGGAGAGTCGGACTCACCTGAAGTGAGCACCAGTGGCAACTAAGCTACCTGAACTGGGCTCTTTCTAAATCTTAGGTAGGCAGGGTCTGCTCTAGAATTTTTACTAAGGGATTGACTACTTTATGTTAATGGGGTTGACAGGGTGAGACGGATTTAAGCAGAAAAAATTGTTCTCTGAGTTTCTTTATTGCAAGCTTTCCACATCAAAATGTCATCTTCTTGGGTTATCTGTAGAAGGAGTTTAGGGTTGATTAGGGCTTTTTTAAATGATTTATAAGTGACTGACGAAATTTGGACATGTGAGGTTTGTTTACCTTGTGTGATGTTGAAACTGAAATTGAGGATTTTTTGCTGCGGTTATAGCTCTGACTTGTCATCATCTAAACTTCATCATCTCTGACAAGTCAGAGCTATAACTGCAGCAGAAAATCCTTCATATTTCGACTCAAGTTTCAACATCACACAATGTACAAAAACCCCACATGTCCAAATTTCGTCAGTCACTTATAAATAATTTAAAAAGCCCTAATCAACCCTAAACTGGTTCTACAGACAACCAAGAAGTTAATCTCGGGACTGGCAACAATTCCTATGGAAATTAAAGAAATTAAAGATCCCCCAGGAGACTGATGCACCTGACCGTGGAACAGAGGCGGATGAGATCACTGACCAATATGGTCCAACTAATCTGAATTTGTACTCAGGGATTGACTACTTGATTATATATTTTTGAGATGCGAGCTTACGAGCATCCAAACCACTAAATTATATACATCCTTCTAATGTATTTACACGCTAGATGGATTTGAATAAAGCAGGGGGACACATACGGAACTTTTTGACTAGGCAAATAGTTCCATATGTGTCCCCACTTGTTTCAACTCTATATTTCTCATGTACGCGGAATAGAAGGTTAATCTATTATGAAAACATGGGAAAGACGAGATTCGGAGGTTTCCGAAACAGCCGTCAAATTCATTTTTTTGATAGGGTAATGACGGATTTACATTAGTTTGAAATTGGGGACACATACGGAACTACACCCAACACTAGCACAATCCCAACATCAATCTCAAAATGCAGCAGTATATGTCAATCACGAGTCGTGTTTTCCAAAAACGTTCCGTGCGCGAATTTCAGTTTGTTCCTGCACCGGTTCCAGGATCCTCTGCTTTTGCCCCGGTTCTCCCCATTTCCATATTGGTGTCCGGCACGCCAAGGTCGACAGTCTCTACGCGGGAAATTGCTGGCAATGCGCAACAATAGGTATTACCCAGATGAGTCGAGCCAAGCGGCGCGAGTATTTACACGTCGGAGTTCGGGGGTTTTCACTTAGATGAGGCAGTGGGTAAAGAGTTTCGCGGTAGATTAAACATGCAAATACCCCAGCCTCCGAGATCCATTCACTCTTCACGCTCGGTATGGTTAAGTCTATCGACATGAAAGTTCACGCTGAATCCCCCCCACCCCCTCCTCCTCAAACCACCACTCACCCCTTTTCAGAATTTTAGCCGGAAACATGAAAAAAGGCGCAGTAGGGAACACAAAGGAAAATCTGACTTGGTGATTAAATGATTCAGCTGACAAACACCCCAACCAACATGGAACTCGGGGGTGTGGAGATGAACGTGTTCTCGTAGTTAAATTATGTAAATATGTTAGTGACATCACTCTCAATCGCGAAGTTCTTACTTTGAATGAACGGTTAGGGTTGAAAACGTTCGGAAGCTTCACATTACTTTCTCAAAACACATCCAAAATTCCATTGGATTACTTTGATATTTGAAGATGTACAAAATCACTTTAATGTTTGATAGATATCAACTTTTTTGCAATACCATGATTGGTATCCCACTTTCAAAATCAAAATGCCGTTTATAACCTAAGTATTTTATAGCTACCAAGGGTAGTGTGAACTTTGAGAGGAGCTCATTTCCATCAAATCGTTAGATTTGCCAATGAAAAACTAGAAAAACCACTAAAAACTGATTCAACCAATCTAAAGTTTTGATTGAATTAAAATTCCTTTCTCTCTCTATATCTCTCTCTCTCTACTCTACTGCTTCGTCTCGAAGTCTGGTAGATCTCTTTTCCTAAAATCTCTCTCTCTCTCTCTCTCTCTCTCTCTCTCTCTCTCTCTCTCTCTCTCTCTCTATCTCTATATCTATCTATATCTCTATATATATATATATATATATATATATTATATATATATATATATATATTATATATATATATACACTTAAATTGGACACAAACTATTCACAAAAGAATTCATAAATTTCAAAATTTTTCATCAACGTTTCGCATTTTGCGTTATCAAGACTGTTGGGACCTATCTGGGTGAAACTCATCTTCTTAGCAATTTGTGGCTATGTTGCTTAATGCTATGGAGTGTCTCATGATGCCGTCTCCATGATGGTCACGCTGGTAAACTCATCACTATTTCCTATATATATATAAATGTGGGAAAATTTAGAGTTGAGATGGTTTAGATTTTTGATAGAAGCTTTTGAGTTAGAGATTGAAATTTAACAGGCCTAAGGAGAGCTTGATTATATTCACAAAATTAGAAAAGATAACAGAAAAAACGTCATATATATATTTCGGCTTTTTGCCTTTTTCAAACTATATATATATATAATTTCAATAAAAATGCATCTACTACTTCAAACTTTTCTCACAGAACAAAATATATTTGTCATATTACATTCTTTTCTTAATGAGTAGATGAATCCCTTTCTCCTAAGCACAATGTTACCGTCATTGAATGAAATTTCAAATCAAGTTTAGTTTTCAACCAAGTTTAGTTAAATTTTCAGAAAATATTACTTTTATCTGACCTATTCATTTCATCAATTTCTCATAAAATACGAAACGAAAAACGAAAGATATTAGTTTGTTCAGAATACTTGACACAAAAAGCAAATCGGAAGAATTGCGGGACTGAAGTCCATTGTGCTACTACTTTTTACTTTCCGGCACGATAGGTTACGACCGACCGGTGGCCGGGATTCAATCAAACGCAGATTGGACTTGAATGGGCAATTTCACTTCTTTTTTTTTTTTTGTATTCCATCTTGACGAATGCTTTCCAAATAGGTGCAATATGGAAAGTATCAATTGATCGGGAATTGCCGAAACAGCGGTGTAGAAGAAGCTTAAAAGTTCTGGGTTCAGCCGATATCGTAAAAGCACATAGATGGTTCCACAATAGGTATTTTTATTTTTAACTTCATAAACGGAATGATCTCACCAACAGATAATCCGTCAATGTCATCTTTCACGCCAACTTCTCCGAGTTGTATATGACTCCTTCTCAAATGCATTCTTCATCTGGCTAAGACTGGAAACCCTAACGTTCAGAATGTGCGTTTCCCCGTTGTTTCTGCACTCATTTCCCAGCCGTTTCATCTTCATCCTTAAGCCTCTTCCTTCAGTTTCCAGCCCACCCCAGCTTTCGTGGGTTAACCGTGACTTAGATGTTCATCTACGACGGATATATAGGAAGGTAAATGAAATTTACGCCTATAACACGTGGTGTCTTTGTGTACTCCCACCCTCCGTTTATTTTTTCCCCTGGCACTCGTTTTCCCTGTCAGTGGATTTCTATAATCTCATTCATCAACGAGCCAACTTATTACCTCTTAGAGGAATAGCAACTTTCAGAATATAATTACTTGGAGATCATACAATACTTCATTTTCAATTAGCTAACCGCACTAAAAATATATATGCATATAGCTGTTACAATAAAGTCTTGACAGTAATCCGTGACAAGTAATCGAGGTGACACACATTATGGAAGTTAACAGAAATTTATGTTTGTTCATAACAATTAATACTACATCAACTATTTCAGCATTGCAAGTAGCTTCTTATTTTTCTGATGTCATGTAATGATGTGATATGTTTTACTTCACTCGTCCGTAAAATAGAGGAGATCACGATGATTTGATAATTATGATTATTTTTCTGAGATTCCATAGAAACTAATCGAAGAGCGCAAAAAAGAGGTCTGGTTATGAAATAATCACTTGTTTAATTCTTTCGAAGCATGCAGTAACGGGTTCGTACTCAATGCTAAGATGTGCTGAAAGTCTAAAATATGAACTAGTATATAGTAGTTAGTGATTCAAGTGAACTCGTGGTAGCTATGATGCGTGTCTGTTGCGTAAATACAAAATTAAAACATACCCTCCCAAACCCCTTCCTTCTCACAATGTCAAGATACTAACTTTTAAATTTGCGACTTCTGTGGCCGAGTGGTCTAAGTTGCGATCTGAAGCCACTAGGAAGCAGGGGATCCCGGGTTCGAATTCCAGGCTAGTATTAAAATTTACCAAGTCTGAGGTCTATACGCTTACATGCGATATTTATTTGATAGTTCAATGAACAAATTGGGATACCCTATGTTGGGTTCACTCAAAGAAATAAAATCTACCTAATTTGAATTTAAATTTGGTTTAAAAAATTGCCTGGGTACACATTTTCAGGCATTTCAAAGCGAAAGTACTCCGACGGGATCGGAGAGTCAGGAAAATGCGTCACGTAAAATTAACGTCACCATATTGAACTATCAACTTCTTCATTTTGACCATACAGTACTCAAATCCTTCGAACAAATGCGACTTTCCACTTCTTGAAGTGCTTGAGTATTTTTCTTGGAATGATGTTTACCAATTAATAATAGACAGGCACACATACATTTTTCCGATACGTTAAGGTATGTTATCAGTTTGGGACTGAACACTGAAGGAGCGCCGGGACCTTTTTGTCAGACCTTACACATAACGTAGGTAACATCCGGCGTGATAAGTTACCAGTTATAGTTACCACTTTCTTGAACGGTTGGTCGATGAAAAGTACCAGATGACTCGAGATGAGTGAAACGGCTCTCGAACCTCTAACCATCGATAAACCGATAAATGTATAACTGTAATATAGTACATCGATGACTAACGTTCGACAAGACCGTTTAATTCCAGTGACGTTCACTCCCTAATTTCAAATCTCTCGAAGTGTTTATGTATAAACAACCATTCCACCAATATGTTTAAGCTTGAAATTTGCATAACATGACTAACCTTAAGACAAGATCAAATTTGACAATTTCTTCGATTTTTTTAATTGACTGTAAGCGTTTGGAAGCTCTTGAACGGTAAGAGACAAATCTAAAGCAAGACATTTTGATTCGCTCTACAGCTTCAAGTCAATGATACTATTTTATTATTTAGGGAGAGTGAGAGGATTTCGTTGACAGTTGAACGAGATAGAAATCAGAGTTTTCCTTTTCAACACATAAAATCCCTAAGATGCGATCACTTCGCGGAAGAGCTGATAAAAAAATAAAAAGGATGAATAAAACGAGATTGGGCAGCGATGAAGAGATTTCTCTATCTCGGCATCTTTTCATTCCAAGGAGAAAAGTTGGGTGGTGAAAAAACCCGAAAGTTTCAAAGAAGTTGTTATGTAATATGAATAGTTTACTGTGTGTTTCGTTTTGTAGAAAACACCTCCTTATTTCTGACACCACATCGCAAAGCTGACATGATTTGTGGAGGAACACCGCACAATCTTTCATTCATCTTGTGTAAATTTGATACCTTTGTTTACCATAGTTGAATCAAATATGAGGAGAAAAAAAAGTTCCAGTCATGCAGCATGACCGTATGAGCGAATTTTCGTAAATTATCGTACTATATTATGTTGCATTGTTTTGAAAATTAAGGACTTTGAGGACAAAGAAATTATTAACTACCAATTTTATGGCAAAAAAACTCGTTCTAAAAATGTTCTGCGATTCAAAAAGAAATATCAGATTTTTACCTTTTTCGCAGGTTTTATAGATTTTTTAGCATAGTTTGATGAAATTTGAGTACTTAGGTACATTTTTCAGCGCAATTTTCAGCGTAATTTTGTACATAGTTTTCTTAATGTTCTATTTCATATTTTTAATAAACATTATTTGAGCACTGTTCTGCAAAAAATATAATATTAACGATTTTTAGCCGTCTCTAGCTATATTTAGTGATATTTTTCAGCACATTTTTTGAAATTTGCCAATTTAATGTGCTAAAAAAGTGCTGGCCAACGAACACATCCTTTCGTTTGGAAAGCTTGATATTTTGGCGCAAGAACGGAATTTTTATCTCGATCCTAAGGAGGGGCGCGCGCGCGCGTGGGTGTGTGTGCGTGCAGGTGTGTGTGTGTGTGTGTGTGTGCGTGACAGTTCGATATCGTTGCGATCAAGCCCGATGGGTCTGCCATAATCCTGGATGTCCAGGTTGTCAGTGGCAGCGTGGACATGGAGAAGACCTGGCGGGCTAAGAAAAGTAAATATGATAGAAATGATCTACGTCAAGCGATATCTCAGATAAAAGGAGTGGCACCTAATAACATCAAGGTCATTGCCGCGACCGTGTCATGGCGCGGTGTGTGGTGCGGGAAAAGCGCCACGGAGTTACTCGAGTTGGGCATCTCGGCAGGAGTACTCCGTGGTATCACCACCCACGTCCTGAGGGGTTCTTACTTGAACTGGTGGTCATTTTATAGGGGCACTTCCTTTCATCCCATTCTTCCTCCTCGTTCTGCAACTTCCCTTATCCCTAGAGCAGGCGTCGGGTAAACCTGGGCGTCCTCCCCACTTTTTTATTTTATTTGTTTATTTTTCAATTTAATGGCGTGCCCCCTCCGTCTTTGAGGGGAGGTTTCTTAAAAAATAAAAAAAAAAAAAAAAGTGTGTGTGTGAGTGTGTGTGTGTGTGTGTGTGTGTGTGTGTGTGTGTGAAAATGTGGTTGTGGGTACACAAAACGGATTTCTAAGAGAAAAATTTAAAAGAAATTCCTGTCATGCCGCATGATCGTACGAGAGAATTTTCGTAAATCATCTTACTATATTGCGTTACTTTGTTGATGAAAATTGAGGATTGAGTAAAAATAATTTGTTAATTAGCAATTTTATAGCAAAAAAACTCATTCTAAATATTAATCTGCTATTCAAAAAATGATTTTGGATTTTTATTATTATTATTATTTTTTTTTGCAGTTTCAACCGATTTTTTAGCAAATTTAAATGAAATTTAAGTACTTTTTTCACCATAATTTTGTATGTTGATTTTCGAATGTTCTATTTTATAGTTAATAAACTTTATTCGAGCAATATTCTGCTAAAAAAAAATACATTTAACGATTTTTAACATTTTTTGTTGTTGCTATTTTTAGTAATTTTGTCAGCACTCTGGGTATAATTAATAGTTATAGAAGTAATTAATTTATTTTTTACTGGTTTAAATTTAAAATTTATTTCATCATATCCACACTAAGGGTCCTAGTTGCACTATTTTTGCAACTCTTTGCAATATTATGTAATATTTATGCAAATGAACAATTAATTTAATTGATATTCAATAGCATTTCAGTTTGATTTGCGATTCGATCGCGATTTAACCGAATGAATTTTAATGTGAGTCAATCGCCACAAAGTTTGAAACACGAAAACAAGAAACTTCTTCTCGTCATTCTCACTCTGACTACTCGAGGAAATTAGTCCTAAGGGTTGAGATACTATCGGAGAAAATATAAATAAACCGACGGAGAGATGAGTAAGAGGATTTCAGGACATCATCCAAGACGACATGATCTCTCTTGAACGGGGTTTTCCCGATTTGCCATCTTTCTCGTTCCCAAGAATAATAAACTACGTTTTTTTGACAAACGCTTGGAATCTCTTGCAATCCTCCTTCTGTTTTCCCGTTTTATTTTCATTTTCAATCTTATTAGCTGCTGGAAAACCGACAAAAGGGAAATAAGACGTTGACAAGGCGGTACGGAGGACCCGTGTTGGTGTTTTAACCAATCCAGGAGCAGAAAGGTCAGTCAGCCTAGGAGGCTGGGGACATTAAATTGGCTCTGTGAAGGAGTTGATAGGGTGAAGGGTCGAGTGGGGTTCGCCTTTTTTGAGAAACTACTTACCAACCTACCACCCCTAGAAACTTCTACATCAAACGAAATGACCTGTGGGTTCCTACCATCCAATTAAAGGGACCGCCAACATATAATATCTATGATAATATAGGGGTGATAAACCCGCCAAAAGTCGTATGTTTTTCCTCTCGTCTTTGACGAAGATGGTAGTGTTGACTCTGGGTGTGGCGCGTAAAATGGCGCCCTTTGTCAAAAGTCTGTATTTGGAAGTGTTATAAGTTTTAAGAACATTACCTACAAGAATGTAATCAGTGTACGGTTAAACGGACAGTTAACGGGCGGTTAACGGTTAAACGGACTTGCGTTAACTCCCGGCTCCCTGCACCTAGGTACCGTTGCATCATAGTTGACTAAACGAGAATTTGTCCAGAGTCTGACAAAACACACAGTTTGATAAATCCTGTCTCTGGAACAGCTTTATAGTGCCGAGATCTTCGAATGTGCACGGCCGAAAACTGACTCCGCCCATTGTCGAGCCCCCTCTCGACTGTGGGGACACACTGTGGCAAAGTGGAGGGATTCCAGTATCAGCATAATTTCCCTGTTCCCTCCCGCGCTGTGAGTCAAGGGCAACCCAGGCTATTCAGAGGACTGAAAAGGATTAGGAGTTTGGAACGTTGGGTTGGCAGAAGGTTCCACCAAAACGGAATTAAAAAAAATACACTGCCAAGGAAATGGCACATGAGCTTCCTCGTGACCTTCACAGTACGTCACCATTGAATTCCAGAAAACTAGAAACGACCGGTTCTGGCATCAGGGATTGATAAGGAGGGGAATTGGAAGCTGAATGGTACATATAATAAATTAAATTAATAAGGAAAGTTTTGATTTTAATATGGGACTATCCAGGATGTAGTCCGCATGTTCCCTGAAAATTTCATCTAAATCGGATCAAAACTGAAGGAGTTTTTAATTGATTTACAGGATTTCATTAATATTTTGATCTAAATTCATGATTAAAACATCCTTGGGGATATTTTTTGGCAACTTTGAGCATGATGGACCACCCGCCTGAGTTATGACCGAAACAAGAAAATTTTGTTTGCGCCTGCACAGAGGCTACCGTTGATTCTATCATGACGGAACTGATAGGGGACCATATAGAGCTATACCCGCACCATCCCTAACAATTTGAAGAAAATCGCATCAAATTGTGGAAATTACGGCTGTTGCAAGGACCGTAACAAGAATATTCCGTTTACGCATGCGCAGAGCGTACCGCTAATCCAATTATGATGATTGTCTTTTGGGATCTCAAGGGACTTTACCCACATCATCCCTGAAAATCTGACCAAAATCCGTTCAACATTGACCGAGTTATGACCGTCACAAGGAATTCACGTTTGCGCCTGCGCAGAGGCTACCGTTGATTCGATCATGACGGAACTGATAGGGGACCATCTAGAGCTTAACCCGCACGATCCCTGGAAATTTGGTTAAAATCGGATCAAAATTGTGGAAGTTATGGCTGTTACAAGGAAATGTGGACGGACAGACAGACAGACAGACAGACAGACACTGAACCAAATTTGTTCAGGAGGCTCTGAAACGCGAAATGCGAGTGGAAATTTTGATTTTGGAGCAAAAAAAATTTTTTTTCTTGCAGTCTCGGAAGCAAAATAAATGATAAAAAAATAAACTGAGGGGACAGCCGTGTGACGAGATCGCAAAGAATATTATAGGACATGCAGCACAACACGAAAACAACAAAATGTTAGATCTGGGGGAGATCTTGTCGCAATCGACACAGCGCTAAAAAATACTTCGACTGTGACACCCCACAAGCCCTATTGTCAAAAAACCCATTTTTTAAAAGCATTTATGGGTCAATATATTGTAAATTCGAATCTAAAATTCTGATCCGTGAGCTTGAATATCTTGTTTGCTTGTAGTACATTTTGTTGTGCTATAGAAACAAAAACCTACTTGTAAAAAACTAGCATTTTTGTAATCAACAGCGTAGTTGAATTTTTAAAAAAGTTGCAGTCATGTGAATTATCGCATTCCATTCAATTTCAATTGTTATGAAATTTGAGCGCAAAGAAATGTTGAGTGTACATTTTATGGCGAAAAAACTTGTTCTCAAAAATAATCCGCTATCCGAAGATTTTGGACTTTTTCAGTTTTTATCGATTTTTTGAGCAAATAATAATGAAATTTAGGTATATTTTTCAGCATAATGATGCACATAAATTATTTAAAGTTCTAGTTAATAGTAGATACATTTTTTGTGTGTGTAATATTCTGCTTAAAAATACAAATTTAATGATTCTTAGCCGTTTTATGCCATTTTCAGCGATTTTATTTCTCTTCATTTTTCGAAAATGTCCAATTTATTGGATCACTCATCTTTCATTTGGAATGCTTCATTTTTGGCAGGAGAATGGATTTTTTATATCATCCTAAGGAGGCTTATCAGAAGGAATGACATTATATATAGGTATATAATTGTTTTTTTTTTTTTTTTTTTTTTTTTTTTACACATTGCAATAGCTCCACGAAAATTTGATAAAATTCTCAAGAAAGATCATTACGATTGAAAATTGGTCAAAACTCTCAGAATTCATCTAAATACCATGTGGATACAGTTTGAATGCCATGAATTCCACTGTTAGACATTTGTAAGCACAATAATGTTTTCAATTAATGGCAAAAAACGGGCTAAAAACCAGTATTTTCAAACTATTTTTTAAAATGCTATAAATATTAAACAATACTGATCCGCGAGCAATGATTTACATGAGATACTATCTAGATCTGATAGTTAATGTTACTTGAAAATGTCATTAAAATCGACGAAGATTCTGGAAATTATGGGCGTCGCAAGGATATGCGTACTCACAGAGGCACCGACTAGCAAACGGACAGAAGATCAACATTGAGGACTAAGATTGGTCAGGGAAGTGTAAAATACAAAATGCGTATAAAAATTACAATTTGGTAACAAATTAATTGTTCAGCGCACAATAGATCAAACACCAAAGTAATTGAATATCACTTACCCATAAGAATCACACAAATCACATTGAAATGGAAAAGTGAGCTGGCAAGACATATACCTGTAACATAAACAACAAATGGTAACCGTTAATGTGTTATAACGCCACTTTGGGCGGCCCCAGCCTAGCTCAGTGGAGTGGGTCCTCAAATGTAAATTCCCAATTTAAAAAAAAAAAAAAAAAAAAAAAAAATTAAAAGGAAAAAAAAATAAAGGAAGAGATAGCCAGAATAATAATTATTACTCTTCTGTGTTGAGCGCCACTAATTTCCAATTTGTTTGAATTTTTTTAATTTAGGGGAAAAATAAAAATTAGAACGAAACCCCTAATGAAACGCCAGCCGAAATCATAAAAATAACTTTGGGAGAGAAGGTTACTGAAAATAAGATATTGCCTTTAAATTGAAATAAACGAAATTGTAATCTTCAATCAAGATGATATGAAATTTGGCACACCGTGCAAATACATAACTCGACACACAGGGTCGAGGCTCGAGTTCAGCCGACCACCAAATTCACCGCTCCGAATCCTGCCGCCTATACTAAGGGGAAGGGGGACCTATTACTATTCTTATTCTCTATTTTCCATTAAATGCTAAACTTATCAACTATGGGGACGACTTAAAATTAACTGCGGCGTCTGGCGTTCGGAGGGCGACGGAGAATTTTTAAATGGAACCCGAGTCCGTCGGCTTGAACGGGGAGAGCAAGAACCCCTACACAAACAAAATTTCGAAAAAGGTTACAAAAAAAATAGATTTGAACTGACGTGAGCACATAAGTACTTACATTGAGAAAATAAAATAATTTAAATCCAAATTTATGGTTGAAATTCGGCGGGTTAGCCTGCGCAATGGGTACAATTTGAACAGAAATTTAGCTTACCACAAACGTAGGGTTCTTAGAGAGTATGGGATAGGCTGGACCGCAGGCCCAGGGATTTTCAAACTGGCGATTTAGGGCAACACCTTTACAACGGGCGAAAATAGGTCCTTCTCTACAGGAAAAATACCTAAAAATCCATAATAGAAAATAATACAATATGTTCTGTCTGGGATCGTGACGAAACTGTGCCGTCACAAAAGAAAAAATTATTGGATGCAATTTTACAGAGCGTTGATAAAGTTAGGAAAAAATACATAGGGTTCATTTCTAGAAAAATTGAAATAAGTCGGCAAAATTAAATTAAATTAAATTAAACTGAAATTTTACAGTTTAGTTCACTGGGCAAACTTCCACGTGAACGATTTGATTCGTAATTTAAAAAAGTGAAATGACGGAATTTAGATAAATCTTCAGATTGTTTATAAGTATACCAGGAGATTAAAAAGAACAGTGAACAAGAAATAAAAATTTAGCTTTCAATAAATTCGTTAGTGCACGTGGCACCAGTAAACATTCCAAATTTTACAATAAATAATTTTACCTGTAGGACGAATTTGGTTGTACGCAAGTACAATACGCTGATCATCGACCAGGGACTGGTCAGACCCATCAAAGCAGCGATTATCCTGCGGGTGGCAGATGAGTTTTTTTCTCTAATGGAAAACCAAATTTGCTACGATTCGACAATTAAATTTCGCATGGGATCCTGCTTGGCAGAGGCGACCGGGGTCGGAGCGGAACTAACCCGATATCGAATCTTCGGGCAGGTGTGAAGGAGTTTATCTTCGCGCAAAGGTGAGCTGGAGTCGGTCGGTCCAGCTCCCCAGCGCTTTGGTAAATATAAACATCATGTTACATCGTAACAGTGTGAATATTATTTTGTAAGACAATAGTCAAACTAGAGGAGACGGTCTAATAATTGCCTATATCAAACAGAAAGCTGATGCACAATTTTGATTACCGGTACACAAGTTATTATGAATAAAATACAAAACAGTTATGTTTCCAATTTTGAGAAAAAAAAAAAAACTTCAGTAAGCTCCCCCCAAACAAATGACCGATTCTTTGAGTCGTATTTTGACAAATCGGAAATATGTATGTATATCTGTCTCTATATGAATGAATGAGTTTATTGTAGCAACATCATAGATGCATCACAATCGACAAAATAAAATTGATACATAGATTAAATGAGGGTACAAAAATACAGTCATATCATTCTAACAATTAAAAACACCATCACATACTGATAAAAAAAAGGTATTGAAGTTAGTGAAGAGTATTCCGACCATCTGGAACGACATACCAAACTTATATTTATATATGTATACGTACGGGAACACGATATCCATTTAAATCGAATTGAAGTTGATCGTACAAAACCCGGGACGAGATTTCATAACTACGAGGGTAAATATATTGAGCAGTATTGCGCGCTAGTACAAGTTCAGATAATTGGTCAATCATGTAACTGAATTCGTGCAACCTCCTTTCTATCAATGTTTCTTTATTGAGGTAATAATCTGTTTTGACCCGCTGATTCAGATGAATTTCACAGATGAAATGCCTTTTCGCAATCACCGTCCTACATATGAAGAACGACCTGAAGAACGTATCCACGCGAGTTACAGACAATTTTTGAAGTTCTTAATCGATTGAAACTCCATTCCATTTACCCCCTCCCATGACGAAATTTGGAACTCCTGACATACGTTCCGAAACTATATCGACTTTGTAATGTAACAAAATAGGAATCACGAAAGTCACGTTCAAGATTTGTAGTTTGGGCAGCGTTCGAAAAACTCGGTAACTATCCCCTCCAACCCCACCTCGACAGCAAATCAGAAGTTCTCAAGGTCTGTTGCACAACTAGACGAAAATCGGAATCAAACCAAATAAGATATTAAATTGTATCATACAACGGAAGCAGTAACGGAAATCAGCTAATCTTTTCATTTACGTTTTTTAGACATCTCAGTAAAGATTTAATGAATAATTTCTACTATTTTATACTATACTAGCGTTCCCCCGCGAGCGTTGCTGCGCCCAAATTAAATTTGTTTATTGATCGTAATTTTAAACTGTTATTAAGAGGTGATTTGATGGACGGAAGCTTAGCCTTTGGTTTCTGCCTTTGGTGTCTACAATGACCCTGGATTCGTTGTCATTTTATGCAGACGTTCAATAGTATCCTCCTCCTCCCTTCTCCTCCTCCTCCTCCTCCCTCCTCCTCCTCCCTCCCCCTCATCCTCCTCCCTCCTCCTCCTCCTCCTCCCTCCTCCTCCTCCCTCCTCCTCCCTCCTCCTCCTCCTCCTCCCTCATCCTCCTCCCTCCTCATCCTCCTCCCCCCTCCTCCTCCTCATCATCATCCTCCCTCATCCTCCTCCTCATCCTTTGGCCTCACCCTCGGCCTCACTCTGCCTTCGGTCTTGGCTTGGGTAGTTAAATAAATTTATAAAACCTGACACTGCACCCTTTTATGCCCTCTGGGTCAGAGCCCTTTGAACGGATTTGCACCAAACTTTACAGGAACAATCCTTGAATCATGCCTAATAATACCTGAAAGTTTCATTACAATCTGTCGAGCGGTTTCGGAGTCTATAGGCAACATACATACATACATACATACATACATACATCCTCTTTTATAGATATAGATAGATAACAATATATCCTACATTATGCATCAAAACCAGAAAAAGTTTAATGTAAACGAATGCACGCACGCACACACACCCCTATGGTTTTTTCACGGATTTGGTCTTAGAATGGTCTGAAACGAATTTGTAAGCTGTTACTTTTTTTCTTCTCGAGCTTGGGTTGTCCCACACCCCCTGGATTAATTCCAATAGGCGTCCCTCTTATTAACGGCCTTGCCTATAATACGTAGCTTCAGAGGGACGTCCTAAAGACAGCGCTTCTTCATGGTTCATCAGCTTCACTCTGAGAACGGAATAAGAGATAGAGTTTCTGGCATCAAAATCTTGTTCAGAGATGAAAAAATCTTTAAAATGAGACGTCATTCGACAAAAAATAAAAAAATAAAATCAATATAATGAAATAAAATAAATAAATAATAATAAACAAAACAAATAAATAACCCCCCTCCCCCCTAGGGTAGCCTAAATATTTGTGGATTTTTTTCTGATTTTTATTTGTTTAAAACTCAGTTTTAGGCACCCCAAAAACGTCCTCCAAGGAACTCCAAATTTAGGAAAAAAGTTAAGGGGGAGGTCACTTTTGAATACAATTTCCAGCGCTTAATTTGGGTATAACTCAAAATCCTTACAATATGTTTTTATGAGCCCATGAAGACTTATAATTTGGCCATTGAAAGCCATTTTGGGAGCTTAGTTTCATAAGGGTTGTATAAAATCTAATTTCTGTAAGAAAAGTGCGGGGTCGGTTTCGGACTATTGGAACATCTTCATTGTATACAAAAAAGTATTTATTTCACGGGAATACGATTTATTTGTAGGTAATATCTCATGGTAGCGGACCGTAAAGGCGGCTGTGAATTCGAATACAGCAACGAACTAAGGTGAAGTAGTGATGGGAACTGCGAGGTTATTTTTCCATCGTTTGGAAAAAACTCGATTATTAAGCATAGAAGGTTTCTGACCCAACTAATTGGCGCAGTCATCAGGAGCGTCAACGCTGCCACGTGGGCGTTGCAGGGTGCTGAAGAGGCGCCAGTTTTTCTCTCTGCCAAGCAAGCACGTGGATTCCCACCCGACCCTACGAGCCTAACGTAACATCGTAAAATTGAATAGTTCATCACGTTTGCTCAACAGGAGCGGAGCGAGAGTAGACGTCCCAGTGTTTACCCGGTCCCGGGACAAAGTGACGAAAAAAAGAGGGATAAATAAACATTATGCAGAGGCCTGATGAGAATCGACGGAATTCATGCACTCTACCCGAGGTATGGGCAAGAGCCGTTCCATTGGAGACAACCTGATCAGCCCGGAAACGAACCGAACAGAGTAAAAAATGCATGCTCCGACATGGGAATGCCACGAAAATACAGACAAGCAAAATCAAGCGCAACACATCAAAAGTCCTCTATCACGTTTTGCGTGGAAACGTAATCAGTTTCGGAGGGTCACAAGTCATTATATTGTCATTTACCAATGTTGCCAATATGCCAATGTGACAACATGTCACATGTTAGTGATAAAGAAGTCGGAAAGCTTCGGTGAAAAACGAGACATATTCCCTCAAACAAAACACATCCAGCAACTAAAACACAATGAACTGAAATGCAAACAAAATACTAGGGGTTAGTCATTTTTTAACATGATTGCCTGAATCTGAATCAATAAGGGTCCAAACCTGAAACAGTTAGAAGTGAATATGTTACTGGATGTTTCGTTTGGCGAATACAATGTTTCTGAATTGTGATAAGTAATATCTAATTTTTCTTTGTCTATAATATAGTTTTATTTATTAAGCTAGTTTATGAAGTCACCGATTGTAGGCGCCACCGGATAGTAACTCAAGAGAGTTTTGTAAGGGTCGGGAAACTGTGAAATTCAGGGAGTGGATAATAAGGTTTTGGAGAATAAATTATTTTTCGACCTCCAGCAGTAAAGAATCGATATAACTAAAAGGAGTTCGAGTTAGTCGTCGGAGCGGACGATCGCATTCTGTTGCACTCCGTCTTATTCTGTCTTGTTTACCGGTAGGAAATCATCAGACTTTCTCAACATTTGACAAAAGAGCCTGGCAGAGGCCGAAAATTGAGGTATCTTACTTTTTTATTACGTACATCAATATAGTTATTCCGCTTTTCGTTTGCTAACCTTGCTGAGGGAAGGGCTCAAGTGTCTCAATTCCGGCCAGTCTCCAGCGCAAACCGTATCAGCGCATCGAGCTCGAGCTTCCCACCGCGCTGAAACTGCGATGTCAAGCAAACTCCTCTCTACACACATAGCTGCCTACCAACTAAATAAGCAATGGAGATATTCGAGAAAAGATTAAGAATTTTAATAGCGAGATTTGAAACAATGGAAACATTATTTACTAAATCTTAGACAACCGTTAAACGAACGCCAAAATGGTGAAAGACGCGTTGATGGAACTACTCGATGAAACTGTATCAATAATTCGTGATCATTTACAGATTGACGCACCAAGTTATAAGATCTGCGCAGCTTGAAGAATGGGTAAGGTGGAGGCGAAATTCATCAGGCCTAATAAGGTAATTTTCCATTTTTTCTGTCATAACATTCATTATAGTTTTTTGGCTATTATAATGATTAGATCACAATTTTTATTGAGAAAATACGGAAAACCGTCCGTCCGGGTCAGGGGGATGGCCAGATCACTAAAATGGAGGAAAGGCAACAGCGTTTATTGAGTCTACTCATTCTGTAAGCCCTCTTGAGAAAAATGCTATTCATCTAGAAGGGGCAGCGAAGCTCCGTCTTCCATCTTTCTGGCTGCCTTCTTCTTGGTCATTGTTTGAATGTAAACTTTGGAGGCGTCTTCTGGAGCGGAGAATACGCAGCGATACAGCCCTTGTGATCTCCAATTGAATTTTAACCTTCACCCATCCTGCTACCTGTGATCTTGGACGTCTCCATTTTTCCTCTAGCACGTCGACCAGTACTCTTTGAAATACGGAGAACTCTCGATGGAGAAATCCTTCACAGGAGGTAATGAAAGGTGCAAAAGAAGCACGGATGTCTTCTGCGGCCTCGTCATATTTCCGGTGCATCTCTTTTGCAGCATTCTCAGCTATATCAGACCAATGGTGGGCTGAATAAATCAGCGTCAGCGTTTATCACGCGGGTGTCGAGAAAAGATGCTCGTTCTCTATCCCTGCACTTCCCCCTGACGCTTCCCATGCACCTGAATATCCTGGTGAACCATTTTTTAGATTCCTCAATATCGGATTCCTCGATATTTTCTCATTTTGTAAAACAGTAGTGAAAAATATATTGTTCAGATTCAAGAACTCGCCATACAGTATCTCAGAAGAGTACGACAAGGACACCAAGGAAAAGAGAAGAAAGATTATTTCTAGGATGTACGAAGCGCGCAGAAATGGCAAGCACGCGACTCTGATAGAAGAGCAATTATATATACTATGCTTTTATAGTGGGTGTGATTTCGGAAGAATCGAATACAGAATAAAACAAACCAACAGACCGCTGATTTTGAAATCCACGACACTAAGAGAAAACTCGACGCACCCAAACCCGGGGACAAAAAAAAAAAAAAAAAAAAAAAAAAAAAACAATGCGATTCAGCAAACCTAAGGTTACCAACTTTGGTTTGCTAATCGTAACTAAATTGGAACTTTGCTGTCAATAGAAAATTAACCTTGCTCATAATTTCAATAACTACTGTTGTTCATCCATTTCCTGCATGTCAGCGTCGATGATTTTGTATACATATTATGTACCTATATTACTGCACCCCGCACACCGTTGTAACTATCTATAAAGAACTACAATACTACAATAAAGTTACTAAAATAAAGAGGTATGATTGATAGATTAGATTGATATAACTCAAAATTCAATAAGTACACAGCTGTTGAATAACACACTTTTCAGCAGACGACTTTTTAAAAATAATTCAGCATAATTTAATGTCGATGGGCTGCCAAAATTCAGCGCAGGAAAGCTTCGACACCATCAAGCCACCATGGAAAACTTCTAACAAGTTTGGTGGGCACTATAACTTATTTTAATACGGGAATATATAAATTGTTCTCCCAATTACGTCGAGATTCCTACAGAATCACTTTGTGACCATTTTGAAACTTTCCTCAAATTTCGAGCAAATCTGAGTCCATTTTGTGCAATTTTTGAATGCAAGTATTGTTTTAGTATGTTCCAAATCCATTTTCCATTTTGTTAAAAAATGTTTTTCAAGCATTTATGAATGAAAACTTTGATTGTAAAATTTTCTGTTTGGTAGATATGATTTGCAAAGGTACTTCATCCGAAATTGAGCTGAATCGTGTGACACGACCTTCTGGAAATACACCATTATGATCCATAGATAGGATTGTAATACATCATTTCCACATTTAAAAAAAAAAAAAAAAAAAAACTTACGTTCTCATTATTTTAATCTGAAATTCCATATCGGATCGCGGCTGTTCCTAACCTACTGTCAGGTGCTGCTGGCAACGGAAACATTAAAGGCACTAGCACATTTTTCATCGACATCATTTAGAAATCCGACCCTAGAGTGTGACTAATCGTTACGACCATCACAGCAAAGTGTTTGGAGGCGTGATTTTTCTCTTTTTCTTTTTGCACGCGCCTGTTCGCTGTACACCGGCACGCCGTTCCTTCCTTGAAACTAACTTGTTGTGAAGGTTCTCAACTCTTCAAAGCTGCTCCTAGTCTGTTTTTGACGAAATTCCCGCTTCACCTCAAAGATTGATGGTATAGGACTCTTCGTGCGGATATCGAAACTTGCGCTAACTTGACGCGATAACAAATGATATCAACGTTTTCAAGTATATGTACTATAAATAATCAATAAGACAATTACTATAGATCCAGAATTCCAAACATCAGGATATTCGATAACTTCTACAATGTATTTTTCTCCGTCATTAGAGAAAGAATTCTTCATTATAACATCTCGAAACGTAGCGACATTGTATCCTTTTGAACCAGGATCAAACACAGAGAGATATTAAAATCCGAGCTGAATGGAAACGGAGATTGTTCTTGTGAAGAATTCACGAGGGAAATAAGTTGTATGAAACGGAGGAAAGCGGTATCTAATTCCGATGGTACCATGATGAAAAAATTTCTTTTCGCGATAATGAATTTTGTTATTATTAGAAACATCAAACTTTTTTTGTGCCAAACACATACAGTTACATAACAAACAAAAAACATCAACCCCCCTACAGGTTTGTGGAACGTCAAATTGAACTTGAATTTTTGATTTTGCTACAAACTAGATCATTCGAAAACGATATTCAAACAAAAATATTCCTCGTTATAAAAATCATGGAAGATAAATATTATTAATCTCAGTAGTTATGTCAACTTTCAGCAACTATACTTTTTTCTCCACAGCAAGGGCATGAAAAGGTGTTTATAACTTGATAAATTATTCATTTATTGACTTGGAGGTTGTACAAGTATCATAATGAAAAAATCACAAAATCTTGCTATTATATTGAAAAAATATTCATTTGAGCTGCTATTAAATTTGAGGAAGTCAAATGTGTAAACACTTTATTTTTATTTATTTATTTTATTTTATTTATTTTATTTTTTTCCATTAAACTCCCTTGGAAGGCAGAGAGGACACACAATAAAGAAGAAACGAAAGAAATAAAAGAATCGAAAAAAGGGGGAGGACGCCCAGGTTTACCTAACGCCAGCCCTAGGGATCAAGGCAGTTGAAGAATAAGGAGGAGGGAGGGAGGGATTTAAGGAAGTGCCTCGACAAAACGAATACCAGTTGAGATAAGAGCAGTAAGACAGGTAAGAGGAAATTGGACCCCAGAAATTAACATTTTGGTAGAAGAGTTTTTGTTGGAGTTCACGTGTTTTGTAAATAGCATAAATTTTGACGAACTCTAGGACAATGATTAATAAAAGTGATTTTAAGATTCTTATATATATATACCTATATATATATATATATATATATATATATATATTCTTATTTCTTTATTTTATTAGTTCAATTTTGTAGTAGGTAATTTCCTTCGAATTGCTTATAAAAAGAGTTGTACCCAAATTTATTTTTCATGTAAGACAATTTGTATTGATTTGGTTCTAAGTATGTGGCGAATAATTATTTTCAAATATGTACTTAAAATGATGATTTGTATTCAATTATTGTAAAGCATGTAGTCATATAATGGGAGCATGCAGAATAAATTCCCTCGTGTTAGGGTTACTGATGCGAGGAAAACTTGAAAAAAAAAAAAAAAAACACGCGCACACGCACACACACACACACACACACACACACACACACACACACACACACACACACACACACACACACACACACACACACACACACACACACACACACACACACACACACACACACATACACACATACATATACATATATAAATATATATATATATATATATATATATATATATATATATGTATATATATATATAAGACCAATTCAGGAAAAGTTTTAGAATACTCCAAAACTTAACATCAATTCGATTTTCGAATATATAATTTACCGGACTTTAGGAGCTAATGCATTCGCTGTATTTGTCGGTGAAATAATAGCTCAACACTAATGACAGCCCAAAAGAATACATTCACAATATACTACAGAATATTACAGTTTCCTTATGATACTCAACTTTGTCAATCATCGATAATTTGTCGAATTAGAAACCGATTTTCATTTCAATGCACTGGTGGTAGAAAGTATCGTTACTAAATGTTGAGATAGCACTTAAGAAAGGCCATCTTGACACGTTCAAAGAAAAAGTAGACGTTAGAGGGTTATTTGTATCTATCGACGACCCAAGTGCCCAAGTCCTCTTGGAGACTCTCGACTCAATCTCGGAGAATATTAATGACCCTAATTCCCACCGAGCTAAAATGAAACCCTCTCACTTGCCTCTTTGATCTCCCAGCGTTTAACTAATGAACACAAAAATATTTTTTTCGTCTCTAAGGAAAATCTAAAGCAACACATCATTTTCGAGATGGATTCGTTACGTCCTAATTGAGGATGATTTTGATTCGGACTGTTGCATTTTCAATAAATTGGTTTTTGGAAAAATAAAGTACATGAACTGATTTAGGACAATTTAGAAATAAATGCGTAGGAATTGATTCCCAACACTCCCCCTGAAGTCCATGCTTCACGTTTAGAGAATTTTCGTAAAACATGAAACTATTCCAATGACTCGAAAATTTTAAAATAAAAATTTTCAAAACATTTTATCATTGAAATTTGTTGCGATACGATAACTCTCCTTAGGATTGAGCAAAAAATCTCGTTCTCGCGCCGGAATATCAAGCATTTCAAAGGAAAGGATGAGTTCGTTGGCCAAATTTCAAAAAATTAACTATACGAAATCACTAAAAATGGCCAAAAAACGGCTAAAAATCGTGAAATTCATATTTTTAGCAGACTTGTAGTCAAAAAAATGTTTATCTACGACGAACTAGACCATTATACAATTTACGCACAAAATTATGCGGAAAAATGTACTCAAATCACGTTGATATTTGCTGGATAATCTATAGTAGAAGCTTCCTAAAAAAGCTAAAATTTCCCAAATCTTCTTTGAATTGCAGAATATTTGGTAGGTAGTTAACTATTTCGTTGCGTTCAAAGTGCTCAACTGTTAAAACAGTGCAACATATTTCAAGACAATGTAACATAAATATGATACGATAATTTACGAAAATTCGCTCACAAGATAATGCTGCATGACTGAAACTTTTTTGATGTTGTTTTGGTATGAGCCTCACTGCTCACTGCGACAAATCAAAGAGGGTAAGTACCGTACAAATTATACCTAAGTGCTTGTACCTACAAAGTCCTGTAAATCCTGTACCTACAAATCAAGTACCTACAAAGAAAAATAATGGTATTCTGGATTTCCGACCCCTTTTTAGCCCCTGAGGGGAAAGGAAAACTATGGTGCATGGACAAACGAAGCAAAGAAATCGTTACAAGAGTATGGAAACTGGAACCACGTAGTAAGTCCAATGACAGAATATGAAAAGTGGATGCAAAAGGAACAAGAAGTAAAGGCCGATTTGACACTATGTATTGAAGCTTTTGAGATCCGTGTAATTAAAAACTGCAAAAGATCAAATGACACTCGGAGAAAACACAGGAAGTATACGGCTGTTCACCTTCACAAAAACAAAACGCTGCAAATTATTTCACAAAGGTTTATTATTTTTTCAATTGAGTATGATCGTAGTTTTAGTTGGCTTGCGTACGTCATAAGGCCCGTCCAGACTCCTCGGCGTGTCCTATTTCGAGTTGCCACAACCTATACTTCTATAATTATATACGCATGTTTATATTTCTCGATTTGAGCTCCTATCTACGCAAATAGTTATTGCCTTAATAATATCATTATCTAAGTACGTACGAAAAGTCGAGAGGATATGTTATTAAATATGCGTAGGAAAAGCATTGGTATTAACACACAAATATGACCTAGAAAAAAACATACATTCATGCCTCGAAGGAACGCCGTACCCACCTCATGGTGCTGCGGTATATTATATGGGTATAACACGTAAAAGTAATAAATATCCATTCTCCTACACCCCTCTGCTACGCCCCTGGTCACCCCACACACCACAAGGTGCCGCGGCGCCTCCTCTCACACCACCCCTCGCTCACCCCCTCACCAATCACCGTGACCCCCTGCCAAGCGTGCCAGGCGTGCGTGCGTGCGTAAGTCTAACACTCAAAGCCTCGAAAAAGACACTTTTTCGCCCGTTTTTGGCCCATAGCATCTATGCAAGTAAAGCGATCGGGATGGTTAAACGTTAGGATCAACTAGACCCCAAATGAAGTCTATGTGCGAAAGAACGGGTTTTTTAAGTCAATTCTTAGGCCTTTCATGGCCCGGACGGCGGACGGCGAATATATATATATATATATATATATATATATATATATATATATAATATATATATATATATATATATATATATATATATATATATATATATATATGAAAAGCACAAATACTGTGCTAACACCACTGTTAGTTAGAACTACCCCCTCCCCTTCCTTTCATCCCCTCTTCTCACCCCCTTACATATTGAAATTTGAAACTCCTGACATATGTTACAAAAAATAGAGGGAAGTCTTAGTAGAACAAATAATGAATCAGGAAAATTGGTTGAGAATTGTAGCTTCAGCAGCGCTTGAAAGGATCGCTAATTACCCCCTCCATCACCGCTTTTAACGACAAATTAAAGATTTCCGAGGTATATTGCAAAACTAGACTGACATTGGGATCGGAGCAAAACATAATCCAGATAGTCGATTGAAAATATAATTGTGGCCTGACCAGCATGTCGACAACATTTGGCACACAGACACACACCTTAGGTTTTTTCATGGATTCGGTTTTAGAACGTTCATTTTCAGATTTGTATTCGGTTATTTTTGTCTCTTGCTTGGGCTGTCCCATAGCCCCTAGCATCAATTCTAATAGGCCGTCCCTCTTATATACGAAGCCATGCCTACGTGTGGCTAAGCTTCAGAGGGACGTCCTAAAAACCAGCACGGCTCCCTTCACGACCCAAATGGAAACATCCAAGATAGCGACCGAACAAGCTGCGACCATCAAGGAAAAGCAATCTTAAAAAAACATTAGGGTGGAGCGATCCGATTAAGCCCTTTTTTGCCCGGCTTGATTGTGCGCGATTGAAATGTAAATCCTTTGTTTTGTAAGGAATTAGCACTTCTATTGAGCTGAAGGCGGAGGACGAAATAGGCGACGATTCTTGCGAATTGGACGTTCTTTAGAAGGTTGATTGTAGAACACTGTATCGAAGGAGAATTTCGATGGAATGTTGTATTCCAATATTTTACTTTTTTCAAAGACCAGGGAGGACCAATGTACAGTTATGTTCCTATATGTACAAGTGTTTTGGCTGGATATGAACAGATGCATGAGAGAATCAGATAAAATTTGTGCCCGCGTCAGAAGAGGATTCTGACCTTTAGAACATATCATCGATGGTATTGACATTTTTTATTATAAAACAATGAAAACTGTCGTTTTAAATTACGATTCTACGAGGGTATCCGAAGCGCATCGTTTTCAATTCACGATTCAGACTCGACCTAATAATCCAATTTCGCTCTGGGTTTGGTAAGGAGTAAATATCAAGATAATTTGCTGTTGATTTCGTTTTCAGTTCTGCTAGTAGCCACTGCGCGTGCGCAAACGAGAATAACTTGACTTACAAGCAATTTTCGTCATATTTTTTTAATTATTCTGGAATTATGCAGGCCATAGGGCTTAGCTGATGCTCGATAAAATTCATCATGGTCAGATCCATAATAGCCACAGTTGACGCGGGAAAAAGAGATGCTTGGAACACTAATAATTATCGTATTATATGTCTTCCAAATATGCCAAAGTTTCTAGCGATCACGCGGGTCAGTCCAGAGCAAGTATACCTATTGAAATTCATCATTCGAGGTTCACTTAAAGACTTTGCTCGTGTTCAAAAGCCAGAAGGAAATTAACGAATTTTCGTAGGAAATGAAACTTTTGGAAACAATCTGAAACGAATCCTAGAGTTTAACGCTTCTCATATATATAATATATATGTCATTCCAGACGATATCTCACCTTGGGATTGACATAAAAATTCTATTCTTGCGCCAAAAAATCAAGCTTTCCAAACGGATGGAAGAGTTCGTTGGCCATCACTTTTTGAACACATTAAATTTGTCGAATTTTAAATAATTCAATTTTTTTAAATCACTAAAAATGGTTAAAAACTGCTGAAAATCGTTAAATATATATATATATATATACATATATATATATATATATATATATATATATATAATATATATATATATATATATACATATATATATATATATTGGCAAGATTTTATTCAAAAAAAGTTTATCAACAACGAACTAGATTTATCAACAACACTATAAAATTTATGCAAAAAACATCAGTGTTTAACTAGGTCATTTAAAAATGTTGGCACACAAGTATGCAGAAAAATGTACTTGAATTTCATTAATATTTGCTGAAAAACCTATTAAAGTCAGAAAAATTGCTAAAAATCAAATTTCTGTTTTGAACCGTAGAATATTATTTAGTACGAGTTTATTTGCCATGCAATCGGTGGTTAACAATTTTTTGCCATGAAAGTGCTCAAATTTCCTAACGATGTAACAATTTAATACTGTAATCTACAAAAATTTGCTCATACGATCATGCTGCATGACTGGAACTTTTATTATTATTATTATTATTATTTTGCGCACAGTTTCGCTCTATTTGATTCGGCTGATTCCACTAGCTCGGCCTGAATCCATGTTAAATATACCTTTATACTTTTCATTAATCGGAGACATATTCCGTAATGTATAAATAAATGAACACCTCAGTATAGCCCCTGCAAAGAGGTCGGGTAGTATTGGAAGGTGGTTTTTCTGCCATCGAAAACGTCGCTATTAGGCAAGCTCAAAATAGGATGATCGAACTCGGGAGATTTAAATGACGATCACAGACCCAGTTCCTGTGTCACGAAAAATAGGAGGAAGTAGAGCCTCTCTCTCACCCCCTCTCCCTCCTTCGCCACTCAGATTAAACTGTATTTTCTTGGTCCCCTACGTGCGGCCAGAGGCGGTCATATTTCATGCGTGTGTTCCCCCTCGCAACCTTTTGAATGATTGTGTGGGATTTATGTTCTGACCGATCCGAGTAGCAGAGCAGGGAGGATTGATGTGATGCCGGCTCAGTGGCCGACCTAACCAACTCGTATGGTCCCGCGGAATGGGATGGAATGGATGGGCGTGAGGGCTCAGCTCAGCACACCTCCGCTGCCCGTCATTGATGATCTCATATACCTGCCAGATATGACCACACTCTCGCGCCACGGACAAAAAGACAGTTCCTCCTACAGAACAATCAATACCGACTCAGTTACATCTAAATAAGTAAATTCATACAGCATAATAATCATAAGTTCATGATGATGATAAGTTCAAGTCATGAAGCATGACGATGATCGTAAATAATCGTATATTTATGTTGAATTTATAGAAAATTTGAGCAGATTGATTGCAAGAAAATTGTCAAGTATCAATTCTATGACAAAGAACTCAATTAATAGAACCTTATAGTCAAGCAAAGATTTTGAATTTGGCTTTTTTGCAGTTTTTTTGATTTTTTTTAGCACTTATTAATGAAATTAAAGCACATATTTTGGCATTATTTTGTGAATACATTTTATAATGCTCTTTTTCATAGTTGATAAATGTTTGTGATTAGTACTCTACTAAAAAATATAAATTTAACCATTTTCATCAGTGATTTTCAAAGCATATTTTCTGAAATTTGACCAATTTATTGTGCTCAAAAAGTGCTGTCCAACAAACCCATCCTTTATTTTTGAATGCTCGATTTTATAGCAAAAGAACGGATTTTTTAAATAATATAAATCCTAAGGATAGAAGAGCAAACTCGTTTCAGAACAGGAATTGTTTCAGAATGCCTCAAAACGGATTATGATGCAGACATTTTTGGAAAATTGTGATTTTTGCAATAGCTTCATTTCCTACAAAAATTTAATGACAGGATAGAATCGAATAAATAAGTAAGTACCAACCGTACAACGGGGTAACTTTCTCCAGATTTTGCTTCTACACTGCCCAACCGGTCGTGGTGTTATACGACAATAAAAATGATGTTCGACATGATCAAAATTGGCGAAAATGTAAATTTCCTTTAGTACTTATTACTTCAGAAATAATAATCTTATTTCGTTGAACATTGAATTTCAATGTTCAATGATTAAAAGTCATAAGTACCGCCATAGCACGCAAAATCTTCGTAATATAAGTCCGAGGGTAGGCGGTTCTAAAGTAGAGTAATATAACACAGTGGAATAATAAGTTTGGATATGAACAGGCAATATTTCATTTCTGTCAAGCAGTAATATGAAGATTTTCCTAACACACAAGTACCTTTTCCTGAGACAACTTAATAATCATAACATTCATAACAACACAATAAATACTGTGGACAACTTCAGGTTGATAGGAATATTGTCTCCAAAAGGTACAAGACGCTGCCCAGAGGATGATGCGCACTATACAGTCGGCCAAACAGGTGAGCACTATAGTGCCTTCTGTAAAGTCTGCCAAAGAGGTGGGCTGTATAGAGACTGCAAAGATTTGTAGGAAATATCATAATTTTCTTTACATTCAACTCGCTCAAGATACATGTGATTTCAAATGTTGGGGCTTCCTATTAACAGTTGTCTAGTTCAGATGCTCACATATTGTTGTACATATCAACGAAAACGATAACAGAAATGTATACTCATGGATACTAGAAATGTAGTTACCATATTACATACCTGCTGAAATCGATATATATAAATATATATATATATATATATATTTTTTGAAATTATACCGTTATCCTTTGTTACATCCTACAAAATTGAGTTCCTAATAGCTAGGGTGAGAATGATAACATGTTGTTGATTCATAGAGTTTCGTATTTCTACATTGTCTATTAATGTTTCTACACGAAGTCTCTTGCTAAAAATCAAGCTCCACATAGGATAGAATAATCGTGATGAACAGTAGGTACAATAACAAGTCGGAAGCAATCGCTAAATAATCCAAAATGAGCTAAAAATCGATTATTGATGATAAAAAGTATGTGACGGAGGAATATTATTCTTAAATAGTTACACACACTAAACAAAACCCGAAAACGTGCTGTAATTTCGATTAAATATGCTCACTGAAACTCAGAATAAAAGCTATATTTGGTTAACAACCCTAAAATTGAACTGAAGGCAGATTATTATTATTATTATTAAAAACTGGTAAATATGAACGGAGCAGCTGACTGGGTACAAAACAGCAAATTATGGACAAGTTTTTGGGCTAAAAGTACAAAAACTAAGTAAAAAATTTCAGAGACTTTCAATTGAGGAAAGGTATAATATCATTTCTTGGAGTCAACATGTATTCCACTATTCCTATCTTCCTAGTCTTTATATTTTTATATCCACCAACTCCAAAATTATAAGGTTTACTACAGGATCTAGCTGGAACGGGAGTAAGGACGTTGGTTGGGTCACAATTAGAATACGCTGAATTCAAGTCTCATTAAGCAGTCTGTTTCCCTCCTGCTAAGTCTAATATTCAGGTGGGTAACGTTAGGGGGAGAGCTCCACCAACAGGTCTTGGTTCTAACCGCATTAACACAGTAAATGGTCAGTTTCCATGAGTACCATAATATATCAGCCGGGATAACAACAACGAGCACTAAGTTAATTTCATGACGACAACCGGTTTAATGGATAACCCCAAGGCCTGAGAACGGAGAGGGTGAGAGAGCTGGAGTGACCCGTGCGTGAGGACGAAGATGGAAGATGGGTGAAGAAAGGGTCCCCGCCGAAGGGAGGGGAAGAATTTAGAGGGGGTGGGGGGTAAACTTAGTGTACAAACTAGGACTTGGCGGTAGCCGTACACCGGCCCGTGGTTCCCTCCTCCGCCGCGCAGCGGCGCCAGTCTCCCCTATTATCTCCCTCCTACTGAATGGTGAAGTACTGTGATTATCTTCTGAACTGATAGATGCCTCGTAGCTCATAGGTTAGGATAACGGTCTCGTGAGACGAAGGTCGTGGATTCAAATCCTGTTAATTGGTCATTTTTTTTTTTTTTTTTTTTTTTTTTTTTTACTCGTAAAACTCCCGAAATATACTTCTAAAACGTCATTCTGACCTGCATGTCCAACTAATTTGAATTTTCACTAAGGGATTGACTACTTGAGGTTATGTCTTTTTGAGATGCGAGCTTGCGAGCATCCAGATCACCAAACTTTACACATCATTCTGATCTACATGCCCAACTATTCGGCATTTTTACTAAGGGATTGACTACTTGATGTTATGTCTTTTTGAGATGCGAGCTTGCGAGCATCCATACCACCAAACTATACACATCATTCATTCAAAACAATATAATACAACGTAAAACGATTAATTACGAAAATTCGCTCACACGATCATGCTGCATGACTGGAACTATTGTTCACACTGTGTCACGGACAGCCATTTAACACTGTATAAAACTATATGGTGTTCGAATATCGATGGATGGGTAGATGCATTTAGGTTTTACTAAAACTCCAATTCTTTAATTACGAAAAATATTAAGACTTCTGAATTGAATACGAAGTTGCACTTTCCTAACCATTTTATTACGCACTAATCACGGTAACATTACCAAGGTTTACACAAGTGGCACACCAGTGGCGTTGATTAGTTTCTGCTTTGATGAAGAACGAATTGACATGCAAGTGCTATAATAATAACGAGGACCAAATGCAATATATACATCACATGTGATTGCGTGTAACATTCGTGTAATTACAAAAGCGCACCATCCTCAATGAAGCATGGATTCGGGCGATAACAATTCAATCTGTCCGATGCAATACAACCCTCAATATATGAGATGAATCGAACTCCTTTCCAAGGGGTTTGCCATCCTCTCCATCATGCTTCCAGTCAGCAAAGATAAGTGATTTACTGCGGTTATATTCGTGCGGTTATATTCGCTCCCCTTAAGAGGCAGTGCGTTAGCAGCATGGTGTACTATCGACAGCTCTAAATTTAATTTCATTGGTCAAGATTGAAAGAGAATCTGTCAAAAGCTCCAGTAATGCAGCACAATTATGTTTGGAAATTTGAGCACTGACCAGAAAGAAATGTTGAACTATCGATTTCAACGCAAAAAGAGGCTTGTTCTAAATTATTATCTTCTAAAAAAAAAAAAAACAAAGATTTTGGATTTTAAGAATTTTTTGCAGTTTATATAATTTTCTTTTTGAAGCACGTTGTACTAAAAATTAAGTACATTTTTCAGCATAATTGTGTAATTTTCTACTCCATATTTGATAACTTCCTTGAAGCAATATTCTCCAAAAAAATATATAATTAATAATTTTGGGCCGTTTAATGCTGGACATTTTGTTGATATTTGACGAGCTTATTGTGCTCAGAAAGTTTTGCCAACGAACTCATCCTTTCTTAGATCTTACAAAAATAAGAAATTGCTAACATCCAACTTTAGGGCAAATAAACTCGTTCTAAATAATATTCTACTGTTCAACAAATATACAGGATTTATAGCAATTTTTCACTTTTAAATAAATTGTTCAGCAAATCATAATGAAATTCAAGTAAATTTTCCAACATAATTTTGTCAGTAAGTACTTAAATTATATTCGTTGGCGATCGGAACGACCATTTACAAACAGCAGCACAATAACCACACATTTTTAGGATTTAATAACCCCAAATTAGGATTTAGCGTGGAAAATACATGGCAATAACTTGGGTCTGGCGTCGTTATTCAATAATAAACCATTTTTCTATGTTCTCCATACAAGCAATACTGTGAATCGGTCTGAACATTCCGGAAATACGAGCGAATCGGAAATTTAAAGGGCAACAGACAGGATTGGAACTAAATAAGTTCAGGAATTTTTTAACCAAAATCACAGGAGCAGATACCGTTCCAGCAAACTGTTGATTAAATTCCTTCCAAAAACAAACCATCAAGGTAGCCCAAATAGAAACCACCAACATTATATCTATAGTATCAATTAACAAAGACATTAGACCGTTCTGTCCATCGTTTGATTTAAGGGTCTGCATGCGGTCTAAACACAGGGCTTCCTTCAACGTAGGAAGGAGTCAAACTTGGAGCTCAACTTAGGAGAACTCCCACTTAAGCGATAGTGAAACACAGTTTCTCATTTGGTAGGAGTTTGGCCAAAAGTTAAACTAAGATAAGAATAACATAAGACCACACCTTGGAAGTGCCTCTGAATATTGCCAATTCTCCCCACCACCTTTGGGAAACCGAAGATTATTATGTTTACGTCCTTCCACTCAGACGGAGAGCGAGTAGTGGCGAAAAGCGCTCACGAACTCATTTTAGCGAATTTTCGTGGAAAATGAAGCTATTGGAATGGCTCCAAAATGTTTAAAATAACAAATTGTTTTGTGGCATTCTGAAACGAATCCATATATATATATATATATATATATATATATATATATATTTATATATATATATATATATATATATATTTATGTGTGTGTGTGTAAGTGTGTGTGCGCCTACGCGTGTGCGTGTACGTCTGAATGTGCCTGTATGTGCCTGTGTGCGTCTGAGTTCGAGTTTCATTCCAGACGCGATCACTCTGTTTAGGATTGAGATGAAAATTCGGTTCTTGCGCTAAAAAATCAAGGTTTCTAAATGGAAGGATTTTCAGGATTTTAGGCAAAGAAAGTTTATCAACAACGAACTAGAACATTATAAAATTTACGCGCGAAATTATGCAGAAAAATGTACTCAAATATAATTAATAAGTATTTGCTACAAAAAAAAAAAAAAAAAAAAAAAAAAAAAAAAAAAAAAAAAAAGCTATTTCCAAATCTTCTTCGAATTGCAGAGTATTATTTTCAACAAGTTTTGTTGCCATAAAATTGGTAGTTAATTTCCTTGCACTCAAAGTGCTCAATATTCAAAACAGTGGAAAACATGTCAAACAATGTAATATATAATATAATACGACAATTTACGAAAATTCGCCCATACAATCAAGCTGCATGACTGGAACTTTTTGAGCATATTTTTTCACATTTACCTACCATTTTAATGGGCTCAAAAAGTTTTTGCCAACTGGTCATCCTTTCATTTGGAAAGCTTGATTTTTTGGCGCAGGAACGGCATTTTTTCCTCAATTCTAAGGAGAGTTATCGTCTGGAATAACAAAGATACATGCTTCAAAACGAATTTAATTAAGGAAAACTTTCGACAATTTTTATTTTAAAATGTATGCACCCATTGTGTTTTTTTTCTGCGTATATTGCTCTCGTAGGGCCATTTAATCCACTATATATATATATATATATATATATATATATATATATATATATATATATATATATATATATATATATATATATATATATATATATATATATAACTCGGCGCTTCGCGCCTCGCCGGGGGGCTTCGCCCCCCTTGACCTCCCGGATCTTTTCTCTTTTGTACTGCGTAGAGAACGAGGATAATTTGCTATGCAATTCTTAGCCTGAAAACGCTCATAAAATAAGGTCGTTTTTTTCTCTTTTATACATTTTTATTCGTTCATTTTACATTAAAATAATTGATATAAAAAAATTTGGATATAAAAAAATGTTCAAGCCTGGCTGGGATTCGAACCCACGATGCGAAAAAAATGGATATAAAAAAATTTTCAAGCCTGGCTGGGATTCGAACCCACGAACTCGCGCTTCACGTCACGGACGTTACAAAAAAGTTGTTGGGGGTCGGCCTAAGAATTGCATAGCAATTAATATACGTATACAGTGCCCTTCGAGCCGCTAACACTAGCGACAGGCAAATTTGCAAAGAGCGAAACACCACACCCCAGGGGGACGGCTGGGACTGAAATCCCGGTTTTTTCTGGAGCTGGGAGAGAAACCCCGAACCCCCTAGTTAATATGGGTTCAATCCCTCCACCTTAGTCTTACTCGAAGGGAACGTAGGAGAAGGTGGGCTAGGGTGAACGAAGGTATTGATGAGGGGGGTGGGGGGTTGTAAAGGGTTCAGCTGGGGAAGGAACAGTTAGTTTAGACAATAAGGGTGTCGACTTTCAATACAAGCGGCGGGCGGGGACGAGCGAATGAAGCGAGTGAAACGGAAGCGACAGAATTCTGCGGATGACACGTAAGAACACGACAACAAGGGGAGTGCAGGCGGGTAACACGGCAAGAGCGGTGAGGGTCGACCGGGCCCATTGTGGTGGCGGCTCCGCCTGAGTTGGCAGCTGGACGAACGAAGGAGAAGCAAGTGACACTGGGCCCACAACTACAACCTACACCTAGCGCACCTTCACCCACCGAGAACTGAACTACTGAACAAGGGAACTTCCCTCGCCTTTGAAATACCAAGCTCCATGTAACACGCGTTTCTGTACAACTCTCACCAAACACCCGGAACCATTTATTTAAATGTTGAAGGAGTTCTCGACCTTGACAATAAACACTTTGTTGTGGATCGTGAGAATCGATCAGAATAAAATAAGACTTTATGCCAGCAGTTTGGACAATTTACGTCTCATCTTCAGGTATGTTTCACAAGCAACAGTCGACGAGACAGTATGTCTTACTAATGAGCGTTACCCATGGGTGCTTAAAAGGTACTTTAACTATTTTCAAATGGGAGAACATCCCATCCTATGGCCGAGTCCACACTTGTATCAAATGACCGTTTCGTATCACCATTACGTATCAAATAGTAAGCAACGTCCTTATCTTTTCATTCATAAAGATACGCAACGGACCCGATCGGCCAGTTGGCGGTTTTTCCCCGTCACATCAAAGGAATGACACGTAACGGGGTAGAGAGTAGTATGGATGCTCTGACTCACTGAATGCACAGAGGCCTTTGTTCTTAAATTTCGCCGATCTCGTCACCGTTGCATACTATTAATACGGATACGCCTTGACTATCAGGTGTTTTGAGTGGAAGGCGTTGATACAAGTGTGGACCTGGCTAAAGAAGTTTGACATCAACAGCACTGTCCTACGATTAGTAGTTTTCTTTCCAAGATTTTTCAGTCTCGCCCACTGGTGACCTCAAATCTCTCCTGGGCGGAGCTTCCTTACCCAGTGTGACGTCACCAGTGCAGGAAACTGAAAAATCAAAGAAAAAAACTATTCATCGCAAAATTGAGCGAATAATCTCAAATTTCTTAGAATTTTTAAAAAATATAAAATGAATACGTGGGGATTGTGGTTGAGGCTAATTAGTCTAGCATCAGTGTGTACATGCGTTAACGAGTCTTAATGTGACTCCTTGGTTAATAAAAACCCTACTTACTTTGGATACTAGAAGAATTAAAAATTGGAGATCTAAAATTGTCCCTAAATGCGGGGTCCCATTCAGCAAATCTAGATGATTCCAATCCAGTACTTTCCTCCCGTAGGAAGGAGAATAGAAAGTAAGACGGTACACTGAGTCTCGTTGGGTACTTATAGGAAGTTTTGGCTGAACGTATGGATTTAGTGCGACGGTACCTGTAGCCTCGATGAGCACTTGGAGTTTGACCCTGTAGGCACAGTCACATTGAGCACTTGGACTTTGGCCCTGTACACACAATCCCGTTGGTCAAAGGGGGGAAGGTTTAGGTAAGGTGGGTTAGTTGAGGAGAGAGAAGTGAAAAGCCGAATTTTCAGATCGTGAACTTGAAGCTGGGCTTCTGCGGTTTCATACCTTGATAGTACCACTTCTTGTTGGAGTAGCAGGAATGTTCATGTGAACAACACCTGATACCTCAAGGGCCATCTGTAGGCGTCTTCAGGAGGTCGACTCGGCTTTTACGCTTTATTTGTGAAATATAACAACATATAGGGACCACGATAGAAGGTAACACATTAGGCAAGGACATCTTGGAAATTTTAAGACCTGTTCATGATGTCCTTGCCTACTTAGTAAGACTCTGTTGCATGAAAAACAGCCCTGAAGATGAGAAATACCTACATATTTTACGCAACTAAATAAGGAAATACGGGAGGGGGACCATAACTTCTGAACAAACCGGTATATTAGAAACTCTTTCCTACCTGACCGGGTGTTATTCAGATCTAAATGTACCCAAGTTTCGCCACGACCATCACACACGCTGTAGAGATAACTTTATAATGGTACCCCAGCACCATCGCTCTTCGAGGGAAGTTTCACACATATTGGGAAAATTCTGTTCAAAAATGTCACACTTCACTTCAGATATTATATGTGTGCCCAATCAACTTTAGTGCCACCGCATTTAGGCGAAAGCTCAAGAACGTTTTAATTGAGGATTAATTTCATTCCTTTATTGATGTTTTAAATTTTAAGTTACCTTAATTGTTGTTGTACATTAATATTTAATGTTTTGTTGAGGTTTCGGTCGACCATGTATGTGAGTGCTGATGGAAGCAAAGACTTATTTATTTATAGGTATAAAATAAGAGCAAATATCTGCAACAGATAGAGAAGAGGATTCGAGCAATATAAATTACGATACTGCAGGATAATGCTAAGAGGAAAACATAGAAAAGGGGACTTAACAGCAACAGGAAGAAGGGGTGCAGGAATGTAGGGGAGTAACATTGGTTAAGTATAATGTGAGTACGAGAGTGCCAAGGATGTTTGTCGGTTCAACTATGGCAACCCGAATTCCCGCGGTTCTTCCTGGGGGATGCGAATCGTATGAATCATATACGGTCGGATAGAAGTTAAGAGCCTCGCTTCCTTCAAGCCCCTTTCCCTCTCTGAAATATGCCCTTTAATATAAATTTGGCACGAGATCAGAGCCGTATTGCCGACATAAAGTTCAGGGAGTCTTTTCAAGCCTCTTTGGCACCTACCTTGCCAAATCTGGGCCTCTTCAACTTACCCCCTCCCTCGCCGATCATAACGTGCCGTCGTGCCGTAGGCGTTTTTGATAGCTCGTCACCGCCTGTTCCGTGGGTCAGGCATTCTCCTCCGTTATGGGCTCTGATGGGCGCCCCCTTGTTATTCCCTCTTTCTCCTATCATAATAACATTCTTATGTCGTATCGCCCACATCTTGTCTTTTCATGGGGTGTCGTAATCTTGGTAGTGGGGTCATTCTTCGACACCGATCACCAATCCACGAGTAATGGTCAGGTCCTTGAGTATCGTGTTTCTCCACTAAATCTGATCCTCTATGAAAGGAACGGCACGTATTCTCTACGAAACTGAACATCGTAGAGATGCGATTTCCACGTTATAAATGGGATACTATACCGTCATTTTTCATACGACGACACGAGTAGATTGAAAATGTTGTATGGAAACATAATCACAACGAACATCATCAATAGGTTGACGAAATTGAAACATTCTTCAGGTAAAACATTTATGTTTCATTCATGTATTAAAACGCTGCAAATTGTTACACACAGATTTATTATTATTCCTAGATAGCTCTTCTACACAAATTACTGATCTATATTAAATGTATTAAAACGCTGCAAATTGTTACACACAGATTTATTATTATTCCTAGATATCTCTTCTACACAAATTACTGATCTATATTTATTAAACACAGTCTATGGTTCATTATCGAAATATAACTGCATCGACGTAGGCACTTACCAGCTGAAAATTAATGAGCTAAAATAAAAAACCAACCTATGCTGCACTAGTCCGTCAATATGTATATAAAACAAATGTTATAATAAACTCGATTTCTTGAAGAGAGAATTCCATTGGAATTAAACCAGCTGATACGGTCGTAAATTTCCACTAGGTTCACACAGGTTTTCATTCAGATTATTGTTGAAGTTCTCTTTTTCAGCCAAATTTCTAGTCCTCAGGGAGCTAATGGCTATTCGTTTTTGGATTCCTCACATATTGAAACGCAATATAATTTGAGGGGGTTGACTTTTTTCTTTCTAGGCAGTAAGCACAGATTAAACGGGTCAGATTCAACGAGACATGACGTTTTTCCATTAGTTTTTCGACCTCCTGCGCTGATGTGTGACTTTCCTATAGTCGGAGATAAGGAAGCAAAAATATTTATGTTGCAGAAGAGTATATGAGAAGGGTTATTGTCGGGCAATGCCTTACCATCATGACCTACCAGGCAGGGAAACAGGTGGTTGGGAGGGGGCGCATTCCACGGATCGTGGGTTTGGACTTCAGCGCCCCCTCGTCTTTGCGTGAGGCAATAACCTTGAGCGAAATAATCGAAACGTACATGGCGCCGGAATCCGCAGTTTAAAAAAAAAAAAAAAAAAAAAAAAAAAAAAAAAAAAAAAAAAACACCTGAAATAGTTGTTATTTACTCGTCTACTTATTCATAAGTTACCATTGATGCCAACAATTCAGTCATCCTATACAATGATTACGTGATCAATCTAAATTCTGCCTGGAACCATTCTTTATCACACTGAATATTTCTAATGATGAGCAAGATAAAAGTTGCCAACTATTTTCCATAATAAGAACAGAAATATTAAATACTTATCGGGGAAAATTCAACCTGCACAGTTGCAGCAAAATCATGCAATTTTCAGTTTCAACGATGTACGATGCATGTAGAGTTTTCGACGTTTGATGACGGGGTATCAACTATAATTTTTCTCACACAAAGGTTGTTTTTCACCGACTCTTTTTCTGTTCGACCAATGAAAAGGAATGTCTTTACCTGAACAGATAGCTTGGCATGGAACTAAAAAGTTCCAGTCATGCAGCATGATCGTATGAGCGAATTTTCATTAATGGTCGTATTACATTTATGTTAAATTCTGTTAAATGTTAAAGTTTGAGCACTTTGGGTACAAATGAAAATTTTATTATACATTTTATAGTAAACTAACTTTTTGTCAGTAATATTCCAATGAACAAACGATTTTGTGGATTTTTACAATTTTTTCAAGTGTTCCTATCGATTTTTAGCTTATTTTAATGAAATTTAAGTACATTTTTCAGTACGATTTCGTGCTTAAATTTTTAAATGTCCTAGTTCATGTTCGATTAATTTTTTTCGAGTAGCATTCTGCTAATAAATGGAAATTTGTTAATTTTTAGCGGTTTTTTGCCTTTTTTAATGATTTTTTAAGTACATTTTTTGAAATTTGACGAATTTAATGTGCTCAAAAAGTGTTGTCCAACGAACTCATCCTTTCTTTTGAAATGCTTGATTTTTTGGCGAAAGAAAGAAGTTTTTATTTATATTCTATGGAGAGTTATCGTCTGGAATGCACATACATATATATACTTATATATATATATATATATATATATATATATATATATATATATATATATATATATATATATATATATATATATATATATACAAATAAAAAAGCGTTAAAATCCAGGAATCATTTCAGAATGCCTCAAAACAGATTTCGATGAAGAAAATTTTTGGATCCATTGCAATAGCTTTATTTTCTAAGAAAATTCGCTAAAAGGTATCTTTGTTTTTTACCGACTCTTTTTCTGTTCGACCAATGAAAAGGAATGTCTTTAGCTGAACAGATAGCTTGGCAAGGAAATAAAATTGTTAAAATATCTGTGTACTAATTTAAAAAAAAAAAAAACGTCGATTTTGGAATCCCTGCACAAACAGAAAACTTTTCTGTACCATCAGTAGAAATTAAACAAAATCCGTCTAAATCAATATGGATATACATTAAAGAGATACAGTAAATATTTACCCCTGTCTATATTGTGATACGTGAGAGAAGGATTGTTTTTATAATTGATCTATGTGCTATACTGCTATATATACCGGGCGTTGAATAATCAGATATACAATTATCAGGATTCCTTTTGGTTCCCTCTGATATGGAAGCACTTCACTTGAGAAGAAATCCAAGGAATATTTCTCCGCGTGAAGAGACATTCACGTATTCAACTACAATACCCAACCTGGCTATTTATAAAACTGAGCTTATTGTTAGGTGAAATGACATTTCCTCAGGGAACCCACTTAACTCGTGCGACCTCTCTTCTACTTGTTTGTGTGTTTCGTGGAAAATCACGACTACGGGTGAGTATGAGGTGGATGAGTGGCTAGGGTGGTGAGGTGCGGAGAGGGAGGGGGGGGGGGTATTCCATGCCAAGAAGCCTTGGAGGTGAGTTTCTTTGTCACGCAGATAATCTGTATTCAGTCGGGTGTGGAAAGGATACGTGAAAGCACAGTGTTCTTAGCCCAGGCTGAGATAGCCACGCCTGGTTGGAAACTCCAATCTTTCCCCCTCTCACCATCACACGAGTCTCCGACGCCACTGGAATATTGTGCCACCTGGCTATTGTATATCATGTCTGAGGTGGGGAGAGAGGAGAGCCCTAAAGAAGGACAAATATGGGTGAGCAATGCGTGACTCCAACATTCCGCCGGCAGAAGCGAATTTATCAACCAGTTTTCATCACCTTTTGCCGCATATGTTACTGAGTATTTCCTCGTCTGACATATGTGAGGGAGTAATTGAGGCGTTCCGCTGCACTCAGGCGGAGTATTCGTTTTCCGACTCATATAACGTATTATCACAATGGTTTATTGCCACCAGAGCGGGCCGGGAAGGGGCATCGGGTGCTCCAACCGTAAAGCTGTGGGTCTGTACGCCGCACGGCTATGCATGGGTGAAATCCCACGCCAACGATTTTTTAATGGACGGGGACAACAACGACGGAAACTTTTTCCTGCTCTACTCAGTGAATGGAGTTTTTTTTTTTTTTTTTTTTTTTTTTTAACAGCTAATCATTGGGGAGGAAATGGATTTTTCAAACAGGATGGAGACGAATACAAACCCATTTATTCGCTAATTATGTCGTGGACCATGTCACTCAATTACTGCAGAGATGGATGTCCAACCCAATCATAAATGAAATGTACCGCAGGGCCTTTTTTTCAATTCTAACATAAATCTACAACCCTTGCTCATTTTCTCATCCCTAGAGAAGGTATTACAAGAATAAAACGCTGCAAATTATTTCACAAAGGTTTATTATTTTTTCAATTGAGTATGATCGTAGTTTTAGTTGGCTTGCTTACGTCATAAGGCCCGTCCAGACTCCTCAGCGTGTCCTATTTCGATTTGCCACCACCTATACTTCTATAATTATATACGCATGTTTATACTTCTCGATTTGAGCTCCTATCTATTCAAATAGTTATTGCCTTAATAATATCATTATCTAAGTACGTACGAAAAGTCGAGAGGATATGTTATTAAATATGCGTAGGAAAAGCATTGGTATTAACTCACAAATATGACCTAGAAAAAAACATATATTCATGCCTCGAAGGAACGCCGTACCCACCTCATGGTGCTGCGGTGTATTATATGGGTATAACAGGTAAAAGTAATAAATATCCATTCTCCTTCACCCCTCTGCTAAGCCCCTGGTCACCAAAGACACCACAAGGTGCCGCGGCGCCTCCTCTCACTCCACCCAACGCTCACCCCTTCACCATTCACCATGACCCCCTGCCAAGCGTGCCAGGCGTGCGTGCGTGTGTGCGTAAGTCTAACACTCAAAGCCTCGAAAAAGACACTTTTTCGCCCGTTTTTGGCCCATAGCATCTATGCAAGTAAAGCGATCGGGATGGATAAACGTTAGGATCAACTAGACCCCAAATGGAGTCTATGTGCGAAAGAACGGGTTTTTTAAGTCAATTCTTAGGCCTTTTATGGCCCGGACGGCGGACGGGGAATGGCGGACGGCGAACGGCAGACGGCGAACGGCGGACGGCGGACGGACATTTCAAATTTAGATTCTACGCACCTTGAAACGTAAAGTGACAAAGTTTGAGGGGGGGTTATAAAAATATTTTGCTACACGATCACATAGGTAGGCTTATTATAGGAAATAATAAACCAAAAATCGAATAAAAAGTTCCAGTCATGCAGCATGATCGCATGAGCGAATTTTCGTAAATTATCGTAATTTATATGGAATATTGTTTTCAAAAGAAGATGTTAGCTTTTTGAGGGCAAAGAAATTGTTAACTGCTGATATTATGGTAAAAAATCTTATTCAGAATAATAATTGGCCGTTTAAAACAAGATTTTGGATTTTTAGGTTTTTAGCGAATTTTTCAAGAAAAAAATGAGCTATTCAGAAATTTTAAACGTGGGTATGAAGGGATACATATATACATATATATATATATATATGTATATATATATATATATATATATATATATATATATATATATATATGGTGTATTTCCGGACGATAACTCCCTTTAAAAGCGGTTTAAAAACTTCGTTCCAACGCAGAAAAATACGTCTTGGCAAAAGACAGGTCGAGTTTGTAGGCCCGCTCGATCGCTCCAAAATTTCATGTCAAATTCACTTGTTAATGTAAATGTTAATTTAGCAAAAGATGCTAAAAGATAGGGTTAAAGACGAAAAAGCATGTCGGCTGTCACTGTCTAAATATTTTCCGGATGAGTTGATTACGACCACTCCCATCTCTCTTAAAATTCATCAAAAAGTGAGAAAAATCGATTTTTAGATGAAAAATGCGCATAATTTACCAAATTTTCGAGTTCGGCTACGTGTTCTATAATTTTCTTCGCGACCTCGTCACACAGCTGTCCCATCAGTTTAATCAGGACAGCATGACTGAGTGCTTTTGACAAATTATAAGAGTAGCTCCGCTAGTTGCAAGGAAGACAGAAAAGTTCTAGTCATACAGCACGATCATATGGGCGTATTTTCGTAAATTATCGTAATATATATTGTTTCGTTGATTTGGAATTTGAAGATTTTGAGTTTAAAGAAATTGTTAACTACCGATTTTGTGGGGAAAAAAACTGGTCAAAAATAATACCCTTCAAATCGAAAATATTGCGGATTTTAGCTTTTTTCCCAGTTTTTATACATTTTTCATCACATATTAGAGAGTTCCTAAAGCAATAGGGAGATAGAGATGAGGCGCCTTATCGTGAAGAGAAAGCGCTACTGCGCATGTGCGCCTTACACACCTATAACAGTGATATCCAATTCTTGTTGGTTTTAATGGTGGTTCTCATTCGTGTTTCGGCCCTGTGTTACTTGAAGATAAGTAGCGCCACTTTAAGATAAAACACTAATTCGACCCTCTCGACTTTATCAGGTTAGCATCCAGTGTGGCTCGCCCCAGATGATAAAATCTTCATACACCTTATACCAATGGACTTATCGTTTAGGAAACGAATAATGTTCTAGTAGATTGTTGATAAACACATTTGAATGATGTTGAAAACTGGCTGTTTTTTGCCATATTTAGTGATTTTTTGAAATGTGAGCAATTTAATGTGCTCAAATAGTGTTGGCCAACGAACTGATGCTTCATCTAACTCCGCCATATGATCGTAGTGAGTAGTAGTAATCGTTATTTATGATTTCGGGAATTTTTTTCGCAAGTTATGCGAATTTTCAAAGAATATTGCAATCGCTCCAAAAATTAAATGCGCCAAAACTTCCTTCATGTGGATTGAATTTGACGCTTTCTGAAATGACTGCGCTCAAATTTCGGAAAATGACCACCTAAAAAAATTATTGAATTAAAATAAATATATAGGTATATATACAAAAAATAAAAACTTTAAAAAGCACCTACATAAATATGATTTTTTTTTTAGCAGAAAGTTACTATAAAAAGTTAATTGATCATAAACTGGAATAATCAGAAATTCGTCAATAAATCTGTTCTGACAAATTTACTTAAATTTAAGTAAAATATGCCTCAGGACCCCCGGTTACTTCTATTTACGTACTTCGACTGAAATTATTAAAACGCAGAATGTGATTTAGCTGACGCGTTTCACATAAGCCCGTGAAACCCGCATATAAGAATGACTCAGATTTTGCGGTGTATCTTATCACTAATATGTCAAGTTTTTTTTATTCATTTATCACCAGCGCTATATTTGAACCCTCCGTCATAAGCTTTCATTTGAGCCCTCACATGAAAAACGCATATTTTACAATCCCCCCCTCCCCCCGGGATGGGTCCAGAGGGGGATGTTAGGAACTTCCTCGTCATAAGCTATCATTTATTCGTATAACATGAATTATCAGAAATTAACAAGCGGTTGCGGTTGCACTTGCAATCATATTCACAATATCAATTATTGATGGTCAACGAATTTTGTGGGATGAAAAACGACGAAGTAACATTTCCCTAGCAACGACTTGGTTGTAAGCGGAAATCATCAGCAAATTGTTGCAACACATTTTCGTTAACACAAAACGTTTTGGCTTCGGTAGGAGATGCCAAGACTAAAACACATTCTGTGTTAAAATCGACAAAAACTGCAAAAGAAAGCGATATAGGTATTATTTTAAAAGTATTTTTGGCTACAAATCTGATAGTTAGGTATATGTATTTCTGTGCACACAAGTTGCTCAAATATCGAACAATTCAACAAAAGTAATGGAAAAAAATAAGGTCAGGGTCCTGCTGTATTTCTAATACTTTGAAGTATTCGTGGTTTACGAAGTTTAATTTCATAGAATGCAAACAGCAGTGCAGTTGCATTTCATGTTTGTGGATGATGTTGATTTCATGAATTTATTGGTCGGAAATTGATCTCTCGCATGTACCGCATGCTTCCACACAATTCGTCTAAACCGTTAAATTCACAAGAAAAGAGAGCCCAGGGATATGAGATTCGACGCAACATTTTGTCGCGGCAGGCTTTAGGAATCCTTTCTTACTCGATGGGACTGTGGAGAGTAAGAGTTAATGAAATCCATTACAAATGCAACGGAATTACAAGGTCGCTTTATTCCAAACCGCAACAGTGGGTGCCGGTGGTGGGTCGATAGTCATCAGCGCGAATGGCTTCTCTGGAATGTAGGGAGCATTTTTCTCTCAGTCGAAAATCCAATCTGCACGTTTCTACATATCAAAACAATTTAACGTTTCTAGCCATGAGCTGTAATTTAGAGTGCGACAAATTTAGCGGGAAACACACGCATATTTCCAATTTAGTAAGTCAGCAGTGCGTGATGTGAAAAAGTAAGACCCTTTTTGCGACAACGCACTCGTTAAAAGAAATCAAAATTAAAAGTTCCCGTCAAGCATCATGAGCGCTAGCGGATTTTCGCAAATTATCGTAATTCAAGTTAAAATGTTTTGAACTTTGAGCCCTTTGAGTGCAATGAAATTTTTAAATCAATTTTATGGCAAAAATCTTATTCTAACTAATAGTCAGCTGTAGAAAAAAAGATTTCGGATTTACCAGGTCTGGAGCTTATACGCAAGTGCGTGATTTAGTGACTTATACAAATTGAGATACCCTACAATGGGTAAACTCAAAGAAACAAAATATATATATATATATATATATATATATATATATATATATATATATATATATATGAGTGTGTGTGTCATTCCAGACGATAACTATCCTTCCAAACGAAAGGATTAATTCGTTGACCAGCAATTTTTGAGCACATTAAATTGGTCAAATTTCTAAAAATTTACTAAAAAATTCACTAAAAATTGCTGAAAACGGTTAAAAATTGTTAAATTTATATTTTTTGGTAGGATATTGCTCAAATGAAACTAAAAAAATGCTCATTATTAACTATAAAATAGAACAATAAAAAATTAATGTACTTGAAATGAATGAAAAACGTACTTAAAATTCATTAAAATTCGCCGAAAAATCGATGAAAACTGAAAAAAAGCTCAAATTTAAAACCTGTATTTGAATAGAAGATTATTAATTAGAATACTTTTTTGCCATAAAATTAATAGTTAACAATTTCTTTGCACTCAAAAAGCTCAAATTTCAATACAATTAAACATAGACATAGACAGACATTCTTATAATTTAAATTGTATTTTGAAGTAGAACTGTTTTTGTTAATTTAATAATGAATAAATAATACATTAATAATGTAAATTGGGCTTCCCGTTGAATAAATAAATAATTGCACGTAAACTCGCTCATATGATCATGCTGCATGACTGGTTTATTCTTCCGAGCCATATCAAAAACCACAAACGCCAACTGCATTCATGAATGTTACTTAAACGTTAGGAATGTATTGTTGTGAAGGCTCGCATTTTAAATTAAATTTACTCATCTCATAACTTGAACCAATAGATAGAACAGATGGCGATTGCCGATAACTAGGTTTATTATGAAAAATATACAAAACGGAACCCACCTCAAACCTAGAACTCAACGACACTTTAGATCCAGGACCTCTATCGTAAAATATAAAACCACGAAAATTGAAGAGAGTCCTATCACCGATGGAAAATACATTATTCATATTCAAAAAATACGTCTCCCGGATAGGCACCTTGTTTCGTTCCGAAAACGCTTATACCTTTCAAATTTTCTTTTTGTGGGTGGCGACACGTAACGCGATTCCAAGGACATCCCGAGCAGTATTTAGGTCTCACGGCTCCGAAGGATGTACTTTTCGCACAGCGTCGTCTATAAATGAGTGCACATCGCATGCCATTCTATAAATTCAAAAGCAAAGCAAGAAAAAAAAACTGTCATGCAGCAAAGCTAGTAGAGCGAATTTTCAAAGAAAAGTTGTGGATAACATTAAATTAGGCACAAATTCTGATCATTGAGGCCAATCTGTTCTCATTAAACTGAGTGGACAGCCGTGAGTCGAGATCAGAAAGGCAATTTTAGAACACGCAGCCGAACTCGAAAATTTGACCAATTATGGGCATATTTTACCTAGAAATAGATTTTTCTCACTTATTTATGAATCTTAGAGATCTGGGCCTGGTCGCTATCGACTCAACACTGGAAAATACTTCGACAGTGACATCCCCATGTGTCCTTTGTCAAAGGACCGAATTTTCTAAGCATTTTTGGGCGATTAAATTGTAAATTTGAGACTGAAATTCTAGAGCGATCGGGCTGGCCAACGAACTAGACCTGTATTTTGCCAAGATGGATTTTTCTGCGTTGGAACGAATTCCGTACTCCGTTGCTAAAGTGTTATCGTCTGGAAATACACGCTACAATATATTTACGAGTATGTATATACGACGTAAAAATCTAGTATTGTGTTCTGTGACGACTGAGTACTTTTTTGATCTATTTTTTGGTAAACATGAATGAAATTAAGGCACATTTCTCATCATACATTTTAGCAAAATTTAAAAAATTTTTTTAAAGCGTATAAAAATATATGGCAAAGCGTTGTATATATGAGAAAATCTTTGTCTGCCATCTCAAAATTGGTGGAATACAGAATCGTGGCATCCTGGTGGTTCCTGAATCTTACATTTTACAGAAATTTGATGCATAGCAAAAGCTGTAGAGCATAAAAAAATATAAAAAATTAAAAAAAAAAAATTCGATCTCGAAACTATGAATTATCTCATAAAATAAGTGAATTTCAAACAATTGAAAGTCGGGCTAATTTTGGGTCAGTCCTCTCCTCCCCCCGCCATGACTTTTTCCCTTCAAATTACCTAGTGGCGTTAATAATGGTCCGATTTCAGTCTGCCAAAGCTCATTCTACTCAAATTATATACTTTCCAATGTTTGAAACTAGCATATTTTAGCTGAGACCCATTGACTTACAACCGAACTCATGAATTTTATGTCATTTTACACATAAAGTTCACAAAAACGGCTTTTTACGTTGTACTTTAATTGGAAACGGTCTCAGCTAAAATATGCTGCATATGAACTTTGGAAAACATTTAACCCTGAATCGAATGAGGTTAGGCAGACCTGAATCAGACCGATATTGAAGCCGCCAGGTGATTTTGAAGGGCCAAAATCTGGACAGAGGGAGGAGAGGACCCTCCGAAAATTAGCCCGATTTTCGATTGTCTTTAATTCTCTTGTTTCGGGAAATAATTCATAGTTTTTGGGTCGAATCGCTTTGGTTTTTTTATGCTCTATATTTTTGCTACGTATAATCATTTCTGTAGGATGTAATGGTTTATGAATTATTAGAGAAAAACTTTAAGATGAGCAAATTAAGCCATGTTTATGAGGCCGCCATTTTGTATTCTACCAATTTCGAGACGGAAGGCAAAGATTTTCTTACTCAAAACGGACTAAAGTTTCAAAATCTAATCTCAACCCTTCTCCTGAACTTACTAACTTTTTTTGGCCTTGGCTCCTGGACTAGCAAGCATAAACAAGATAATTTCAAACACGTACATACATAAAGAATAATGTTCCATTAAGGGATCCTCTAGGGGTGGATGTCCCATCGGATCGAGCTTGTTGGTGCATTGCAACACCTTAGCAACACGGGTCATCGACGAAAACGTTAAAAGCAGGATACGAAAGGTAAATGGCCTCATCGTCCAACGTCTTTGAATGTGGAAACAAGCTGGTAACATCTTCTTGTTAGGATATAATGGAGGGGGGTATATCCAGTAAAATCACAATCTATTCGTCATTCTCACCAAAATCATTTACAATCCATACATAGGGACATCGCTGTAGTGCACGCATGACATAAGTATGTTCCACTCCAGCTCCAAAGCAATAGGAACGACATTACTGAGAGACGTCGCAAAAAGAAAAAAAAACTGGGATAAATATGAACTTTTAATCAAAACAAGGGATTCCCGCTAATGAACAAATTCAACAAGTGAAAATCTTAGGCTTGATGGAGCGGAGGAATATTATATCATGGATAAGGTGGTGGGGGGGATCCACGAAGCGGTTAGAGCAAATGATCCAGAGATGATACTTTCATCACTCAACCTCCACCTCGCTCAAGTTTTAATCCATGGAGAAGAAGCAAAATAATGCCCTTTACTTTCAGCACTCAGAAGTTATTTTATTCCAACAATAAAAAATGAGGCTTCCTTCATTCACTATGTAAACTTTTCAACAATAAACATTTTTAGGCGCTCGTCGCTCCATAGCATCTCACTTAGGCCTCTCTCTCGAACCATCAAACTTCTTCTCCCCAAGAAAAACATGAGGAGTTTTCCCCCAAAAAAGAACGATCGCTCACTTTGCATTATTAAAGTGGCGAGGGAGTGAGGGGTTTTTTTGTATGACTTGGACCATATGTCAAGCTAAAATCCGTCGTAACACGGTTACGAGATCGTCTCGAAATCACTCAACAAAGTTCCTAAACGATATATAGATTCCGGCTTAATTTCTCTAGATCTTTCAAACACTATGGAAATAGGCTCTACCTCCACTTCTACTATCAGGTGTTTGGGAGAACTAGGAACAGGATAACAAGTTAGAATAAATTGCAGACAATATTTTGTATACGTTAGGATGTTAGAAATTTTCGCGCAGAAGAAATTCGGAAAAATAATAGCTATAACGCATCAGAGATAGATTTATTATTTCTGTATCAGAAATAATCTTATCTCTGATAAATTATAGCTATTATTTTTCCGAAGTTCTTCAGAGATAGGTTTATAATTTCTGTATCAGATGGACCTTCTACGCAGATCACTGGCATCTAACTATAGGGCTGCCATATCTTTTCAACGTAAGTAGGGACAGCGTAAGCTAAAATTCGGGACATATCGGGACAGCCTAAAGTAGAAAATCGGGACCGAAATCGGGACAAGATATACTTCAAGTCACTGACAAATTAAACGACTAAGTTTTATTTTTGGAAAAAATACAATAGGTATTGAAAAGTTGGAGGAACATCATTATTGAAAAAAAAAAAAAAAAAAAAAAAAACGAAATATCACATTTGGGTGCTTAGATCATCTATTACATAGACCTATAAATTTCAAATAGTCAAAGGTGTCCGGCTACCTACCTGCAATGAAGCACATCTGCACCACGCAGGGTTTATCCAGTTTTCATCCTGGGCTTACAAAATACTTCGGAGATTCAACTACTTTAAAAATCGGGACGAAGTCGGGACAGCAAAAAAAAATAATCGGGACGCTTCAAAAATCATGACGGGACGCCCGGGACACCTCGAAAATCGGGACATGTCCCGATAAATCGGGACGGATGGCAGCCCTAATCTAACATATAATTATAAACCGAATTTTTATCTCAATCCTAAGAAGAGTTATCACCTGGAATGACACACACACACACACACACACACACACACACACACACACACACACACACACAGATATATATATATATATATATATATATATATATAAAAGCGTTAAACATTACGATTCGTTTCGGAATTTCTCAAAACGGATTTTCGAAAATATTGATTTTAACATTTTTGGACCCATTGCAATGGATTCATATTCAACGAAAATTCGCTAAAATGTACAAACAAAATCACTCAAAATGGCTAAAAACGGCTGAAAATTGTTAAATTTGATTTTTTTAAGCAAATAAAGTTTATCAACAACGATCTAAAACATCATCAAATTTTTGCAAAAATGTTTGTAGAAAATTTTACTTGAATCGCATTAATATTTGTTGAAAAATCGATAAAAACTCCCTAAAAAAACGGAAGTTAGTGAAAAACGTTGTCATTTTTGCCCAAAGGGAGGTATGTTGAATGTACTTGAAAAATTCGAAATTATCAAAAGTGACAGGTCTGGTAAATGTTTAAATGAGGATATACCTCAATATATTTCACCACTGATAGGTCCATTTCTGTAAAGCTTGGAATTATCCCTTCACACTGTTGAAACCACATTTAGTTATTTCCCCCTTTTACTTCATGTGATTAGCTATAATCCCCCTTTCACTTTGTATGCACTTAATTGGTTGTACCTCCTGCCCCTTTCCTTTCTCTCGACCAATGAGATTCAATCTCCCATCACTTGTCAATATATAAGCTGTGTCCTTTCTAATGTGTCTTCTGTTATTGTTTGTTACTGATGATGGCCTAAACGTCAAAATCGATTTAACATTGTAACTCTTTATTTTTCGTGGAAATAGACAACGTTTTTCACTAACTTCCGTTTCGTAATGGGTTTCCACAACTTCGTCGCGAGTGATTTAGTTCGTCCCTAAAAAATTAAATTTCCAAATCTTTTCTGAATCGCAGAATATTATTTAGAACGAGTTTTGTTGCTGTAAAATTAGTAGTTAACTATTTCTTTTCACTCAAAGTGCTCAAATTTCAAAAAAGTAACATAATATAATAAGATAATTTAGTAAAATTTGCACATGCGATCATGCTGCATGATTGGAACTTTTTTACGATTTGACGCATTAGAAACACTGATATAACAATGGAAATGGAATACTCATTCGGAAAGTAGTGTGAAGCCTCTTGCCATACGTTTTCCAGCAGTAGTATCCAATCTTTATCCCCTCTACAAACACACATCCTCCTCAGAGGATGAGTTCCACCGAGCCGCGTCCTATTCATATTTGCCCCTCCCCAGCACATCACCGCCGTCGCGAAACCGCCGTGGAGCACATTTGGAAGAACCAGCTGAGTAAAGAACCGTCGAAAAGGGACGAAGCCGTTACCCCACTACATGCGGTCCTCTTCAAACGAAAGTAAAACGCATTGCCTCTAAATTAGACTTTTTGATGTGCGGGTTCCCAACTATGTAAAGCGAAAGAGGAGGACTGAGGTTTTTCTGGCCTTTGGAAGACTCCTTATCAAAGAAACATGATCTCCGAATAAATAAAGTCCAATGAATTCTGAAGCTCCATTCAAATAGCGTTTAATATAATATGGGCGGGGTTTAGCTCGAATCAACCAAAGCTGCGGTTTCAAGTAATATACCTTCTTTTGAGTTGACCTTTTCACAGTTTGGATCCTTCACTCCATTGTGTCACCTAAAAATCGTTAAACCTTTTGGAATTTGGTATAGTAACACACGAAACGGAAACCGGTATGAATGAACCATGACTTAACCAATTAAGAATACAACACTGTCTCTAATTTGATTGGTAGATACATTACAGCATGTAACAATCATTTGTACTAATGCGAATGAATGGCACAAGGAAGGGTAGGTGTGATTTTACCGAAACTCCAATGCGATTTGTTAATCTAATGAAGTACGGCAAAAACAATTTCTTGAAAATTCGATGAAGGTGCTGAAGAATTCTGATACGGAGCTACAAACTATATCTCCAAAATTCACTAAGCTTTCAGGTGCTGTTATTTTGGCAAGAAAATTTCCAGTCATGCAGCATGCTCTTATGAGCGAATTTTCTTAAATTACCCATCTTATTATAATATGTTAGATTTTATAGAAATTAGAGTCATTTGAGAAGAAGAAAATTGTTAAAACCCGAATTATTGGCAAGAAAACTCGTATACCTATATTAATAAAATCGTAAGTATGTCTGTTCATTGATTCGTATGATAAAATTTTGGGTTTCTTTTCCGTTTCATGCGATTTGTAGACGATAGGTACCATTTTCTCAATTTTTCTCTGTATGTCTGTCTGTCTGTCCTTATGTTTGTCCGCTTTTCACGGTTACAGGGGTCATTGGACAACTGATATGAGTGCAGAGAGGGAAATGTCTGTATTAGTAAAACTTGAATTATAGGCTATTTGAAGTTTCAGAAATTTGGGCCAGAGGGTGTTTTTGGGGAGGAGGAGGGGGTGAAATGGGGTATCTTGGACACCATTGAACGAACTGGGGATCTGATTGGGCGAATATGTTTGGATTATTTTATCTTGAATCACAGGCTACTTGAAAATTTTCAAATCTGCCTCATAGGGGGTTTTAGGGGAGGAGGGGGGGGGGGGTTATCTTTGTCATCACTGAACAAACTGGGGTTTGATTGTCGCTTATGTTAGGATTACTCTGATTCAAGTCAAAGACTGTTCAAAATTACTACTTTTTCAAATTTTCAAATCTGACCCGCAATAGAGGGGTGGGGGTTAAAGCGTTTCGAACGTCACTGAACCAACTGGGGATCTGAGTTGTCGATTATGTTTGGAGTATTTTCACTTCAATCACAGGCTACTTGAAATTTTTCAAATCTAACCCATAGAAGCGGGCGTTCTAGGGGAAGGGGGAAGAGATGGCGTATATTTTTCAACACAATATAACATCAATCTCTATTATTTATAAGAATGAAACTCCGTTTGTCTGTCTGTTTGTTTGTTTGTCGTGTCTATGCACGGCCAAACGGCTGAGTGGGGGGAGTCTACGAGTGGGGGGATCTTTTTGGGATTTTCCGATAGGGTGTATAAGCGAATTTAAAATTTTCTAATCCCACCCGAACCATGGGCCGTAGGGCGGGAGGGGGGTCGAAGTAATAATTAATGTGCGCTTTTTGGACTTCCCCGCTTCCCCAACCCCTCTAAACGGCCGTCGAAAATTCCGGAAAAATACCGGTTTCGTAGGTTTTTGAACGAGAAAGACGACGGGGCGATCGGATTGCGAAAAAAGTATCGGGAAATGCGTCAAAAAAATGCAAAAGTACGGACCGTGTTTTCTCGAAAAGTCCGACAAAAACTACGTTTTTTCCGATTAAAATATACCCCATAAAGGTACGTTTTTTGGAACGGTTTTCGCGGGCGAAATACAGCTTTGGGTCCGCCGAATCTGAATCCGAAATCGGATATCGAAAAAAGTGACGAGAACTCGGTCGAATTGCCAGCGGAAGCGAGGGGAAATGTTTAATATGACATTTTTAATCGACCCGGGCCGCCCGTTTCACAACGTTGCTTACCAGAAGGGACCCTCACAGGGGGGTTCCCATTTGCACTTCTACGCAACACCTTGCGAGGCGAGCAGGTATACATAGGTATACCTTGCGAGCGAAGCGAGAGCCATTTCAACAGAATAAATACGGACTTTGTCCTACACATATACAGGTATACCTTGCGAGCGAAGCGAGCAACATCCCCTAATAAACTTTTCGTGGTTCCACATAGTTTTATAAGATTTAATTTGTTTGTAAGAATTTCCAACAGAAAAAAACGTCTGCCAAGTTGGGTGGGCAGTATAACTTCCTCAAGGATATACAGGTATACCTTGCGAGCGAAGCGAGCAACATCCCCTAATAAACTTTTCGTGGTTCCACGTAGTTTTATAATATTTAATTTGTTTGTAAGAATTTCCTACAGAAAAAAACGTCTGCCATGTTGGGTGGGCAGTATAACTTCCTCAAGCGAGCGGAGCGAGCAACATCCTCTACAGAAGTTAAAACTACCCTTAGAGATCTACCGTTTGCGAGCGAAGCGAGCAACATCCCCTACACGTTGCAATTGTAATACATCGCATGTATACAGCCACACTTTGCGAGCGAAGCGAGCAACATTCCCTACATGCCACACTTTGCGCGCAAAGCGAGCAACATTCCCTACATGCCACACTTTGCGAGCAAAGCGAGCGACATTCCCTACATGCCACACTTTGCGAGCGAAGCGAGCAACATTCCCTACATGCCACACTTTGCGAGCGAAGCGAGCAATATTCCCTACACGCCACACTTTGCGAGCGAAGCGAGCAATTTAATGGGGGGTCCGGGGGGCTTGCCCCCGGCTGGACGTGGAGGCGAGCGTAGCGAGCCGGAGCGGCTAGTATAATATATATGCATGAATAGGAACCAGATCCTGGGTAGAAATTTCGCAATAAAGAACATAAAACTCAAGACTAGACTGGTCATTCAACAATCCTGAATTTATATATATATATATATATATATATATATATATATATATATATATATATAAAGAAAAAGCGCAAACTTCAGGAACCGTGCCAGAATGCATCAAAACGGTTTTCAACGAAGAACATTTTTCAAAAAATTTTATTTTAATTTTTTCGAAAATTCGCTAAAGGATAAGACAATACTTTTTAGAGCTTCTGAAGTCACCTTGAGCGATACATGAAAAGCAGTGGTGTATTACGAGTACATTTGATTTTGCTTCCTCTCTACCAATGGTCTTTGTAATCTTGCAGATCAGAAAATTATATCAACAGACTTCGCGTATACCATACTTTGTTTTATTGAGATTTTGATGAATTTTCTAGGGATTCTACAAGTTAGCTCCTAGGCGGTCCCGTATAAATGGCATTGTCTTATGAAGTGTGTGGGCGCGTGCACAAACGTGAATGTCCTATAAAGTTGATGCCTTATGATCAGAGCCCTTCACAGCATGGCATTTATTTTATCCAAACGTGGCTCTAAGAAACATGGCAAAATGGCACTTATTTTGGCCAAACATGGCATTTATTCTTCAAAATCCAAACTTTTTTTTTTTCAATTTTTCCCCCATGACCTTGCAATGACCCTTTCCTTTTCAAGCACTAATGCCTGTAATCCTCGGACATTGGAGACCTTAAATCCTCGGAAGGGAATTCCCAGTCGTTGAATTGTGAGCTTGCCCACATGAAAAAGCCCTTGTTAGCTTGCCTCTTTTGAAAAATTTTTGAAAAAATACTTGAAACCCCAACTTTTTGCGAATTTTCCCAGAAAAAAAAAAAATTTTTTTTTTTTTCCACAAATTTTCAATAATATCTGGCGAATATCTGGCACAAACGTGGCATTTTCCCAGAAATTGGCAAAGAATGGCTTTTTACCCAAAAATTGGCCAAACATGGCACTTAAGGATGGCGCGATGGCAAAATGGCACTTGAAGGGCTCTGCTTATGATCTATTTGTCCGATTTCATTCAAAAGCGGAAGGTGATTGAATAAATGAATATTGGATGTATATGGCATGTATCGGGATAATTCCTATGAACTTATTCGCGGCTGGTTGAGTAATGACTATTGCTCACGCGCAAAACTACAATTGATGAACACCGACAAAACTCCGGGCTAATGACCGGCATATTCACGTATGTCGCACAGTGTTCAGGTAATGTGGAAATTTACGTAACACTACAAGCCAAAAAAACCATGTAAACCCCTAATCCAACCTAAAAACTCTTGTTCGTGACCAAATAAATCATTCTTCCAAAATAATTTCCCAAAACTGGCTTGATGGGGAATCTTAATGCCTGATTGCTTGAAAGATGTTTGGAATAGCGAAGACAATCAGTGGCGTTATTGTGTTTGGCCTGGTTTGAAAAGTACTGGGGGGGGGGGGGGGGGGGTCCAGTAAGGTGAAAACATAGTTCTTGCCAATCAGTTAGAAAACACATAGTTCTTACTGGAACCTGTGGGTTTCTGCATTAGTAGGACGTCGAAATCTAATGAGTAACTAAAATATGAAGGCTTGCGACTTAGCGAAAATGCTTCCAACATTCTGGTACTACTCAGAATCACCATTTAATCAAAGTAATCAATTCACGACTTCTATTATAAGTACAACGACTGAGATTTCCCGGCCCGCTAATGGCTCATACCTATACCCAGGTGACAGCACGCCACCTACGAAGCCTTGCACTACAGTAAGCTTTCATAACGTTTCTGTCAGGATACCCCTTACCCTCGTCACCACCCGCCCTAGTAAACTCCCCCATTGTAAAGGGGATTATTCGAATAACAAACTACCCAAAGTGACCGGGGTGAGGCTCAAAGTGTTCAAGTTGAGAACTTTAAAGTTGGGAAGGCTATAAGCGCCAGCGATCGTCATCCTCCCATTAAATCCCTAGTTCCAAGCACCGCCCCACCATCTTCGAGCTGACTCATGAATGGCAATCAGTTAGTTGCATTCAACTTGATATTTCATCTTTTGGTTTATACGGGTGTAATCGCAGAAACGTGCCTTGCGTGGTCTTTCTCTACTTAATCTTCCTTATGCAAAAACCTGCTCAGTCGTCTCTGTCCTCAGTTATCCTTTGATATAAACCTTCTTCCGACGCGCCCCCGCAAGTAATGGCTCTTTTCAAGAGATATTCACTGAGAAAGAGGGAAGACTCGAAAAGCTACTCTATCAAAGGCTTTTACGGAACAGAAACATTAAATCGACTGAAGGATTCGTGGATGAGTAGTTAAATAAAATAACGGATTTGGACCTGCTTGAAACAGGTTAACGAGATCTGCTGTTAGAAATCAGGTATTATATACGGAGGTATTATGAACGAGAGGCTATTTATGAGCCACGTTGCGCGAAATTGGAAACCTTGAATCTCATCAAAAATATTGGCTCTGCGTTGCTGCATAAAAATCAGCGAAATCTATTTCCTTCTCATTCAAGCTTCGAGTATTATCTCAATCAAGAAACTGTGCATATAGGTTTTTAACCATCATTATAATAGATTTCCATCACATCAAAGGGTTGGTAGGAAGTTATATTATAGTATTAAAAAAACTGTTATCATAATTAAACTCGATGATGCGGTTCTGTTTTGATAGTATGGACCCGAGAAAATGAACGTGCAAAAGGGAAAGAATCCCAGCTCGCTGATTTTTCTGTTGGCCGTCACAATTATTACAAGGCCAAGCAGTATTTAGTAGATGATTGAATTCACGTAATTCCAATACTATGTGATCAATGCTTCGGATTTCTCATGCACGGGCTGCAATAACTTGGTTTCAACACAAAAGTACTAACGATCACGAAAACTCGGCCATAACATACCTGCATGGAGTCGAACTCGGCAACAGAGAGGTTCCTCAAGATTTGGAATGATGAAACTGGAATCATTTCAGCTAAAAGAACTAGATATTAGGAATGTGTATTCTGAAAGACAGAAAAGCTAGGATAAACGGCCCCTGAAGGGGGTTCGACCGGGGGAAAAGTTTTCTAATTTCTTTATTGATTGTTTTAAAATTTTGAATAAATACATTCATACGAACATTAAAGAATCACTTCAAAATTCAAAGAGGAAATATGAAAAAATAATTACTGATTGTAAGATGAATCAATAAAAAAACCTTTTCAGAATACGCTTTTTGATGGATATGGGTAGTTCCTCCTTTTCGATTTTTGGAAATACTACCTATTGGCGTATTCCTGAGGTTTATTCAACCTTCAGGATATCCTCTGGGTGTAGCAGGTTAGCCGACTCTCCCCTTTGAAAGGGGATCTAATACATTTCCATCTCCTCCACTGTCACAGCTTCTTGTCTTCTTCTAGTTCCATGATTATAACTATCAAAACTCTCAGGAATTACTAGACATCAGCTTCTTTTTTGGCGAACGTTTGAAGAAAATTAAGCTATTGCTCTCGCCTCAAAATTTGTAGAATGTGAATTTTTGAAAAAAATTTATGCAGAAATCCGTTTCAGGCTATTTTGAATCATATTCTGAAGTTTAACGCATTTTTTAATGTATGTATGTATGTATGTATGTATATATGTATGTATGTATGTATGTATGTATGTATCATCCCAGACGATAACTGTCCGTAGTTCGAATCGAAATAATGCCGTTCGCTAGTTGTAAAAATCGGTAATATTTGCATGAAACATTGTCCAAATTCAGATTGAACTACTCTTATGGAAGTATCCCTGTATAAACCAATCCTAGAACCATGCTGTATAAAACGTAGGTAGTACGTGCTTGTTAAAAAAAAAAAAAAAAAATCAGTACCTCCTAATTATTTTTAATAATTTGATTCCATGTTCGTCTATCAAAATCATAAACTAAAATTTCTCTACACGATCAATAGCGACTGAAATGTCGAAGATTTCTTCAAAAATTTGCTCATGGGGTCATGCTGCATGACTGGACTTTTTTTTCTTCTTCTTCTTTTTTTCACTCTGTGTAATTTTTCTAAGAGGCAGCTTTACAATATTCGTCATTTGAAATGAGGAGGGAGCGATAATAACCTTGAAATAAGGGCCCAATTTTCATATTACTGAACGCCAAATTCACCTACATTTTTTCCAAGCCTTTACAAGAAAATGTATTTTGAAAGTTATTCCTACAAATAAATCATGAGATCTCTCTAATTTTGTGGTTTCTCAGAAACTTGTAAAAAAGCGGCTATTTTCCTCTTATAAGCCTCTTTTGCATGGTACGTCCGGCTTACACTCTGATCATATTCTGACTTTGACGATTTTTATACATTTTCAATTGAATCGGAACGTGTTCAACTGTTGACAGTAATTCAGTCCAGACGTTGGAAGGATACTGTAAAAATTTGAAATCGATTGAAGGGATAGCTTCAGAGTTATAATCAAATATAAACGGTGGTAATTTTTCAGGCGAAATTTGCAGCAAAACCCCCTTGAGATAAGAATGAACGATATGAGAATGAAGTCACCCAGCCATCTGGCGACCAAATAACAAAACTGTTAGACAAGATCGATACCAATTCAGAGTTCTAATCAGAGAAATATTATAAATTAGAAATCTGACCCCTGACTAAAATTGATATCATTAAACTCATTAATAGGAGGTAATTTTGGTACTTCATGCTTCCACAACCCTCGAAGGCATCATCTGAAGACATAATTTAATAAAAAAACAATCGTCAAGTGATTAGCCTGTAATGCGTTATATTCATTATTAAAATATATGAAATGATCGTGCACTACACGTGCAGAAACCATTGTACTACTATTGCTCACATAAACCTAAAACAAGTAAAGAAGTACTTTAGGTACTTCATGCCTTCATAATCCTTGAAGGCATCATCCGAAGACATGACTTAGTATTATGAATAATCGTCAAGAGATATGCCTGATAATGTGTGCTATTCATTAGGAAGCTATCTAGGATGATTGCGCACTACGAGTGCAGAAACCACTATACTACTCGTACTATTGTACACATAAACCTAAAACGAGTAAAAAGTATTTCGGTACTTCATGCCTTCACAATCCTTGAAGGCATCATCCGAAGACATGACTTAGTATTATGAATAATCGTCAAGAGATTTGCCTGATATGTGTGATATTCATGAGGAAGTTATCCGGGATGTTAGCGCACTACGTTTGCAGAAACCGTTACGCTACAACTGTACGAATAAACCTAAAACAAGCATCAGCTTCAGCACGAGTGACTTGGGTACGAAGTGACGTCTCGCCTTTGGCGGAGTTCCTTTGATCACTGGTTCACGATTTCGTTTCCAACCGGCCAGTCGTTGAACACGTGGCGTCAAAGGCTTTGAGGAATCAGGTAGTCTGGACATGGCTCAAACCACTGATAGAAATGTCAAACGACCTGTTTTCAGGTTCAGGGGGGGGGGGGGGGGAATGTTATTAAACGCATTTATCCTCTTCATTTCTTCATTCATAACCTTGTGGCCTTATGTGAATAACATATAGAAGTGATCCTTGATCAAACGGAACAGTAAATACTGCAACATTGAGAGCAGGGTTCGAAGTTAAGAATGGGCAGTTGGAAATAATTATTCAGCAATGAGAACCCGGGAATCAACGTTTTTCTTAAGGCGAACGGCATGAATTTAAATATTAATAGGCGGAATAAGAATTCCATGAAGTAGTTTAAGATCGTGGAAAATCCGAAACATGAATTGCTCTCAGCTCGAAATTTAGATGAGCCTCGGTAATTTTATTTAGCTACTAACAGCGAAGGAACGTCCAATCAAGACGGAGACGGTGGAGAGGTCTCAGACGAGCCTTGATTAAGCAATTAAGAAACAATTTTATTATGCACCTTGCGCTGCAGACCTCAGAATTACTGTTATTGACCGCCTTAATTCCTAGGAAGGAAGAGTTTGGTCACCTTGAACTATGCGATAACTCTATCGTACGAAAATTATCAATTTCAACCTCTCACCGAATGATTGTACGACGATGATAGGTTCCATTTTGTTTATATTATTACAAATGCCGTACAATGAGTAATTTGTATAATACAACATCGGGACATATTTCTTTAACAAACCGGCAGAGTTTGAGAGATGTAGATGATGTAGAGAGTGATGATAAGAATTATTATGGAAGTCAGTCAATCACTTACCCACATTAATCAGCTTTTAGTTGCAATAGAACTACTCTTGGTGGACATACCTGGAACGAAAACAAAAAAGGGTTGTAGTACACAACAAGAATATTTCGCGATCAATGAATAAAATTAAAATATCACCACATCCCTACCAAATATGTTTGGTACTATAGGGATTAACATAAATTCCTCTGGTGAAATAAAGAAGAAGAAGAAGGAACAAGTTCAGACTGAGTATCGAGCGATGGTAAACTTGCAATAAATTGATAAATTCAACACCGAAAACAAAATGGTCTTGCGCTGTGCAGTAGAAGTACAAGATAATGCTAGTGCTGTCCAATAAAGAGGTAGCTGGTACCTTCTGTGTTACAAGACTGGAACAGTTGGAATCCTGGCAGGACACCTCTATGAAACGGAAAAATTTTGTCATCTCCTAGCTAGTAAAATATAAACCACCATCATGATCAGCTGTCATCAACTCCTAATAGTAAAATAGAAACCACCACTATATGATCAGCTGGCATCAACTCCTTGCTAATAAAATAAAAACCACCATCACGATCAGCTGTCATTAACTCTTAGTTAGTAAATTAGGAACCACCATCATGATCAGCTGTCAGCAACTCCAAGCTAGGAAAATGGAAACCATCATCAAGATCAGCTGCCATCAACTCTTAGCTAGTAAAATAGAAACCACCATCATGATCGGCTGTTATCAACTCCTAATAGCTGGTAAAATAGAAACCACCATCATGATCAGCTGTCATTAACTCCTAGTTAGTAAATTAGAAACCACCATCATGATCAGATGTCATTAACTACTACTAGTCAGTAAAATAGAAACCACCACCACGATCAGCTGTCACTAAATCCTAGCTAGTAAAATAGAAACTAACATCATGATCAGCTGTCATTAACTCCTAGTTAGTAAAATAGAAACCACCACCATGATCAGCTGGCACCAATTCCTAGTTAGTGAATTAGAAACCATCATCAAGATCAGCTGTTATTTTCTCCCAGTTAGTAAATCAGAAACCGCCACCATGACCTGCTGTTATCAACTACTAGTTAATAATATAGAAACCACCATCATGATCAGCTGTCACTAAATCTTAGCTAGTAAAATAGAAATCAACATCATGATCTAGTTATGGTAGTTGATACATTAAGTAAACACAATGGAACGAAATGTCACGCTACAAAACACCAAATTTCTATCCACCTTCAAAATGACAATAAGCTTCTGGGATGATTGTTGAAGAAACAAAAAATATTGATATTATAGTATTACATTATATAATACATATATTTTTTATTTAAGGAATGATAAATTACGGATTTCCAGAAATTAATTTCCGAAAATTGCATTTCTTAGATCTTGAAGAACAGCTCTATTTCCTAGCAACAATTGCTGATGAATAATAAATAATTTATGTACTAATAAGCTGCGGTTTGTAACAATGGTACTGTTAGATGTGATGAATTCGAATGGACTCGACGCGAGGAACGGGTTGGGTAGTTCAACTCCGAAGTATCGTGTTTTCTAATTGTCCTACTTTGCGTGCGAACCAAGTGCCAAAGTTTAAATATAAATCCCTATTAATCGAACAGCAGTTAGAGTTCTGGCTTAACTTAATTGAAGTTACGAGAAGAAAACAAGATTTGATATTGTAGTTATGTTCCCTTACAAATAGCCTCTCGGGGTCTCCATTTGCGGTCCCGTCCAACTTCGAGAGGACCTATGTTTAAACCGACATTCTAACCAAGCAGAGGACCACACAAAGTACAGATAATCAAATTAAAACTTCAGTAGATCATAACTAAGAATATAACCCGAATATATGAGGTAGCCAAAAACGCGGTAAGTAATATTTAATAAAAATATTTCAAAATGTTAATATTTAATATATTACGTTGAAATTTGAAAATGATTCAAAGGCTTGATTTCCCCCTATGAATATTCCATTTGACGCAATTGGACAGCTGTAGTAAGGAGACAAAAAACAGTCCGTTGTTAATTCTCCAATGCAGAAACGCTGCAAATTATTACAAAAGGTTTCATTGATGTTTATTTGTTTTTAGAGTTTTAGCCGGAAGGATCTTTAGCGGCACTGTACAAGGTGTCAATAGGGACAATGGAAGGGGAACAACTATAGGTGGAGCCACGTTGACCCTCCGTCACTATAAAAATATTGAAATCCACGGGTACAAGGGGGGGGGGGGGGGGGGGGGTAGAAATAATCATAACAACCCGCAGAGGCATCGCCGCACTTTGCCACAAGGGAAACATCTAAGTAACATGAAACTGTGAAAGGATACCTAAAAAGATATAACAGTTCGAGATATCCCAGTTCGTAGTAGGTAGAGCCGATTAGCACTTTGGTAGAACAGCTGGGACTGGACCCCGTCTGACCCAGATCACAGACATAAACACCACCAACATAATACATACATACATCCATGGCCCAGAATGGACCTTTCCTGATCCAGATTATAAATATATATACCATCACATATAGGGAGCCCAGATAGGAAGTCATCCCACTTCAAGCTGCGTCAGGAGGTCAAAAGTGCTCACGATCTACTGCAATAAACAGCCATCTATGTCACTAGACGTACTAGCAGTAGATTTTCACGGTAACCATGGACAGGTCCTGAAGGACGCCATGCAGACCAGTGTCCTCACCCTGCCAATCACTCAGGCCAGATAGAAATGGATATTTGTTTCATATAGTGGGGGGGGGGGGGTTAATGTTGGAAACAGGGGGTTTATTTTTTATGTGTTTTTACGCTCAGGCAACATATCAAGGGAGTTATCAGCAATGGCTCTGCTTGCAAGGTAATCAACAGATTAAATGCCATCAAGTAGGTAGATTTGGCACCCACATAAAAGTGAAGGTTGTGGCCATAGTTGTGGCTCGGTGCAGCAACGTACGAAGACTTTTGCAATAGGCATAATCAGAATACGAGTCAGTTGCTAGTCGCCTAATGATTACCCTGAGTGTCGCTATAGATCACATAGTTCCCAAATCCCCCGAATTCCCAATTCCGTTAAATACAAAAAATAAATAAATAAATCAGTTTTAATATAGTGTCCCGAGCGTAGAAAATATTGGATAATTTTCGTATCACCGCAAGGATAACACCTGTAAGTTATATAATAATAGATAGATCCATTTGAAAAAAATAGAACATTAAAAAAACAAAAAACCACACTTTTACACCAACTCCGCATTTTCCACTCCGGCATAATAGGTATCTACAGAGCTGATTTTTAAATGGTGTTTAGAACCCTCATATGCACCTCATGTGTATAAAACCCTACTCCGGAATTTCAATTTTCTACGTCGAATAGCAAGGTCGCAATCCTGTACACAAGTTCCTCACACACACATCTCATACGAACTTTTTTTTTTTTTTCCCAATAAGCAAATACAACATTTCAAAAGACTGGGAGAGAATCCAAAAATAAGAAAAAATAAATAAAATAAAATAGGTAACATTAATAATAGTACCTAAAAATGAATGAACTAAATAGATGGAAGGAAGTCTTGGTTAACCTGCGGCTGCCCTAAGGACACTGCCAAGTGCCCCGATGGACGCGGGTGGCGATGCCACGAAGCATTCCTACCGACATCTCCAACTTGTGCAACTCCGTGGATATTTGTTTGCACCTCACCCCACGTCGTGACGAAGGACCGGCCATGGCTTTGATGCCATTTGTCACCACTCCTTTCAGCTCGGCTAGGGGTCATTACTATCATACTTGTTTACCTTAGCCCGGCAGTTCAACGTCCACTACAGGACAACCAGGATTATGATAGACTCAGGCTTTACAAAAACGACATCCTGCAACAAACACATATTCAAAGCTAAACTCACACACGGCGGAAGGATGGATTTCAGTCATTCGTTCTTCGGTATGTGTATTTTGCAACGTAAATCCACACATTTTTAGAAGGATTATTTTTGTTTGATTTTTACGGGTTACTTTTTTCTCAGTCGGTTACGAAGATCCATTATTGAAATTAATAAACTAAAAATATATGTAGGTGATAAAACAAATTTGGCGTGCTATATTCAAGAGTATCTCAAATAGTTTTCTTTTAATTACACTTTTCTTAGTGTGTGTTTGCACGAGAATCTACTCCAAGAAACACAGTTAATTGTTTTCAAGCAGCTCCTGGATTTAAAGGTTGTTTAATAAACAGTAACCTCACCCTTTCCAGCTTCGTTTAGATTAAAACTAACTAACCTCCTATAGCCTTTCCTTCGCAATTCATTCAAAAAGCAAGTAGGGCGTGAGGCCCGAGAGGAACCGTTCAGTGGAGAGGAGAAAGAATTTAGGTTTATTTCCCCTGAACAGCGTTTCCCTTGAAATCATCCAATTCCGCCAACTGAGCAGAGGCTAAGAGGTTCTTAATCCTCTAATAGACCCAATTAGATGGTACTAGTAAGGGTTGATAGTATCCATTACAGCCGGGTTAGTGCTCTTTTACATAGGGATAGGGCAATGAAAGGTATTTACATAGGAGGCGGCTGAGATATCCGACCACAAAGTGCAGTGGATCATCCCTTAATGCTATGGTACATAGTCAGCACCATAACGTGCCCTAATGTATCCGGTATCCCTTAATGCACATGTTCATAGTCGGAGCACTATTGAACTATCGTCTGTCTGGAAATGAGTAACAGCAAATTAACAATACATGAGGAAACCAATCATATGTATTATGAACACCCATCGTCAAAAGAAAGAAAACGGCTAACCTTCCTTCGACACCCAAGAGTCGTGAGCCATTTTTGCACGTGCCACCTCCCGTAGAGGTCTTTGGGAATAGAGGGGGGAAATTACGCTAACAGCCAGAAGTCCTTGTGCCTTGGATGTGCATCTATAGATAAGTCTCTAGTTGGGTAATTAGTCTCTTATTCGTTTTTTTTTTTTTTTTTAAATCTACGATCGGTTTGTGAAGCAGAGATGGCAGTTTCTCAGTTATGTTTTGTTGGCTAACAGTTCCCGAAAGGTTTTATGTTTTGTTTTCTCAGTGTTTCAGAGTTTCTCATAGTTTCTCAGTGTTTTAGAGTTATTTCTTGTTGGCTAACTGTTCCCTAAAGGTTCTGTGTTTTTTTTTTGTTTTGTAGGGAACAATTATGGCAAACAAATAGGTATATAACAGAAAAAGGGAGTTGAAAGTCAGTTTCAAGAAGAAGACGTAGGAGATGCATTTTCGGGGAAATTTGTTATTTTGCCATTTTGAATTATGTTACCCCATTGGTGCAATTCGCTCATAAAAAATTTGATATTATATGGGTAACATTTTTAATTGTGATGGATCCTCACGTCTTTTATCTGGTCATTCAATATTCGTTGGGAATACTTTTTTTCGAGGTTTATTCAAGTTAATGATAATTCAGGAGCTGACATGGAAATGAACTTAAGTCCAAAAATCAAATTTCATAGGAACTCCCTCTGAACTCTTATCAGATTTGTTGGACATAATCTTTTCTCCATGTAAAGGTCACACATTTATTCACGGTGCGATCTAGCAAGGATGGGAGGACCTAAGGCTTTTCCCACGCCGTTGGCGTGACTGTTTACTTGCACTTCGACGAAATAAATTTTTCCTTCGATTTTTGGACTTAAGTGCTTTTCCATGTCACCTCCTCAATTATTATTCTGTTCTTTGCACATTCATAAGGTGACATCAGATTATTATGTGGTTAAGGTGTATTTTTTGGTCATTCTAGACTATCAGTTAAGGATTTTTACTGGTCAACATTTAGTCAAGTTTATAACATACGAAGGCTGAAATTGATACTTAATATAGAGGTTATTTTATTATTTATTATTATTATTTTTTTTTTTTTTAGAATTGAAGCCGCGTCTCATCTCAACCGAAAGGGTCATTAGCGTCAATCAAGAAGGGGTGTCAAAAGGACACTGCAACGGGCACGATTCTAAGGGGAGCCATGCTGACCGTCCGTCACTAAACTGACTGCCATCACGGACTCCACTGGCAGATCAGAGGGGGAGAAATAATAATAATAACCCGCAAAACGAGGCATCGCCGCACTCTGCCTCAAGGGATACAGCGATGACCGCTTTGTAGAATGATTGGAAACGGTCGATCACTAAGGGTGGTTTTAACGCGTGTATGGGATGTTGCTCGCTTCGCTCGTTTGACGTGGGTTGTCTCGCTCCCTTCGCATGCTCTTTTTGAATGTATAGATAAGATGGGATATCCTACCATCTCGAGTCCGCAAGAAAAACCTCGTTGAAATCCGACGTGTGATGGGAATATTGCTTGTTTCGGAAGTTGTCTGTTGGAAATGACTATCAAACGCGGCACCTTATGTGGAACCACGAAAAGTATAGTTTTAAGAACATTTCAGTACTAGAAGAACTGTAGGATATTAAATGTTTGTACGTATTTGTTTTCCATTTCTATTTTTGTAAGGGTAGGCCATTATTTTATGTGAAGAGAAGGGCAAACGGAAAACTTCCCGAGATCAAGAGGTTCGAAGGCAAAGATCAGAATAACGACGGAGGGCTTCTCATTTTAATCGCTTCGCCTCCCTTCTCCTCGTATTTTGTCCAACTTCCCGTCACGTTTTTCGATATCCGATTTCGAATTCAGATTCGGCGGAATCAAAACTATATTTCGCCCGCAAGAACCGTTCCGAAAAACGTCTCTGTATGGGGTCAGTTTTAATGAGAAAAAAATAATTTTTTGTCGGAATTTTTGAGAAAACGGGTTCGTAGTCTATCATTTTTTTGTCGCATTTCCCGAAACTTTTTTTCGCAATCCGATCTCCGATCCGGTCTTCTTCCTCGTACGAAAACCTACGAAACCGGTATTTTCCCAAAAACAGCCGTTTAGAGGGGTAAGGGAAGCGGGGAAGTCAAAAAGAACGGGAAAGAGCGCCTGACAAACGTCAAAATTTAGGTAAAAACGGAATTTTATGGTCGAAAGAGTGGGGGGAGACGAATAAAACATAGCCTATATCTGACCGGGAGATTTCCGGTCACGTAAAAATTTAAAAAAAATTTCCGTTTGATGACATTGAAGTCCAGTCATGCAGCATGACACCATGAGCGAATTTTTGAAGAAATCTTCGACATTTCAGTCGCTATTGATCATGTAGAGAAATTTCAGTTTATGATTTTGATAGACGAACATGGAAACAAATTATTAAAAATTATTAGGAGGTACTCATACTTTTTTATTCAGTAGTCATACTGAATTCGGACAATGTTTCAGCAAATATTACCGATTTTTACAACTATCAAACGGCACTACTTCGAGTTTTGACTGATTTTTCAACTTTGAAATTTTTGAAAACTTGATTACACATTCTTATAGGAAATTTTACGCTGATTCCGAATATACCACATGTTAGTATGTTGAAAAAATTATTTCGCACAACAAATCGCAAAAAACAGGCTATTTTGAAATTTTTGACTACATTTTTAAAAATTTCAACCCGAAGATGTAATCCGATCATGCTGGCCAACGAACTTGAACTTTCAATTTGTGTCTTTAACATTTTAAAATTTGTTTGAAGTTTTTAGCACAATTCTACGGACAGTTATCGTCTGGAATGATACATACATATGTACATACATATCGCACCCGTCCTAGAAGAACGTCACATCTCAAAATTTTCGATTTTTGAGTTATTGACGGCAAATAATGCAGGAAGGCGTCTAGAATGTATGTAGAAGACGGTGATTGTCGTAGTTCGTTTTGTTTTCGCTTAAGCGCTGATGATACGTTATCCGATTAGGGGGGTTAGTCCATTCCTGTCCATGGAAGAGTGTGACAACTCAGTAGAGTTACGGTCAGCAGACCTGATCTGATCTGTGATATATATATATACATCTAGTCGTAGTTTTGTTTCACTTTGCTGATTGTATATAGTATCATGTATATAGTTGTTAGCCTATTTTACATCTAGTCTTAGTTGTATTAGGTACCTACTTTATTTTTGGAGTTTTTTTAATCCACTTTGGGGGCTAAACAGTGTTCGTAACTGTACCCCTAATTTTTTTCCCCTCCGAGTTGCCAGTGGAGTCCATGATGGCGCTCCTTTTTAGTAAGGATGACAACATGGCTCCCCTTGGAATCGCGCCACTTCCAGTGTCCCTTTGAACACCTTGTTCAATGCCGCTAATGACCCTTCTGGTTGAGGTGCGACTTAAACCTTAAAAAAAACTTCCATGCTAATTGAAACATAAAATTCAATTTTGGAAGCTATTGAATTTTCCTATAATAATGTTTTTTGTTATTATTTCCCTAAAAAATAATGATTTCATAGTTTATTATTCTTTGATTCTTATGATTCTCAATAGTCTGCCTCTTTAATTTTTTTCATGACTGATTCTCATCTAGTCTATTTTATGACTGTGATGTTTACCTAATAAGTCAGTGATTTATAGAAGTTTAAATTCAGAACTTGACTTTGGGGGGGGGGGGGGGGGGGGGATGTAAAAGTCTGAAATGCTTTTTTTTCTTTTTTATTTATTTATTTATTTTATTTATTTATTTTTTTTTTTTTGATTGGCAGTTATGATATAATTTTTATCATAGGTACGTAATTTAAAAACTACCGCTAGGTTTAATATTTAGATCCTGTTCTGATTTTACCTAGCCTTGGTAATTATTTTGATGATCTATACCTATACTTTTCTTTGTTCCTTTGTTTGAATAAAATGCGAAAAAGTTACAAAATATAACGATTTATACCTTGTACACACTAATGTGTCTAATTTCAAACATACCAAGCTAAATCAACAGTAGGAAATAAAATTTCCGGAGGTAGCAACAAAGAAAAAAGGATTAATTTGTAAAACTATTATCCAGTTAGGAATTGTAACAATTCAAAAAATACAAACATAGTCCGCAGAATAACGTAACATCTGCAATTTTTGAGTTAATTAAGACATTTATGGCAAGGATAATGGAAATAAAAACATTTTTTTTCGATCATGGGTGACTAGGGTAGTTTTACGGACAAAAAATTGTAGGACAAGGACCGTTTGGTAGTTTTGAAGAGATTCAGATGCGAAAAAGCAAGTGGAAAAACTTTGATCACAATTTCCCAGAATTCGCATTTTTTGAGTTGTGACGTTCTTCTATGACGGGTGCGATATATACATACATACATACATACTTTAAAATAATGCGTTAAACTTCAGAATATGATTCAGAATAGCCTGAAACGGATTTCTGCATAAAATTTTTTCAAAAATTCATATTCTACACATTTTGAGGCGAGAGCAATAGCTTAATTTTCTTCAAAAATTCGCTAAAACCGTTCGGATCCCTACGTTCAGCCGTGAAAGCGACACAGACTCATTCACAGAGTTTCATTCTTATAAATAATATAGAGATAAAGATAATAGAGATGTATTTATTGGCATGAATAGTTGGATATTCCTCTGCAGCTAAATAAAATGTCCTGTGATCTAATAACCATTTGAATAAAATAGATAAATAGTTATAAAAAATTTAAATAACTAAACACAGTGACAGCTGAAAGGAAACTATTGATTGATATAATGTTGAGTGTGATTGTAAACTTTTTCATAATAAACTCCACCATTATTGTCGCCGCGATGGTTCGGTGGAATTTTAGCTTCCTCATACGATCCCCATTTCTGGAGTAATATTGCCGGGTTCGCTCTTTCAACCCTCCCAGTCCAATGCTCACAATCACCTCCTTTTTCGTCAATATCCACTCCTTTCGCCTTGAGCCCCGTGCCGGTGATTCCACGCTCTAAGCTTTTTCGATAGATTTATCGCGCATTTTATAAATAATTGCTCTGGTAATCGTGAAGGGGGAGCGCGCTTCTGCCCTCTGGCCCGGGAGGATTTAGCTTCGACAGCGGTCCCCCGATAGGGGATGGAGTCGACGTTGGAAGTAGTTTCAGTACACTGACCAGTAAGGGGGGTTCCAAACCATTGAATCAAACGTAGCGAGACGACCTTAATTCATGACCTTCCTTTGGCAACTGACCCCCAAAACCCACCAAACTCCACAGCCTCCGTCACATTTTTGCTAACTTCACCACCACCTTTTCTCAGCCCGAGCAGAAATCATCCTGGCAGAATAGATGCGTTAGGAACATTTATCTTAGCTACTACTCTTCCAATGGGGCTCCAAATATAAGTAGCTCGATGTAGAGCGCACCACGGAGGCATGTTCCTTACCGATTTCCATTTCATTTGTTGCTTATGACCGCAGTCGTGACGGGCACTATAGAATGTTCCGTACGTTGTATGAGGTACTTTCATTTCAACTTGCCATTAAATTAAAATATGTTCGATAAATTACAATACATATGTAGACCTTTCTATCCACCTACCTATCTATGTAGACCTTTCAATCCACCTACCTATCTAGGTAGCGCCTGTGCTTCTTCCAAATAAGCAGCTATGCGTGTAAGAAGTATCTGTACACACTGTGTACAGATGTAGTGCACATGACATGTAGTACAAAAACTACAATAATTACAATTGAAATTAATAGGTAAATACCTATCTATTGTCCTTTGTTGTATCTTGTTGTTGTCCCTACCTACGCACAGTGCGACTCTCCCACATTAGCTCCTATGCGTTAATAAGTACCTATACATAATGCTGTGACTGCGTGCAATAATAAAATTAAATTTAAATGTTGACTCCAATAAGCAGCGTTGATAGTGGATTTGTAGCGGTTTCTGCAGTTAATTTTATTATTTGTTGTTGATCCTATTGACACCTGTTACAACTTGTTTACTTTGAAAGTTTCGTTTCCAATAAAATGTCAGTTCGGAGTTAGATATCAACGAGTCAACCTTATTTATAAAATATTATTATAAATAATTAGGTAAATTAAAAATACTACAGATATATCATTTGAACTAATAAAACCCTAGTTGAACGTTAACCCTATGAGGCCAGTTCTCTACGAACTGTAGCCTCCTACCTAATAGCAAGACATACCATAGCTCTTATAGCCGGTCGCACCATAGCTCTAATCGCCAGTGATTACCGTTGCGCTAATCTGATAGCCAGATCTTGGAGGTCGGTTACACTAATCGCCAGACCTTGAGGGCCCATAGCAATAACCTAGTCACCAGACCACAGCGGCCCATATCTAATAATCAAATAATAAAAAGAGCTAAAAAGGAAATCATAAACTTAGGGATGGAAAACGTTGGTTATATATAAACTGCGTGTTATATATATACACCAGCCTAAATACTTGAATTTACATAATTAAAAAACGTCCTATCGTCCACACAAACACCCAAAGTCATGTTGTAGCATTTTGAAAGAAAATTAAACTGTTGTAATGACCCCAAAATGATATAAAGTAAAATTTGGGGCCGAACCAATTGACAGATTCGATAACTACATTAGACCCAACTTTGGATTTTTTCCATAGACACGGGAGCGTGAACCAATTACAAAGACCGAGTTCGAAGGACAGCATGTGAAATGCATAAAAATATGTTCAAATTGCAATAAATAAAGTATACAAATATTCCAAAACCCGCAAAAAAATGGCTACAAAAACGTCTAACACATATTTTACGGCGGAATATTATTCATAAATCGTAGCTATATCATAAATTGGACATTAGATATTGTGTAACGTAAAATGAAGTTCAAAACTACAGAAAGTGCTCAAAAATCTAAAAAATAGGAGACAAACAATGAATCTAAAAAAAAAAAAAAAAAAAATTTCTTAAAGGAACATATTACATGAAAAAGAATAGTATCCTGCATATATTTCGGCTATTCTATAATTAGGCTGATTTATTCGCAACGAACCGCTTCATCAGAAAAAAACAAAATGGAATCGCTTCATCCAAAGAGTCTGGATGATAGATTTAAACAATAACAAACATGAATATCATAAAATTACAATTTAGTGACGACTTCACCATTTGACAGGTATTTTGCAAGTTATCCATGTCAACAGCATTTCTAAAAGAAAGTTCATAGTACCCATATGCATGCTCCTTGATCATTACGATAGTCAAGAAAAAAATTCAGATGCAGAAGAAGAAGATGGAGAAAAATAAAAAGATTTTGTGTGTTCCTGACGTTCACGTGATACGTCCAACGAAAAAGACGTTGCATTAGCATAGGTTCAGTTTCGGGTACATGGGAGGTGTCATTTTAATTTAAATTGGAAATTTCCAGTAGTATGTGAAGGTTATTAATAAATTATTCGACAACCGAGTGATGGTTTTATTATTATTTTGATCTATTTATTCATTTTTTTAGGATAGAACTTTTTAAGAGGTCTTGGGCTGAAATCAGGAAATCAAAGAGATCAGGAATTCATCTGTTTTATTTTCTGAACCATGAAATAACAAAAAGGCGATTCTTGTAAAATAAGCTTAGCGTGGGTAACCCGGCTGGCCTGGAGTTGGATGGGGAAGAGAAAGTGGAAAGCTGAGGAGCGGAGTGCAAAGTTTTCAAGAGTGATTTTTTCGTTATTACGTTTGGTACACGAGTAATGTAGGTTTTTACAGAAGTTTGTCCAAAGTTTCTGCACATAAATCCGTTTTAAACCACCAGAAATGTTGTCGTTATGTTTTTCATTACCTGGGATAGTTTATCTTGGACGTAATATCAAGATTCCCGGGATCTGCCATGGAGTCAACAATTACGATGCGGAAAAACTTGAATGGTGAATATTTGAGCACAAAGTGTAAAACACCAGCTTATTTCTACAAAAAGGTTTATTATTTCTGTATTAGACAGCCCTTCTACGAAGTCCATAGAAAATTACAGATTTAACAGAGCCTATTTGAATTATCGAAATATAACAGAACGACGTCACCTACTGGAGGAAAATAAATGAGTAAAAAATTAGTTATATATATATATATATATATATATATATATATATATATATATATATATATATATATATATATATATATATATATATATATATATATATATATATATATATATATATATATATATATATATGACCTGCGCGGCAAGCGATATCTGAGCTAAAAGGAGTGGCGACCAATAACATCAAGGTCAGGGCCGCGACTGTGTCATGGCGTGGGGAGTGGTGCGGGAAAAGTGCCACGTCGTTACTCGAGCTTGGCATCTCGGCAGGAATGCTCCATCGTATTCCTACTAGCGTCCTTAAGGGCTCTTACTCAACTGATGTTCATTTTATAGGGGCACTTCCATTCATGCTTCTCTTCCTCCTCCTCCAGCAGCTTCCTTCATCCCCAGAACCGGCGTTTGGTAAACCTGGGCGTCCTCCCACCTTTTTTATTTATTTGTTTATTTTTCAATATAATAGTGTGCCTCCTTCGCCTTTGAGGGGAGTTTCATTTAAAAAAAAAAAAAAAAAAAGGAAGTGTGAATGAGTGTGTAGGTGTGTGTGAGTGTGTCAAAACCAGAAATAATGTGGAGCAGTATTCAATTTGCGGGGATTCGAACCCCAACCGCCTGCGAGACCGTTAGCAGATCTACCACACAACCATGAAAGAATTTGAAAGGCTAGTTTAATTTTGAGGTATACAAACCTGGACTCAATATATCCCCTTACAACCCAGATGGTCTCATTCGATTTATTAACCTCTTAGTCCACAAATCAAACAAAAAATACACTCTTATTTCGAAAATTTTCTCGTATCGAATTTTCAGTTTCTATTCCCTTAAAAAATATATTCCTTTAGTGTTGATCTATAATGACGCCGATGTTATTGGCGCATCTTCGGCTGATTTTGAAGCCAAATTTAGGTCCAGTAGTTTCCAAAAAAAAAAAAAAAATCGTGTACGGACGGTTTTTTTTTAGATTTTTGGAATCCACGTATCTTGAAACGTAAAAAAAAACGAAGTTTAAGGGGAGGGGGGAGGGGGGGATTTTCTTTGTTACTCGATTACAAAGGTTCATTTTTGAAAATAATAAACCAATACCGACCATTACTCTAACGTTTATTTTAATTTATTTATTATCATTATTATTATTATTATTATTATTTTTTTTTTTTTTTGAAAGCATCAAAATTCTTCTTGTTCAATAGTACGTTCGAAACAAAAACTACACATTTTCAATAGGTAGTTTGCTGAGGAACCTGAGGTAGTAGGGTTGATAAGGCTCACTCAGGAGCCGGGGTTGATGTCATTCACAATCATGCATAGTTTCAGCGACCACCCAAAGGAAATTCAGCTATTGCCATGGCTTCAAAATTTAAAAATGTTGAAATTTTCCCAAAACTACAGAATCAAAATCCAATGGGGCTCCGAACTTGAGAAGCTCGAGATAGAGCGCAGCACGTAAACAATGACCTTACCGATTTGCTGTTCTCTTGTTGCCGATAAGGGCAGTCGTGACTGACACAAGTTGTTTTCGTTGTTTTGTCGGTTTTGGTTTTTGTTTGTATGTTTCTTTATCATAATAATTTATATATCAACTATACAACTCCCATTATTGACCGGTATGAATGAGATTGATGGTGATGGGAACGAATTTTAGAGCGAAAAGGAGTGACGCAAGGTATCAACAAAGGGAAAGTCAAATCAGCCACCATGTTCCTTAGGTATTTCGCCCACTACCGATTCTAGCTTCTGACCTTGTTAGTTCGGAGCCCCAGTAGGAGCATTCCGATACGACTCCAGGATTTTAGTGTTTAACACACACTTTTATTATTATTATTATTTGTTATTTTTACAGATCTCCCCTCAAAGGCGGAGAGGGCACACCACTAAATTGAAAAATAAATAAATAAATGAAAAAAGAGGGGAAGACGCCCAGGTTCACCTGACGCCGGCTCTGGGGATGAAGGAAGTTGCTGGAGGAGGAAGAAGAGAGGGAGGAAAGGAAGTGCCCCAATAAAATGACGACCAGTTCAAGTATGAACCCCCCAGAATGCGGGTGGTGATAGCTGATGAAAAACTCAGGTTGTAGCTATTAAGTAGTGGAATGTAAAACGCGATATTCATTATCATCATATTGATTAATTCCAGATCGATAATATTAGAACATATGAATTTTATAAGTTCCAATAATAGTTTCCCTGAAATTCTATTGTCATGTTGAATAATGTTGTAAAATGTTACTTTATGCGAAATATGTAGCTTAAATAACCGAAACATTGTTCTATCAAACTCAAGAGTTGAAGAAGACACAAGATATTGTTACACTTAAATAACACCGAATTTAAATCACAAAAATGTGATTACTCCCTTTATTATTATAATACGATGAGGTATGATGATATTAACCATAGATCTCAATTTATGATGAAGGGATAGTAGGTACGTTTTTTCATGTAATATTTGGAGGATGTCGAGAGAAAAATTGTTTGGTGACGGAGAGAAGGTGGTGATTCGGAGCCGGGAACATAACGAGATTGTCTGTTTATTAGGAGGAAATAGCCGCTAAAAACCAAATAGCCACTTTTTAAACCATTCACAAAAATATACATTGCCAATTCCTCTACAGAAAGGCAAGGTTGGGTTGCTTCCTGGCAAATAGTGGATGTTTTATCATGGTGAGGAACTCTCAATGTCGTTAATACCTGGCACTTCTCCAAGAAAAGAACGTAGGATCTAACGCCTTCCCGTGTCTACCCCGCCACCTTACTCGCTTCGAGGGGTCCCCAAAACTCTTTCGGAATGAAGATTAAAGAAAAGCCGCGATTAAGGGTGAGGGAATGCTCAGCCGTCTTTGCTCCTCTTAAGGGCTCCGACACGCGTCTGTTTTGTCACGTCAGTTTTACTAAGAGCAAGCAAACTTGCCGGTCAGTAAATTTCGATTGTTTTACACGAGGCTGTAAGTGCTTGTCATTGGTTGTCAGTCACTTACAGAGGTTCTTGTCGTGACGTTGGAAATAGGCTAGGGATGGTCAATTGTATTCTAACAATCGATCAATCGATCGCTTTCAACATTTGATGTTTTTCCAGAACATCGATTGTACGAACTAAATCACTCGCGACGAAGTTGTGGAAACCTAATTCAATGAAGAAAACGGTGGTTGATGAATAGTTAAAATAGCTACAATTTTAACGTATTATTCTATATTTTCGAGGAAATAGACTTTCTTCATTAACCTTCGTTATTCTTCACCAATTGTGTTTTGATTTTTTTTTTTTGCTCATTTCTAGGAAGTACATATGAAGCGATGCCTTTTATGCAAGGCCTTGCATATAAGGGGGACGGCCTATTAGAATTGACCCAGAGGGTGTGGGACAACCCAAACATTAGAAAAAAAATACCGAATTCGAATCCGTTTCAGACCATACCAAGTCCAATTCTCTTCTTTTTTAATGCATGCGTTACTTGTGTTGGCCAGTAACGAACTCATCCTTTCATTTGGAAAACTTGATTTTTGTCGCAAGAACAGAATTTTCATCTCAAACCAAAGAAGTTATCGTCCGGAATGACGCACGCACGCACGCAAGCAAGAACGCAAGCGCGCACCCCCCCCCCCCCCCCCCCCCACACACACACACACACACGCACACATACACGTGCATATACATATGTTAGAGTTAAACTCTAGGATTAGCCTCAATACGGATTTGAATGAAGAAAGTTTTCGAAAACATTGATTTAAAAATTTTTAGGGTCATTTTAATAGATTCTTTTTTTTTTTTTTAACAAAAATTCACGAAAATGGCAAAAACTGTTAAAAATGGTTATGCTTATAGTTTTAAGCAGACGATTACTCAAGTAAACAATTGAGCCGAAAAATGTACTTACTTAACTTAAATTCGCCACAGTTAGAAAAATGGGCTGAATCGATTGAGACGACCTTGAGACTGAAATGATTCAATTAAACGATGATATTATCGTCAAAAAATTCCAAAGTACACGTTTATTGTAGTTCTTGAAGTATTTGTGATGCTGAATCGAATAGATTAACCCAATTCAAAGCTCAATCTGTTTTCCTTACCAAAAATATTCACCAAGTATCAATATATGGGTCGCCAAATTTTTCTCATTTTCCAATCTCAAAGGCGATGAATTTTCGATAATATTGTGTAACAATATTAATATAAAATAGATTTTGATTGAAGTCATTTTATTGAGCAAAGACCTGTAAATACTGTGTTTCACAAAAATGAGTACCTGATACGAACTGTACAAGACCGTGGCACCAAATAAGAATGTTCAGTATTACTCAAAAAGTTGGATTGGGATGCCAACTGACGATAGATTGATACCTTTCAGCAGGTAACACTAAATCATACAATGACATTTATAATTATTATAGGGCCCCATTACCTCTATCAACAAACTAAAAGAGAGAGAGAGAGAGAGAGAGAGAGAGAGAGAGAGAGAGAGAGAGAGAGAGAGAGAGAGAGAGAGAGAGAGAGAGAGAGAGAGAGAGAGAGAGAGAGAGAGAGAGAGTGAGGGGGGGGGGGGGGAGGAGTTAAATCCAAGCTCAGAAGCCTAACCAAATCTGATGACGGTAATTGAACGACCCGAAACGTTAGTTTACCCTACTTGTAAGTAGTTTTCTTTCACTGTAATTTTTGAATATTATATATATATATATATAGCTATATATATATATCTACAATCAAGTGAATGATTAGAAATATTAAAGAGCGAATTTAATTTCTAACCCGTGTCATTAGCAGATACATTTTACCAATGTACAATTGGTGGTAGGTACAGATTATACTGTGAACTCAGCTATTCCTAACATTCTTCGTGCAAGTATTCCAAGACTCGCTCTCTCCAGAAATGACAAAACCACGACGCAAGGACAAACCAAAGGAATAGCGTTCCATTCAAGCTTCTATTATCTCAAGGGAATTACCCGCATCTGCTCGGCGAGCCAAACGAAAAACAGAGCCGGTTTCGGAGAGAAGTTGAAATTCCTCCGTAACTTCTTCAAACAAAGACTTGTTTCCTCGATCAAGAACCGATAACTGGCAGACAAATTACCATTGATGCTGGATGATATAAACCGTCCGGATTGGATTTGGTCTCTGAAAGTGATTATCGAATTAAATTAGTAAGTTCATGCGAAGTAGGTCAGAGGCTAACTTACTGGTTCATCCATTCTCATAAACGAAAAGTAAGTAATATCACCCGTGGGATTTGGTTTTGGGTTCATTATTTTCAATAATAGACGTTTGTAATTGACCAATAAAAAATTTGTTAGTTCACGCTCCCAGATGCGTCAATTTTAAAACACGAGTGAACAAATTTCCAACCAAAGACATGGTTGAAAAACATTATCCATTACCCTAAAACATGGATAACAAATTAAAAAATTACCTGTTACGAGCTTGGTGTGATGTCAAAACTTGTTTGATGCTTATTCGGGCTTAGTTACCTATTAAGCAATCTACCTATCAAGCACTGTTTAAAGTACATACGTTTACAAGATACGAAAGCGCGTTGATAGCGGCGAGAATTTTCATTAGTTACGACACTTCCATGGAAACATGAATGTCTCACTTTGTTGTACGATTCTACGCAAGCGGATTTATTTTACTTCATAACTTCCTTTCAGTAGGTGACTCACTATATGTGGATAAACTTAAATATTGATGCACCATGGTCTGCACTGAATACCTAGTTATAGACCAGTGATACGAGTGGAAGGGCTTTCTAATACAGAACTATTGAACCTAATGATTGGTTTCATACATATATGTACCTGTATATGAATATGTTATACACTTATGTATTATTATTATTATTAATATGAGTAGTAATAATAGTGTAAGTTAGTAAACTTTGTAGTATATCATTAGTATAGATAGTATAAGTACATCGACTATTACAATGAGTAGCTCGAAAATAGAAAACAGCAAAGGGAAATACAACATGGAAACAAATAAATACCATAGGCTCCATTTTTAAACCAAATGTTAAGAAAACACCAAACATTTTAGCAAAACAGGGAATCTTAAGTAATTTCATGGCACTAACAAGAAAACTATAATTGAAATAATTAAACATAACCATGGCTTCGTAATACCTAGCTCGAAATTCGCGCTGTACTTTTTAGGACGTCTCTCTGAAGCTATGTCTTATACTTTGTCCTTTCATAAGTCACACTCTAAGTCAAGTGAGTACAAATGATATACAATTGTTCTCCTTCTGTCCAGTCCAATAATACAGAATAGAGGAAAGTGGACGTCCACATACGAGACGACAAATGAACCGACTCACCGCACAAAAGGCGAATAGGTGAAACTTCATTAACTCACAAACCGAATTTGGCTTGAGTACCGGTGAATACAAGTCAATTTCCTCTATAATGAGACTTCCTTTCAACTGAATGGACCCAATCTAGGAGGGAACTGCCAAGACATTACTAACTAATTTGTGGAGGGTTGATCCTTTCCCACACCGCGATAAGAAGAGAGAAAGCTCAACACAGAGGTATAAAGGTCCCCGCGTCAATGGGAATAAGTCGCAGATAAGCTTTAACAGTTTAATAGTTTCCGAGGAGTTGATAAAGGCAGTCGTAATTCAGGCGTCTTAACAAGAGCCATGAAGCAAAACCCTCATCCGACTCCAATCATGAGGCCGGGAATCTTAATACGATCCTTTTACAGGCTCCGGCTGCCTAGGTAACCTGATGCTTATCGACAAGCAAGGTTCCACCACAAGGCCCATAATGATAATTCGTTCCCGATATCACATCCTCCATTAGCACATGCGTATATAGATAGGTACCAACGAGAATGTATTTTAATACAAGCAAATACATTAAGGGAAAAATCCTGGGAAAAATAAGGGTACTTGGGTATTATACGGAGGCCACTATTTTTAGAGATGCTTTTTTTACCGATGACAGAAACGATATATATTTAGAAAGAACAGACTTTATTTGACTTAATATAGAAAAATAGATTTCATTACCCCTAGCATTTTACGAGATAATCCTATCCTAACCACCGAAAGCGCTCTAAAAATAGTGGCCTCCTCATATATTTTTTAAGTACCAAAAGATGTATTTACACGTAAATACTTAGTTATTTCCCTATCTCCTTGTCCTGTCACTTATTGGTTCATCAGCTTATATGCTGAAGAAATTCGAAGCTTCGAAAGAAAAACAAATGAATAAAAGAGGTTTTTTTTTACTGATCAATATGGCGGCAAGTGCTTCAGAATATATTATTTCAATTTCATGTGTTCATTTCTGTCACTATTAGATAGGATTTCTCTCAGTTTCTGAGTTTTGCTTATCTCCAAATCAAACTAGAGCATGAAAACACTCTTCCTAGACACTCTCTTCCTAACCAGGGTGGCAGTCATCTATAGTTCTGAATGGGTTAATAATTTACAGTTACATAAATTAAGTAGTATTTTTTCAAATATAATCTATCTTCCCCTCCCTTTAAAAACTAGTTTTCCACCACCACCTCTAAGTGACAGATTAGTACAGATCACGTATAACAAAGAATGTTTAAATACATGTTTTATGTTATTTGTAATTGATATCTCCCTCCCGAGAGTTTGAAAATTATCATTAAAAAAGTATTAATGACTCTATACGTAGGTAACAGAAAAAATTTGGTTTTGATAAACTTTTTTATTCCAAAAAAAAAAAAAAAATACTCAACCCAAAAATGCACCTAAATTTTGACATGGCCGTACTGTTTAATATTTTAGGAAAATGACATCGATTTCACACTACTTTCTTTTCACAGTATACCTTTCACCTTTTATTCCATCATCAGACACAAAACAAGGACTGGTTGACTTGAACAGTGTCAGGTGACATAGGAATTATTGAATGAGGACTTAACTGAGCTTTCTCACATGTCCATGTCCGTTGGTGTTAGTAGCACAAACTATTTAAATTAACTCCTCTTATATCCCCTCCTTGTTCTATGTATTAGGGTATGATCACTTGATGGTGCTTGTAAAAAAGTCGCATTCCAGTGATTATTCCTAAGTTATCGTATTGTATTTTTTTTTTTTTTTTTTTTTTTTTTTTTTTTTTTGCGGTTTAATCCACTAAATAAATTTAAAAAAATAATATAATATGTTATGTTTTGATGTTTGAGCATTTTGAGTGAAAAGAAATTGTTTACTGCCAATGTTATGGCAAAAAAAAGCTTGAGCTTCTTGATCAAATTTGGTTCCGTGTCTGTCTGATGCGTCTAATATATGTCTGTCTGTCTGGGGTAAATCCTTGTCACGCCCAAAACTATTCCAAGTTTTAGTTCAATTTTAATGACATTCTCAGGGATGGTTCTGATTAGCTCCTAGACGGTCCTCTTTAACTTTCAATACCGGAAGATCAACAACAGCCTGTTCGCATGCGCAAACGTGAATAACTTAAAACGTCGATTTCTCATCATGTAACGGTCCGATTTCGTTCAAACTTAGGGGATAGTTGGGTATATGTTCCAGAAAAATGCCCAATGAATTATATTGCGTTTAGTGGAGAAATAACCATCGCGCTTGCGAAAACATATCATTGATCGACAGAATCAAAACTCCGAGTTTTCAGGTTTTGTGCGGGTTAGCATGCGCAAACGTGAATTTCCTATATTGTCCATTCCCCATCATTAATTGGACCCACTCTGTTCAAAATCGGGGAGTAGTTAGCTACCTATATATGTCCAAAATTTTCGAAAATTTTGATTTTTCGACAAAAGCTCACTGAAAGACCCTAAAAAAAAAAAAAAAAAAAAAAAAAAAACTTCCTTAAACTAGCGTTGAAAGTTGTCCCGGGGTAGTCATCTGAAAGAAGAGGGTTGTATTGGAACGGCTTATAAGCATGCGAACCCAACACTGTTGGAGAGATCGGGGTGAGGTTAAGAGATTGAGTTGAAGAACAATCACTGCCTAGTGCCTCAAATCACTGATCATTCCATGCCAATTTGTGTAAATTCTGATGAATAATATTAATAAATGTTCATCTACGACTCACCTTCGTTATCAATGGAGAAGAAACCAAGTCCGTCGCCTGCTTTGATAGAGTATCCAACACGAGAGTCGTCGCTAGAGGGAGAATCGGCGTCTGTGGCTTCAACTTTTGTTACCAGACTTCCAATTGGTTGATTTTCTGGGATGGAAGCAGCCATGACAAAATCAGGGAAAACGGGCGGGTAGATATTCTCATTGACATCCACCACCTCGACAATGAGAGTTACTTCAGAGGAAAGCGAAGGTGTGCCACGATCTTTGGCTCTCACAGTCAGAGAATGGACCTGCCTGTCTTCGAAATCTAAGGACTTCACAATCCTGATGGTGCCAGAGAGCGAATCCACAGAAAAAGCGTTATCCCCTTCAGTCTGACCAATGAGAGAGTATCTCACCTCTCCACCAGAACCCAGGTCCGGATCTGTAGCGCTTAGTATGGCAACGACGCTACCGACAGGAATATCTTCACGAGCCTTGACTGAATAAGTGGACATCGAGAAAGAAGGGATATTGTCGTTGATGTCATCGACCATCACTCGAATCAGTGCGTCAGTATGAAGAGCAGTTGGAGATCCTGGGTTTCCAGCGCAATCGGTTGCTCTAATGACAAGTTCATACAACTCCTGGCGTTCTCGGTCTAACGGAGATGCGACGAATAGAACTCCAGAATGAGGATCAACTCCAAAGTCATCGGTATCAGTCACCAGGCTGTACGTTATGAGGGCATTATCACCTTCATCCACATCAGTTGCGTTCACTCTGAATATCGATGTGCCATTATGAGCATTTTCTGTCACACGAAAACTAGCCAATGAACTTTTGAATTTTGGAGGATTATCATTGACATCAAGGACAGTGATTGGAAGCATTCTAGAATTTGATTTTTTAGGTTTACCTTGATCAAAAACAGTAATATTCAGTAGGTACTCAACTTCCCGTTCTCTGTCCAAATATCCAATCACCTTTAATTCGCCGGAATCTGGGTCAAGCCGGAACACAGAATCGTGGTCACCCGATGATATACCGAAAATCAATTTGCCATTATAGCCCAAGTCTCGGTCTCTAGCTCTTATACGAACAAGAGTGGAGCCTATTGGCATAGATTCATTGACTTGGATGTTTACAGGAAAGTTGATGAACTCAGGGCTGTGAACGTTTTCTCCGTATCGGCTCGGCATCATTGCGAATTCTTCACGTTCACCCTTACGAGGGGAATTGGCCTTATCTGAGGCAGCCAGAACTTCTGTCAGTCTTTTAGCCACACGCGTGTCTTTACAGTCGAAACCATGCGTGTCATCCAGCACGTAGGGACGCGGAGCGCCTGAGGTATTATTCATGTTGACTAGTTTTATCACTACCTTCACCACATCTGCAAAGTGAGTTCCGTCCGTAGCGGTGACATTCAGTTCCCTAGCTGGCACTCCAACGTCATTTAAATCACACGTTACAGTCACAACTCCTGCAGTTGAGTCCAAAGAAAAACAACCATCTTCATTACCACTCACGATTCTATAGCTGATAATGTTCCCAGCGTCAAAATCTATCGCTGATAATGTGATTATTTCGGTACCAATCGGAGTGAACCTAGACAGTTGGCCGACACAATCAACTTTTTCGAACTGAGGCCGATTGTCGTTTACATCTTTAACTTTAATTTTAAGCTGCGTCTCAGTTTGACGTCTGTATGGTAATCCCCAGTCTGAAGCTCTGATTCTCAACACATACAACCTCCTCATCGATTCATAATCTAAAACTTGCGTTGTACGGATGACTCCTGTGAAATGATCGATTTCGAATGGAACTGCATTCAAATTAGCTATACTGTACGAAATATATGCATTTTCTCCGGAATCTTTGTCTTTCGCTACAACCTTAGTAACAGATGTTCCACTAGGCTCGTTTTCAGGGATCACAACATCCATTTCAATTGTGTCGAATAAAGGGTCATTATCATTCGTGTCAACAACACTAATTTTGACTTTGGCAGAAGACTGCTTGCGAGTACCTGTATTTCCTTGATCAATAGCAGTAACCGTCAGCGTGTACAAAGATTTGATTTCAGCATCCATCATCACGTTGGTATACAACATACCAGAGTCAGGGTTAATCCTAAATTCTTCGCCTTCATTTCCGCCAACTATTTCTAAAAACGTCTGAGCATTTTTTCCTTGATCGGCGTCACTAACCTTCAGTCTGATAATAGGTGAATTTATTGGAGCAGTTTCAGGAATATCCACCTCGTAGATTTCTCTATCGAAAATCGGGGCGTTATCGTTTAGATCTACTAAATGCACGGGTACAGATTTATACGTCTGTCGAGGAGGTATACCTCTATCAGTAGCTCGTAAAGTTAGATTGTAGCCTTGCGGAACTGTCTCTCTATCCAACAGTTTGAGAACCTCAATATTATACTCGGCCGTTTGCTGCCCATCTTGATAGGCCGGTTTTATCCTGAAGTGGCCGTCTGGGTCCCCATCAACTATGTCCAAGCTTCTTATCTGACCGTGAATCCCGCCATCCTGGTCTATCACCTTGACGATAGCGTAAATATCCGCATTCGAGTTTTCAACGACGTCGGGCAGGTGTTGAATGGTGATTTCCGGAGCGAACAAATTCACTTGTTTCACTATTATTTTTAGTTTAGCTGTACTCGGTTTGCCGCCTCCTTTGAAAACCGCGCCACGATCCTGAGCCAAAACCGTGAGCAGGTGAGATGCGCGCTCAGAATATCTCAACGGACGCGTCAGACTTACAACACCCGTGGTGGGGTGAATCGCAAATTGCTCCGTTGGCTCGAGAAAACTGTAGTATATTTCACCATTTCTGCCAAGATCGGCGTCTTCCGCGGAAACCCGTATAATGCTAGCATGTAGTGGCATATCCTCAGGCACGATTTCTTCATATTCTGTTGGATAGAAAAGGGGATTCAAATCGTTAACGTCGAGAACTTTAACGTGAACAGTTGTTTCTGCTTCCGCAAACGAAGCTTTCTTGCCGTCACGTTTCATAGCTGTGGCTTTTACTTGGAGCGTGAAACGGTCTTTTCGCTCTCGATTCAGAACATCAATGTTCCCTGTTCTCGTCCTCAATAACAGAAACCAAAAATCACCGACGAGCCGTTCTTCAGCTTTGAAAAATTTGTCTTTGTCCCCCGAAGTGATTTTAAACCGGACATCCAAATCTTCGTCTCCTCTGAATACTCCCATTTTCTCGTCAGTGCTGACAAAGGCTTTGCCGGCCGAGTTTTCCGGTATCGTAACATTGTAAACGTTTCGTGTAAATTGGAACCTGAAAACTCCACCGTCGTCAGCTGAAGAGAAGGTCGTCAGTCCAATGACGCTGATCGCTGTCAGCACCCAACATTTCGATTCCATTCTCCTCTCACTTAGTGGGTGCTCTCATCTCAGCGTCCGTCTGAAAAGAAAGAAAAATAACATCAATTAAATCAAGGTTTATAAGACTCCATACAATTCATGTTTCAAATTCATAATCACAATAACTTAGATGAACAGATTGAAACAAATGTATGAGGTATTATAATCGCATTACTGATTCGATAAAAATTTGACACGTTTAATCACCCTCTCAGACTTAATCACCCTCTCAGACTTGAAACTGATATTATAGTTATTTTGTTTGGACCACGCGAATAGGGGATACCTCCAATTTTAGCAAAGTGCGAGCTGTAAAGATGAGAAAACTTAAATTTACTCGAGAACCCCAAAAGCAATTCTGATGCCAGCAAATATTTTGCCTGAAAAAGAGGTTATACAAGATCAGGATCTGGGATTTTCAATGAATGTAGGAGAATCAAAAACCAAAATACTCAATCTTTACGAGAAAACATACTACCGGAAGGTCGGCAAGTGATCCCACGCACACGGGGTAAGCGAATACCTACTTAAAATTATTTTCATTTTTAGAAAAACTGTCAGTTACACAATATTTAGATAGTAGGATAGAAAGTCCACCAGATAAAAGCCCCATTGGTGTATTCTCACTATTTCATGGGTTGACCATGACCATGTTACCAATGTTGAGGTTTTAGCCAGATTCGACAGAGAGCGTGAGCTCCTACATTCAGCGAAAAGGAGAGAGTTGCAATATTTAGGCCCCATAGTTAGGAATGAGAAGTATTCCATTTAACAACCCAGATGATCGCGAAAACCCCATCAAGATTAAAAAAGTTCCAGTCATGCAGCCTGATGTTACGAGCATATTTTCGTTAATAATAATATCATAATATATGCTATGTATACCGTTTCGAATGTTCTAGTTCATCATTGATAAACATCTTCTGATTAAATTTCAGATGAAAATATTAATTTAATGATTTTTAGTAGTTATTAGCAAGTTTCAGTGAATTTTTGAGCACGATTACTGAACTTTGACCAATTTAGTGTGCTCAAAAAGTACTGGCCAAAGAACTTATCCTTCCATCTGATATATGATCCATGTCTCTTAATGACGTAAAAAGCACAATTTGCTCGCAATGAATCAGATGGGGAATCTTCAATCTGAAATGAATCCATTGATGATTTGGACTAGGGGGACTTTCCCTTGAAAATCAGCGGGGCATCCGTCGAGTGAATGATACTCTGCTGAATGCTCCATTCTCCATTGGGAAGGCATTGTCGCTATACTACAGGGAACACTTGAAGAGTAATTTCCCATCCGCTCATATTCTGAACTACGTAGCAAGCGCTCTTCCTTGACAGAGGTGTTTCTTTTGTGTGAAAACGGTAGGTAGACTCTTTAGCCACTCGGAATTAGCGGTGTAGTTTTTGATGACGATCTGACGACAGGAACTAGTCGTTGGCGACAACGATCGTCGTTAAATCAACCCAAAATTGAGTCTAGTATCGTTTTCAATCGTTTTTGCCACACAGAATCGACTGAAAGAACTATAAAAGCTTTAAAAGTTTTCCTTGACGACAGTACGAAGTCATTGTCAAACAGTGGCAGGGTGGGCAAAGCCCCTCCATTAATTACAGAGGACGCAGAAGTTTGAGGTATGCGGATACAATCAAAATTAATAATTTTACGCTTCCAACTTCAGTATCTAACACCTTCAATTAAAGAATGTAATTAGTAAAACAGAACTACTATTATTATTATACGCTTCTGGTTTCCTAGCGACTAGAGACGCTCTTAGAAATACAGAAATTTTTATTAGGTTCGTTTGTCTAAGGGCAAAATTGCGTGGATATTATTCAGCCCCACGGAGCGCGGTAAAATCACCTAGTCAATGAAACGGAAATGTGGATACTACAAACTGAAATCAAGTCGTTCCCCACTACCCTCTGGGGCCAGCCCATATGCGATTTTTCCCTAGTAAAATATCCATTGTTCAGTATCCACCAAATTCTCCTACGAACTTCCCCTACTTTTCACTGCCTACTTGATCTAGCTTGGTTATTTTCCGTATTCTTTTATTAATTTTCACTGCCTACTTGATCTAGCTTGGTTGTTTTCCGTATTCTTTTATTAATTTTTTATTGTGGTATATCGTTTGTATTATACCATTTACGAATTAAATCACAGTTAAAATACTCGTAAAGAAAAAAAAATCGAAGTTTTCTGTGGTGATTGAATTAGTTCATTAGAAAAGATTAAAACATCTATTGTAGCATTAGGTATTTCTATTCTAACCTAGCATAATGCTGGTTTGTTTTGTTTACATTTTGTTGTTAGTTGTTCTCGTATAAGTATAGTATAATATTATCTAAATCTAGTGGTGCTAAGTTCATTTATTTTATTTATTTATCACAGTTTTCAACATTCCGCTTATTAGTTAATTGGATAATATGTTTTCGAAATAGTATTAGATATGCTTTAATAATCCATACGTAGGTTTGTGAGCATGAAAGCGAACGTGATTTCAAATCATTACGAAAAACCATTGAATATCTACTTAAATATGAACGTTTGACAGTTTATAGAAATGAATACTAAAACTATAAAATAAAATGTTGTCCTTGACTCTTGCCCCTCCATGAGAAATGACTTAGCTACGCCACTGTTGTCAAATCATCAAAAAATCAATTTGGTATCGTATTAAATCGCTTCCGTCATATAGAACCGATTGAAACCCTTTTAGATGATCTAAACCGTAACCGACGCAATACAGTGATGATCTCATCAAAGACGTGGGACGGTACATCTAAAAACTGTCATAAATTCGTGGTCGTTTTAGTTATTTGTAAAACGCTGAATCGAAACGGATTCACAGCTAGATTTATCATCCTTGCCTTAAAACCATCGTAGGTAACAAAAATGTGTACATTAATTCAAAGGCACCAGCTCAGCGGAACCACTAGTGTAATTTGTTATTATAAATTCATTGGACTATCCATTTCCATCTCCATTCATTCTCGTGAAGGAAGGAAGTAACCGAGGAGAAGAACACTAAGTAAACACGTAGGGTAAGTAAAACGTTGAGGTGAACCCCTGCACCAACAACCAACGGCTTCGATCACTACCGAACGAGTAAGGGGAGGGTGAGTTAAAAGGGAGAAAGATAAAAATATTACCAGAAATAACATAGATTACGAAGGAGCGTTCACAAAGAGGAAAGGGCCTTTAGAGGGGCAATCGACAAAAGCAATGCTCCCCTCACTATAAGGGGCGTTTGTGAAAATAAGAAGAATGTATCTTCATTCCAATAGCTACGAGCCCTCAAGTAACCTATTGAACGAAGGAATTGGACGTGAACGGCGCTCGTAGTGGATTGAAAATATATCTCTTCATAAGAGAGGCATCTATATATATATAGGCCCTATTACATCTGCTGAAGCGGTGGTAGGTATTTACTGGGGAGTTAAAGTGTTTAGGAAATTTTAAACGGTCCTCAAATTTCTGGTATAAAGATTGCCAGTTATATAGAACTACCAGTCTTACAGCATGATCATATTAGCGAATTATCATAATTATTCACTCTATTTTTAAGTTGAAGTTTAATTAAATTTGAGCACTTCCTCTGTACACTAATCGCTAACTAACAAATATAAGGCAAAAAATTTGTTTTTCCAACAAATTATTTACTGTAAAAACTAATTGTAGGATTTCAAACAACTTAATTGCAGTATTTATCGATTTTACTCGTTTAAGCAGAACTTGGAGGAAACAGTTCTGAATATTCTATCAATAGCTGATTCAATGTTTCCATGCAATATTAAACTGAAACGTTTCAGTCATGCAGTATGGTCGTATGAGCGAATTTTCGTAAATAATCGTATTACATGACGATACATTGTAGAGAAATTTGAGCACTTCGAGTGCAAAGAAATTGTTAACTACCAGTTTCAAGGCAAAAAAACTATATTTAACTAATCAAAATCGTGTAGGACAAAAGATCTTTGGAATTAACGCTATTTTTGGTGGTAATTAT
>CM061051.1:772084-814584 GCA_030762985.1 Adelphocoris suturalis | reverse complement strand
CAACCGACCGATTCCAGGCAGCTATTTTCGAGTAAGACCAAAAGTTCAAACCAATCGCGGCTTTGCACTCCCCACATGAAACTTCAAGTGGTTCACCCTGACAATATGAGCGAATTTAGGCATTTTTCCGCACTAAAATTTTCTTATTTCTTCTTGCACTATTTTTGTAAAAAAATTATAACGATCAAATTTATGAAGAAAAAAATAAACAAGTCACAGTCATGCATCATGATTGTATGAGCAAATTTTTGTAAACGATCCTGTTGAATAATTGTTAATTTTTTATTCTATTTAATTAATTAATTTTTTTTTTAATTGAAATTCACATTATTATTATTTATTTTTTTAAATTATTAAGCCGCATCTCAGCCCAAACAATAAATGAACATGGTTTCAAAAGGGACACTGCAAGGTGCACGATTTTAAGGGGAGCCATGTTGGCCTTCGTCGCTAATCGGAGTACCATCATGGACTCCACTGGCAGATCAAAGGGATAAAAACTAGAACCATTCCGCAGAGAAATGCACCGCCTCACTATGACACAAGAGATACAGCGGTGACCACTGTTAAACCCCTACAGCCCCATGAAAACCCCAGAAAACAAAGAATACATCTAAGGCTAGATGATGCACACGCATATAACTAATTATATATTCATATATATAATCAGGAAAGTAAAAGAAAACTATGACAGAATATGCACATATAACTGTATCATGGATCAGATATCACAGTTCGTAGTAGAGCACAGCGGTTCTCAGGTACGTACGTAACGGGGACTGGACCTTGTCTGATCCAAATTGAATGTCAACCCACGCCTAGCTGGACTCGCAGTTCCATAAGTTCTGGGCAGTCCTCAAGGAAGTTGCAGATGGACAGATCACCCCCACACATAATATAACAAGTTACGCGCTAAACTAATTCGTGGATAAGATGTCTATGGCCAGTGGCTACCCGATTGACTTCTATCCCGTCCTTCCATGGAAGTTGGGCTTCGAAAGGGCCAACCGGGCACAAGTCCTGAAGGACATCACGCTGATTGACCAGTGACCTCGTCCTCCCATTGCTCATGCCAGCTTTTTTGCCATATTTATCGATTCGTTGGCACATATTCATGAAATTTAAGTTCATTTTTCGACACAATTTTTGTATAAATCTTTGGATGTTCTAGATTATAGTCGAAAAACTTCACTTGAGTAGGTAATATTCCTCTAAAAATAAAAATGTAACGATTTTCCGCCGTTTCTTGCAATTTTAGTGATTCCTTCAAGTTCTGGGCAGACCTCAAGGAAGTGGCGGATGGCCAGATCACTCGCACACATACTAACATCTCACATTTGACACTGACGCTGATTCGGAATATACCCCATGTTCCTATTCCTAAATAGGCTTTTAAACCCTTTTTTGCCAAAACCCCCCCTAAAAACGTCTTTTGGCATATTTCTCCATATTTAACCATCTAAAACCGTCAAAAAAAAATGTTGTATGAAAGTTGTAGAGAATTAGGTTTTGCGTCAATTGATCAAGACACAAAGCAAAATACATTGTAAACTAAGGATGTTATTGATTTTTGAAGTTTCTCGGCAACTAAATATACCATTTTTTAATATTTGAAGTTAATGTTGCTATTTAATCGAGTTTCTGAGACAAAGTTGTCAATCATTAAGATCTGTCTCGATCATAAACAACATTGTCATTAAGTTTAATGAGGAAGCAGCACGGAAAGAACTTGAAAAACAAAATAGAATTTATTATTTATATATTTATATTTAATTATTTCATTATTACATGATTAGAAACAGAAAGGAAGAAGTTGACTTAGCTTCAAATAGGAACACACGAGACATGGAAATCCAACGTAAAATAACTCATCAGGATTAAAAAAAAAAAAAAAAAAAAACATCATTAAATTTTGAGAATCGCAAAGTACAAAAATCACTGGTAGTCTTGTGTGTAGTATACTACAAAAATACGTAATATAATCACTTAGATACAAAATACAAATATTTAAATCAACTGCTTAAAATCGTTAAATATATACTTTTTAGCAGAATATGTAGGTAAGCAAAACCAGTTTTTCTAAAAAATCTGAACTTTCAGAAATTTATTAACAACCTTTTGTTGAAAAACGAAATTAATTTACATTAAAATGAGCTAACAGTCCGTTAAAACTACTATAATTTGTTTTAAAACCCTAAAAGTGGTTTGTGTAGCAGAACATTAATTTTTTTTTTAATTTGTTGCAGTAAATTTGATAGTAAACAATTTCTGTGCAGACAAATTGCTCACATTTCAAAAACAGAATTACCTACTTGAATATAATGCCTGAAATTACCAAAATTTGCTCGTATGTTCTAGCAAACTGCTTTAGTCGCAATGTCTAGTTCGTCTGTGAATGAAAATGTGGAGTCTTCACTCGCGTGCTATGAAGAATGATTTTTCATGAAAACCACTTCTTTCCTGTGGCAAATTACTAATTTTCCAGGTAGTTTGGCAAAATATGGTGAAATTTGATCCAAAAGGCACTGAATTACCTCCTGTCTTGGTTTTTTACCCATCCAGTCCACAAAATGAACCAAGAGACGCGCATTCATGTCAGCCCTGCTTAATTTCCGCCATTTTTTGTAGAAATCCCATTTTGAAAATTTTAGAATCGTTCCAGAAAAATCATCAAAATCTCGTAAAACGCACAAAACCGCTAAAAATTCTTGTGATTTTCAAAACTATTAAATTCTGAACAAAACACGCAAGAATCAGCTTAGAGTCTGTTGGCGGTGTCTTTTTTTTTTTTTTTTTCTTTCTTTTTTTTTCTTCGAATGAATTCCTAACACAATAAATTCTTGCCATTCGTATGAATGCAACAAATTGAAATATGTTGACTTATTAGTCTGGCTGTCATCCATTGTTTCCAAGAACCATCGAAGAGTGAATATAGACGATGCAAGACAATATAGGTAACTACTGTTTATTGACTTTGAACGTTATTGCGATTCGGGCTTGTTCGCGAAGGGGGAAAAACGTGGTTTTCAGGATGGAATCTTCGTTTACGAAAAAAAACGGTCATCTTATCAAAATGAGGTGGTTTCTGGACTTATGTATTAATGAGGTAAACGTGATAATTCCTACATGGGGGGAATCCTACATTTCGTCCACCTAAATGGCTCACCACATTTTCCTTTGTGCGTCGTCCACGATGTCACTGCCCCATGGATTCGGATGGGGACCAAAAACGATACCGCGTATGTTCCAGGTGTCTAAAGACCAGATTTCAAGACGATATCTTCAAAATTGCGGCCATTAGCGCGGAACAGATAGACACGTGCAGTCAGACAAATGGTCTGATTGCATAACCCGCTCCATACTGAGGATAACGAATCAATCCAGGGGTAAGCCAGTTACATCACTGATGTTTTGAACGGATAACTCTCGTCTCTTGGATAAACCCTCCGTGGTCCTCCATGATGGTGCGGGCCCGAAGGTGTTCATATTCGACCCAAAGCGTGCGATCCAGCCAGAGTTACAAATCAATTCAACAATATTGCTACCAACTCAAAACCACCCGAATCGCTTGTTGTGTCTGGCTTGGGAGTACAGAACCGAATTCAACTAACCAACCGCATAACAAGTGCCGGGATGGTGGAAGGAAGGAGGCGTAGGCTACGTCTGAGAGGCGCTGAGCCTCGAGAGCCGTGAGAACGACCAACTTTGACGCAATAGGTGGCGGATGCTGATGAAGTTTCTCTCCTCGGTAAGCACACGAGGGAGAAGCACGTGGAAACTTGGGTCAATCCGAGAGCGTCAGCTACTCCACCCCCACCCCCCTTCCACCACCACCACACTTCACACCATCACACACATCTCTCTCGACTTCTCGAGTTGTGCAACATAACGAAGCTCCAGCAGTCACTAAAAGTTGGACACGTTTTACGTCGAGAATTCTCATTACGGATGGTTTTTTCCCCCCTGTTACTAGGAGATCTTGAAGGAAAGTTTCTCCAGGTTAGAATTCATGCGACTTCCCAAACCCCTTTATTTTTTCAACGCCTAGAACGTTCAAATAGAACTTACGAAAACGGCCTGGACAGAATTTTCTGTAACTGTAATATAGAACTGAAAAAAATTGATAAAAATCACATATACAATACGCATAAGAAGTGTTCCGGGACAAGTATATCTCGCTTCAGGAATATCCTACAACTAATTTTTGGCAAGAAGTGTACCTCTATTCTTAGCAAATTTTCGTAATAATGACTGCAATGAATCACAATTTCGGTTTTATTATTTTCAATAATGAACCTCTGTGATCAACCAAGGAAAACTTTTTTCTAAACCCCCCCCCCCCAAATTTGTTGGTTTACGTTTCAAGATGCGTAGAATCCAAAAATCAAATAGAAAAAAAGCCGTCCGTCTGCCGTCCGAAGCTTTCCTCTGAAACTGCAGGACCGAACTAAATGAAATTTAGCTAAAAAATCATACATCAACCGAGTATATATATATATATATATATATATATATATATATCGCAACTTTTTTATATATATCATATATATATATATATATACCCACGAAGAAGGTATACGTATCCTCACGTTGGCAGATGACGGCTCCAGCGTGAGTAAACCCAAATCAATTAACATATTAACATTTTCCCCGAATTTGGAAGAAGAAAAAGCATATTTCTTTTTCCCAACTAGTGAAAGCATTCACTCTCCCAAATTTCACCGTCACAAAACCCCATTCGAAACATTTCGAATCAACCTTATTTTCAAATCGTTCGATATCTCATAAGTCGCGAAGACTATATAACTTGAAGGCATATCAAGTTGTCACCTCGTCACCTGACCCGCACGCAGACCGCTCTTGCTATCTGCACGTACACCCGCTTGCCTTATATTTAAAAATCCTCCGTATCTCTACCAAGAATTCCCGGCTGGAAGAAGACGCTCTCGGATCTCTTACGACCGTGACCTTCAGTTTACAAATAAGACATCTAATTTTAATTTTTCATTGTCTCATTTGCATGATTAATTAATGAATATTATTTGTATATTATAATTTTTGTATTACAGCTACAAACTAATCAATAACTGAAACCCACTCGAGTCGATTTATAAGACGAAATTTTCGTCTGAAAAGATAAATCAAAATTCCAAAACACAACAAAAAATTCCCTCACGCCAGCTTCCCTGGCTTGATCTAACACTCTTTCCTAGAAATTTTCAAACGATACCCGAAATGGACGGAACTTCAGGAACCCAAAACGTTCAAATTCAACCGACTGACTATGTAGGAATTATTAACCACCAGACGGAACAGATAGGCCAACTGACCGCCCTAATACAGAATTTACTTGTAAACCAGGTGATTTCGCCTAGGGAACAGAGACCCACTAACAATGACTTACCCACTTTGAAAAAGGAACATTTGGACCTGATTCCGACCTTTAAAGGTTCCCCTGAAACACTAAATCATTTCTTGAAATTTAGCTAAAAAATCATACATCAACCGAGACGCCCAAACATTAAGAGAACAGATCTGTTACGAAATCCTAAAAACGGACTTACTCTAAATGTTACAGGAAAACCTATATATATAACCCTCAACCCGGGATTACTAGCCAGCCGTCTGGGATATATATATATATATACGCCCAAAAGAAACAAACGTATATATATATATATATATACCGCGGTCCAAGAAAATTTTGATAAAATAGTTGAAGCCATTGCCCAAAACAACGTTGAATTAAAAAGGGAACTGATATTACAACATATAACACGTATTGGTAAGCAATGCGTGCATTACAGAGACGTCCCTATGGATTTATTGTATATAATGTTGGAAAAACAAAAATATCATGACTTCTTGAAATTACCCTTCCCCTCCACGAGCCTCCTCCACCGACAGTAAATTTCCATAATAATACTTCAGCATGAAATTTGAAACTCTTGACATATTTTCCACAACCAAGAACAAAAATTGATCACGTAAACACGACGAGAATAGGTAAAACATCATGATTTATTACTATTACTTCATCCATTCACCCCCATCCATAATGAACTTTGAAACTCCTAATAAACGATCCGAAACTAAACCTGGGTAGCGTCGACAAAATTTGTTGAAAAAAAAGGAGAAAAAACCAAATTTTTCCTGCGTTACCTTCTGAAGTTCCCCTCTTCTACCACAGAAATCAAAATTTTCAGAGTTTGCTGCACAACTAGATTCAAATTGGGATCGAACAAAGGAAGAATCTCGAAAATTGGTTGAGAATTGTGGTCGACAAAACATAAATTTTTTTGTTTTAACGAATCTCCCCTCAAAGGCGGAGGGGGCACACCATTAAAGTTACAAAAAAATAAATAAAAGAAATGGGAAGGACGCCCAGGTTTACCCGACGCAAGCCGGCCCTTGGGATCAAGAAAGTTGAAGGAAGAGAAGGGAGTAAGAAGTAAGAACCCATCAGGACACGGGTGGTGATACCACGAAGCACTCCCGCTAAGATGCCCAACTCGAGTAACTCCGTGGCGCTTTTCCCGCACCAACCCCGCGCCATGACACGGTCGCGGCCATGACCTTGATGTTGTTAGGTGCCACTCCTTTTAGCTCAGATATCGCTTGTCGCAGATCATTTCTACTATCATATTTACTTTTCTTAGCCCACCAGGTCTGCTCCATGTCCACGCTGCCACTGACAACCTGGACATCCAGGATTATAGCAGACCCATATCTGCCAGAAGAGGACGAAGAAGAGGGAGAGGAAGACCGAAGACCCTGCCTGGGGCGCCCCAGAGCGCATCCCTTAGAACCCCGCATGCCAATGGGCCTGCGGGGGTTATAAGGCTCTCCCGTTTCATAATCCATAACAGGGGAGACGGTAAAATAAGGGTCAGGAGACCCATTGGCATGAGCATCCCCCCCCCCCCTAAACGCCAGCGGGTGATTCTGCCACCCTCTGGTAAACCAGAGGGTGCCCGGGTTGCACAACGGGGACGTATGACCATGACTTGGGTAGGGATATGAAGGAGCTCCGAAGAGACAAAAACACCAACAGTTACCCTACCCCAGCAACCAGAACGGGTATTTTTTGCCATAAAATCAAAGTGCTCAATTAAAAAACAGTAACATAATAAAATACGATAAATTTACAATCATGCTGCATACTTGAAGTTTCAACTGTTGTCAGCAATTTCAAGTGATTCATTTAGCACATTTTTTAAAAATTTAACCAATTGCATGCACTCAAAAAGAGCTGGCCAACAATCTCATCGTTTCATTTGTAAAGCTAAATTTTATGGCGCAGGAACGGAATTTTTATCTCAATCCTAAAAAGAGTTATTGTCTGGAATGATATACATGAAAAGAAAAAAGAAACATACATATGAGCTCTAGGATTCGTTTCTGAATGCCCCAAAACGGGTTTCAATGAATAAAATTTTCAAAATTTTTATTTTAAAATTTATAGAGGCATTGCAATAGCTTCATTTTCCACGAAAATTCGCTACAATGAGTATATTCCTACTTTTCCGTTCACTGAAGTTTGTTTTGCATTGCACATGCCCAAAGTCAAAAGTAATTTTGTTCCTCACGTATTAACTTCACGGGCAGAGGAATTTTGAATTGCGTCGCGGAACAGTGTAATTGCGTTACATAGCTGAATATTTCATGGTGTTGATCGATGTCGGTACAAGAACGAGAAAATCCTCTTTACGGCACAAATATTCATGAGAGCTGGCCGCTGAATGGGAATGGAGGGCGAGGTCCCAACAGGTCTATCGTCCTGTCTGGTAAATTGACTCCCGAGCTGTTCCACAGCTTGATATCGAACATCCGAGCAAACGAGACGAATCCACGCTCCTGTCGAAAATGCCAATAGGCAACATGAAGGAACTATAATAAAAGAAACCAAGTACGACAAAAACCAAGAAAAATAAAAATCGACGGACCTGGTCTGTTTTATGTCAGCAAATTAAAAAAATTACAATGCTCTGGTGCTGGTATTCGAGACACTGGTTTTCGAGGGTGCTGAATACGAATCCGAAGCCAAATTTTCTCGTAGACTTCTAATTTTTGAGGTATGGCACCTGCATTTTTGAAAAACCTCTTTAATTCCAGGATAATCTATATTCAAGTAGAAGGTGATATTCTTGTTGACAATTTAACGCTGAATACGCCTATACCATATATGATGGGTCAGAAATGCCTCGTTAACATGTCTTCTCCAAAAAACTGCCGGGAAACGACGTTTTTCACCGACTTATAATGATTTTTCTAAAGTTATTTGATAGTTTCTGTACAAATTACACCACTTGGCAACCTAAAAAAAAAATTGCGCTCTTACTAGGTTATATTTCTGCGTCGAATGAGACTAGCATCAGCTCTGGAGGTGTGATAATTGATTTTTTGCTCTTTTTCAGCTACCGAAAAACGATTTTTTTGGGAATAAACCGAGAAAAAATGAGTCGTCAAAAACTGACATGAAACACGTTTTTCGGTAGTTAAAAAAACCGCAAAAAATCAATTATCACACCTCCAGAGCTGGTGATGGTCTCATTCCCCCAAGTAATAGCGAAATTTTCTTTCAGGTTGGCAAGTGGTGTAATTTGCATAAACTATCAAAAACCTGTAGAAGAATCGTTAAAAATCAGCGAAAATCCACGTTTCAGTTTTTAGGCAAAAGACACAAGGACAGAAGGAGGCATTTCAGACCCATCATATGTGGTACAGACATATTCAAGAATATCACTTTATAAATTATCTTAGAATTTAAGAGATTCTTTTTTTTAAATGCAGGTGCCGTACCTCAAAAATCAGACGTCTACGTGAAATACGGGCTTCGGATCCCGATTTAGCAACCTCGAAAACCCACAGGACCAATACCAGTTTCGTGAAGGCACGACTTAGGTTTATTGTTTGTTGTTGGTTTGTATGTGTAGAGAGATGATGAAAGACAGTTGTTACCTTCAGTCTGAGTAGGTAGCAGTTGAGAGTGGTAAGCGGGAATATCTTCGATGTGAGTTGATATAGTGAAAGGAACGGAGGCCCAATTGGCGCCCATTATCAAACAATTTATTCGTCCCGGCACTACGATCATTTCAGACGAGTGGAAACCGTACAATCAATGGGGCTCCGTACATGAGCAGCTCGAGGTAGGACCTTAGCGATTTGCTCTTCTGTTGTTGCATATATGGGCAACACAATTTATTTTTTGTTTTTTACAGGTTTTTAGTTTTGATTATGTTTATTTAGTATAATAATCTATTTATTAATACTATATTGTTATTTTATACTATTTGTCCCCTAAGTGGGTTGACGTTTTATTCGGACCAGACAAGGTCCGATACCTGTTGTTGTACCTGAGAGCCACTGAGCTCTACTACGAACTATGATATCTGATCTGTGATATATTTATATACATCTAGTCTTAGTTTTATTTCACTTAGCCGATTGTATATAATAGCATGTATATAGTTATTTCCCTATTTTACATCTAGTCTTTCTTAGTTGCATTTTTATGGGGGGGGGGGGGGGGGGGGGGGGGGGGGGGGGGGGGGCTAAACAGTGGTCATCACTGTACCCCTCATTTTCTTCCCCCACCGAGTTGCCAGTGGAGTACATTATGGCGCTCCTTTTTAGTCAAGGATGGCAACATGGCTCCCCTTATAATCATGCCATTTCTTTTCTTCCACCATGTTTCTTAGGTCCTTCGCCCCTAGCGCTCCTACCTACGGAACTTGTTAGCTCGGTGCCCCATTATACAGACACGGTTATGAGCATTTCACTGTTACTAAATATAAATTCGTCGACCCCGGAAAGCAATTGGCGGCTGGCAAAACACCAAACACCGGAACAAAAATCAGTGCGGCACACACCGAAATATGCACGATTCCCACCTGTATGCGTTTCAATGGCGACGGTGGCATCAATAAAAAGATTTATTTAATCAAATTCTCAAATATACTGTCGCCCACTGGCCTCCAGAATAAAGGTAACAGCCATTTCTCTAGAGATAATTTTTTTTTTAGAGATAATTTATCGTCTGTCTAGAGATAATTTTTTAAGTTAGCTGACACATAACAGACTAGATCCGAATAGACTTACCGTTTCCAAAATCAAACATACTGGTAAGTAATGCAAGCATTACAGGGACGTCCCTATCTATGGGTCGTACAGGATTTCGGTGAGAATGGCGAATACGTCGTGATTTTAGTGGTACCCACTCCATTACAACCAAACACGAATACGACAGTAAGAAATTTGATGTACACGGTATTTCCAAGCATGGAACTTGAGCCACCCCCAACCAATGATCTCCGATATCCAGCAGTACAACCATTTTATTAATGCTCAGAACATTTTCCCGAAGGAACCGCAGCACAGTACAAGTTCCAACGAAATTAAGCATGTCTTTTTCTGCATTCAAACTACACATCGAGTACGTCTTCCTTGGGGCACTCGACCGTACATGGGATCCAACGTTCAACCTAAGAGCAATGCACCCCTTAGTTTCAGATCCAGCGACGAACCCATAGAGGTTGGTCTCCCTCCACCGCCGATTTCGCAAGTCTGGCATCAAAACTCATCAATGGGTAAAGAGGGTTTCTTGAAGTCATAGCATCTGCACTCATGACCTCAGTCCAGCTCCGGAAAACCGCATCTACCAGCAACTCCAGTTGCTTACGCTATTCATCCAGCCTCTCGATGCGCCCATGGAAGACTTTCTTTATGCATGACGACGCTGTGCCAATCCAGTAAGAGCTCGGAACCATGAAACCTCAGACCTGATGACCTCCCTCTCATGCTACCCGCCCAGGGTATCAGTTTAATGGCATCCTTAGGGCCTTTGTCACATATCGACAGGCTTGAGACAATGTATGAGCGAAATGGGCTGGGCACGAGACTCCAAGTAAACAAAATAATTTGGAGTATTCCTCGGCAGGTAGAAAATTAGCTTTATTAAATACTAGCCGTTCCGGCTCGCTACGCTCGCCTCCACGTCCAGCCGGGGGGCAAGCCCCCCGGCCCCCCATTAAATTGCGCGCTTCGCTCGCCAAATGTGGCATGTAGAGAATTTTGCTCGCTTCGCTCGCAAAGTGTGGCATGTAGGGAATGTTGCTCGCTTTGCTCGCAAACGGTAGATCCCTAAGGGTAGGTTTAACGTGTGTAGGGTATGTTGCTCGCATTGCTCGCAAACGGTAGATCTCTAAGGGTAGGTTTAACTTCTGTAGGGGATGCTGCTTTCTTCGCTCGCTTGAGGAAGTTATACTGCCCATCCAACTTGGCAGACGTTTTTTTTCAGTTGGGAATTCTTACAAACAAATTAAATCTTATAAAACTACGTGGAACCACGAAAAGTTTATTCGGGGATGTTGCTCGCTTCGCTCGCAAGGTATACCTGTATATGTGTAGGGGAAAACCCGTATTTATTCTGTTGAAATGGCTCTCGCTTCGCTCGCAAGGTACTCATGTGTACCTGCTCGCAACGTTGTGAAACACCTGAGTCATCGTACCCCAAACACGTCTTCCTAGAGCCTTCTCGCGTCCACGGCACATACAATTTCTCATTTTAATAGCTTAGTCTCGCTTCCCCTCGCAATTCGACCGACTTCCCGTCACTTTTTTCGATATCCGATTTCGAATTCAGAATCGGTGGGATCAAACCTTTATTTCGCCCGTGAAAACCGTTCCAAAAAACGTACCTTTACGGGGTATTTTTTAATGGGAAAAAACGAAGTTTTTCGTCGGACTTTTCGAGAAAACGGGTCCGTACTCTCGCATTTTTTTTACGCATTTCCCGATACTTTTTTCGTGATCCGATCACGCTGTCGTCTTCCTCGTTCAAAAACCTACGAAACCGGTATTTTTCCGGAATTTTCAACGGCCGTTTAGAGGGGTAGAGGAAGCGGGGAAGTCCAAAAAGCGCACATTAATTCTTACTTCGACCCCCCTCCCGCCCTACGGCCCATGGTTCGGCTGGGATTATAAAATTTTAAATTCGCTCGTTCCCCCTTTCGGGAAATCCCAAGAAGATCCCCCCACTCGTAGACTCCCCCCACTCAGCCGTTTGGCCGTGCATATACACGACAGACAGACAGACAAACAGACGGAGTTTCATTCTTATAAAATAGTATAGATCTTAGAACGTGTTCGAGAGTTTGATATGGCACAGCCAGTGACCTGCCGAGGATTACAATATACAAGCCGAAACCTTTAAGTGTTTTGGATAGTATGAACCGTGAAACGCAAGAGGAAAATTACATCTTTGGAGGATCTTTTTCCCCCACCTCCCAAAAGTGATCATAATACTTCCGATATACGATATACCTTAGTCTACCTTTAGTTCGACTAACCACTGCGTGGCATCCCCAGCGCTCCAGTCGCCATGAGATTTTACACAGATCAGTTTTCTGCTTAGATTAGTGGTTTGGATGATAGTCTACCCTTAGTAGACTCGAAAACTATCAATATTACTATTATTGTTAGGGGCTGCTCTTCGTGATGAGGAGGATGGTTCTCAGCAATCTTCTGTGTTCCTTGATGGCTGGTCAATTTTCGGAGTGCACCACATTAATTGGTACTTCAGCAATAAAGTTCAACACCGCAGTTTCGAGAGTTTTTAAACCGAATTTGTCGGCAGTGGTGCACAGCTCGATTGCATTTTCGCGGTTGATATTTTTCTGAAGGCTTTAGCGCAGAGATCGACCAAACTGTCCAGCTTGAACAGTTTTGCACCTCGCAGCAGACGCAAATCTTGTTTTTCTGGAGGTGGATTCCTACCGTAATACATGTAATCCACGAGAAGGCTAAAGGACTCGGCGGAGACATCACTGATTCTATATTCAATTTGGTATCTTTCTAACATATCCGAGAAAAAAGCACTTTTACTTGCCAAAACTAATTTATGGACTGGAATTTTCGCGTTATGGACTACCAACAAAGCATCGTCAAAACGTGCATCCCTTTCAACGACATTGTTTAGATAAGGGTGGCGGTTTATTGGATGAAATTTTTTCAAAGCAACCGCTGTAGTTAGTGGATACGAGAAATTCCCTTCCGAGTCGTTTGTGGGAAGATTGTACCTTCCTTATTGCAATAATGGGGGTCCCTTTTCATGGCTATATTTGCTTCTCCTCAGAACTGTGACGGACTAGAGAAATAGATGTCCCAGGCTGACCACACCAGCTCATCTTGATTATTCTCAACACTGGCTTCTATGGCCAATGTGCAGTTAACAGAACCTAAGCTTACACGACAAGAAATGAAAGTCTCATCGAAAACGTTGTGGTATAGCTGAACTTCTGGATGCATTTCACGCCATACCACGATTTTCAAAACTCACAATCCAAGTAATTTCATTATTCAAGTAGTTATTATCCTTCTTAAAGAAGTGCTCAATCATTCCTCCAATAGTATCAATCTCCTCTTCCAACTTAGGCCAACTGTCAGACGCCATGATGTCTTTTATATGAGCTTGATGTAAGTAACTACCTTTACCTTGAGATTGTACCGCCTGTAGGAATCTGCGACAAACAGATAATCCACTGCATTATTAACATCCAGAGATGATTCCATTAAATTGTCACACAGTATCATTAGTGACTCGATGTCATACTTGTCTGCCAGCATCACCGTCTGAAGAACATGTTTTTCGATAAATTTTACATCCCTAACATAAATGTAAGTCGGAAAAAACGTATTTCTCGACGATCGTTTGATTTTGCTTCATTCAACCAAAATTTCGAACATTGCTTGGGATACGGAGCTGCGAGACACCAAAACGACTTTGTGAGCTTTGAGATTCGCAGACCCGATAACAAAAGTGACATCCGTTAGAAAACCTTCTTTCATGAAACCGTGCAACTGATGATGCATCACGCTGAAATAATCAACTCTGGCAGATATGACTGTGACAGTTTTCACTGAACTCGACGAATGAAACTGATTCATAGAATTGGTCTACACTCAGTTATATAACCAACTCAAATAACCGAGGAGATACGGGCTCTCTTGAAAATTAAAAATCTGCAATCATTTTGTCGACCGGAATTCGAGCGTCAACGTAATTTTAAAGATAAGAGTTATCGAATTTTCGTATAAACCGCAGCTATTGTAATGGGTTCGAAAATATCAGAAGCGTTTAATTTGCGACCTTTCTCCAAAGGAATCCATTTCGCAGCAGAATGTTATAAACATTCTGCTGCGAAATGGATTCCTTATATATATATATATATATATATATATATATATATATATATATATATATATATATATATATATATATATATATATATCCTCATATAAAAATGGTGACAGCAAATTATGATTCAACAAATGTTGTTAAACAATCATGTATTTAAAAAATCGTAAATGAACTTGTAGGTAGAAGGGTCTTTTATAAGTTGTCGGTAATGAAATGGTTGAATCGAAACTGGGGTAACTTTCTCAAACAACTCCATACGAGCATCACTGTAGGCAGAACAAGTGCCTCTAACCATGTGCCCTAAAGTTCCTTCGTACTCCTCGCAAGCTTGACATAGTTGAATGCTACTTTGTTGCAAGAGTTTATGCTTGTAGGCAGAGCATATCCCCTGGTTTGACCAAAGTCTACTATAAAATAAGTGTTACAGCAAGCCCCCGATTTGATGTGACATCTTTGATCCAAGGTGGTACAGGATTGAGAGATTTATTTGGAAAAAAAAAGAAACCTTTCTTGGATGATCTGTATTGGTTCACCCATTGCGATCTGTAGTAATTACGTATGGAAGGATAAAATCTTCTTTTGGAATAGGTTAAGGATGTTAGTTTTAATCTACAGCAATGATTTTTAACAATCATGCTGTTGATATACTGTACGCCCTAGTTTCCTAGTGGCATCGATTCGATCGATTCAACTCAAAGCTCCTACTTATCTTCAAAGTAGAATAAGTGAGCCTAATTGTTTCTGATCAAATAGCCGATTGTTACCCAATTATGCAATACGGCTGAGACAGGAGTATCGAAAGACGATCCTGTTATGTTCTCTAGTGCCGGATGAATACAGTGTGATCCCAGAACGTGTCAAGAGAAGCTTGTCTTGGTAGAAATTAACTTAATTACTAACGTGGAATATCCTTGACTTGGGTATCCGAGATGCTTAACGTCGAGTTGGTATTAATTCGAACTGGATCTCTCATATAAGCGTAAAACCTCATGACAATATAGGGGAGTTCAGTTGTGAAATGCGGAAACCTAAGCCTCGAGGTTGAGGGGTTAATACTGGGAAAGCGTATGTACTTAGTCAATCTAGCCAATCAAACTCGTTCGTCAGTAAATATTCAACGTCTACGTCAATGAATAACTAGACACTGCAGTTATTAACGACTAAAAGCATCATGACAACACAACTCATGCGCTACAGCGACGTCCCAATAAATGAATTCTATATGTTACCGTTAAATTAAGGACTCAGTTAATTCATGAAATAATTAGTAATTATACGTACTAATGAATTTGACTCAATTTGAGCCAGTTAAAGTATGGAATATACACTTTACCTAGTTATTATATGAAATAACGAGTGATCCACCGGTAAAGTGTGAAATTCCGGATTAATATAGCGATTTAGACACTTTAACGAGTTATTATATGAAATCCCCAATGGCCGACTGTTAATGTATAAAAATCAGGATTATCTATACTTTAACTAGTTATTATTTGAAATATCTAACATTTGTTTCTTGATGCTCTCTCTTCGACTTCAGAAGCTCTCCCTTCTGCATCCGTCGCGTATAGTCTTTGTGAGAGATAGATTTAGATCGATTTTATTTATTTCAATAGAGACACATACGGATGAATAGTACACAAGTAGAACTAGGCTACTCGCCTAGCTTACTTTTCCAACGGTAGGCTTGGCCCGTGCAGTTGGTTGTCTAGGCGATTTACCCATAATGTCAAACATTAGCACGTTGACATAACATCGCATATGCGTCTACATAATCTACACATAGCTTAAATATTATAACTGCGAAAGTATTTGACGTCCCTATCTCCTATATGTAGAAAAACTTTCTATGGTAAAATTATTGTTTTATAATATCTCTATTATTTATAAGAATGAAACTCCGTTTGTCTGTTTTTCTGTTTGATTGTCGTGTCTATGCACGGCCAAACGGCTGAGTGGGGGGAGTCTACGAGTGGGGGGATCTTCTTGGGATTTTCCGGTAGGGTGTATAAGCGAATTTAAAATTGTCTAATCCCAGCCGAACCATGGGCCGTTGGGCGGGAGGGGGGTCGAAGTAAGAATTAATGTGCGCTTTTTGGACTTCCCCGCTTCCTCTACCCCTCTAAACGGCGGTTGAAAATTCAGGAAAAATACCGGTTTCGTAGGTTTTTGAAGGAGGAAGACGACGGCGCGATCGGATCGCGAAAAAAGTATCGGGAAATGCGTCAAAAAAAATGCGAGAGTACGGACCCGTTTTCTCGAAAAGTCCGACGAAAAACTTCGTTTTTTCCCATTAAAAAATACCCCGTAAAGGTACGTTTTTTGGAACGGTTTTTGCGGGTGAAATAAAGGTTTGAGGCGAGCGTAGCGAGCCGGAGCGGCTAGGTATACATAAATGCTGTTTAGCAAAGTTTCGCAATCCACTGCCCCATTTTTCACAAGCCACGTTGAAATTTGCTTTTTGTAGTTTGGTATAGTATAATTTTGAGCTCTTTTCATATGACTATCTAGTGCTCTGTGAATGATGTACACAATAAATTTTGGACAGAGAGCACCCTCTATCAGTAGAAAAAGAGAGGCCTCCATATCTAGCCTTACCCATCAAGCAAAAAAAAAAACTATATTCTAATTACAAGTATTAAGGCCATTTGTAGGGGGCACAGTCAGAGTTCAAGCGCCTGAGTTGGACCGTGGGAAGGCAGATGCCTGAAACATTTTAGCGTGCATCATGGAAATCACCGAAGAAAACTTTACAAACTGAGACAAACAACAAATGGTATGGTGAAGCTGCTCTACGCCAGATCCCAGTTTACAGTCTGCGAAGAGAGGTACGATTTTTCATATTGGCCAGTAATAATGCTTACTAGTTATATGGTACGTCAAAAACAAAACATTCAAGTAGTTGTGTGCCACACAGGTTAATGCACATGAAAGATATTCCTCCAGAAGAAAGTACTCTCGTACATCAGTTTCTTCTATTCGCGATTCTAACTTTGCTAACTGTAAAGTATGATGAATTCAACATGTGGAGAATAAATATATTTATTTGTTGAAAGAATAATGACACTTCAAAATTATTCAAATAACTCAGGCTCTCGGCGATGGACAAGGTTTTTTCCGCTGCAATTGCAGTCAGACATGCAAGTCCAAGACGCGCAAGTGTATGAAGAACAAAGTGAAATGCAACTCGAAATGCCACTACGGTAAACCATGCAGCAACAGGTAGCTTCATTTGTACACTTCAATACTTGCAACTACTTAACGAATTACAATTTTGAAAGGAAACACTTTTAATTTATTCTTCCTCCTTTCCAGGTATTTCATATAATAACTAGTTCAAGAGTAGATCATCCTGAATTTTACACATCAATTAGCAGCATTTCGTTATTATGTAAAATGACTAGGCATAGGGTATAGTAACTAGGTAAAGTGTTGAGAAAAAAACGAATTTTACGCATTAACTAACAGCCCATCTAAAATAACTAGGTATTTCATGTAATAACTAGTTGAAGTGTTGATAAGAATTGGAATTTTACACTTTACCTAAAATATACCGGTAATTCATGAAGTAACTAGTTATTACATGAAAAAACTGAATTTCATGCTTTAACGGTAACATATATAATTTTGGTGAGAAATAAAATAAGAAAAAAAATCCCCCCCCACCATCCATTTAACCCCTGACAGTAAATTTGAAACTTCCAAGGATGCATAATAACTAGACTATAATCTCGATCGAACAAACAATAAAAACTGTCACGGAAATCAGATGAATAAAAATATCGAGATTCATCGCTATTACTCCCTTCATTCACCCCTTCCATAATGAAATTTGCATCATCTAACAATCCATAGCTGAAAAAAAAGGAAACGAAAATCGGAAGAGAATAGTTATAACATCATGATTCATCAGCATTACTCCATCCATTCCCCCCTTTCATTATGAAATTTGAAAGTCCTGACATACTTTCCAAAACTATATCAAATTTATAATGGAACGAAATAAGAATCTTATTCAACTGCAATGAAATTTATAGGGGACCGTCTAGGAGCTAACCGGCACAATCCCTGAGAATTTAATCAAAATCGTTTCATTGGAATCGGAGTTTTGACGGTGTCAAATATTAGTTTCGCGCATGCGCGGTGGTTATTACTCCACCAATTGCTATATAATTTAGAGGGCATTTCCCTAGAGCATATACCCAACTGCCAGCCGTATTTGAGCGAAATCGGACCAACAGACGATGGGAAATCGACGTCATGAGAAATTCACGTTTGCGCATGAGACAGGCTCCTGTTGATCCGGCGGCATAGAAAATTATAGAGGACCGTCTAGGAGCTAACCCGCACAATCCCTGAAAATTTCATCGGACTGAAACGTGGCAGTTTTGGGCGTGATGAGGATTTGCCACAGACAGACAGACACGGAACCAAAATTGATCAACAACCTCTGAAACGCAGAAACTGATTAACAATTTTGATTTTGGAGGACAAACAATTTTCGACTTTTTCACGGACACAAAGTGTGTGAGGAAGCAAAATAAATTTGAATTGATAGATATTATTAGAAACGAGTATTTTGGCTATAAAATTGGAGGTTAACAACTTCTTTATTTTTAAAGTGCCCACATTTCAAAAAATGTAAATAATATCATACGATAAGTTATGAAAATTCGCTCATACGATCGTGTCGCATGACTAAAACATAAATTACTGGTTATGATATAAGTTATCATTAAAAGAAAGTGAGAGGGGAAAAATCAATGAATTCGACGTTTAAACACTGCCGAAGTCTTTTTCTGTTTATCGCAAGGTCAACAGAGGTCGTCAATTTACTAAATGAAACATGGACAAAAGACGGAAGGGAATAAAGAAAAGACTCAATAACGGCATGGAAGATGATGGGAAGGCAAAAAGAAGTTTGAAAGAAGAACAAAAATCGATGAACCGGAAGGAGAAAAAGTCACGGCAAAGAACTGAAGAGTATCAGGAGTAACGTACTATTTCTTCACATTTCATTAAATAAATGAGAAAACGCAAAGGAGCAAGGACCTCCACATTGAGAGATTGTGAAAGGGAAAGGTACTGGTAATAACGTTGATTGAAATCTTCAACAGTTCAAACTCCGCAGTGTTTTTGCGGTGTATCTATTCAATGGTGCGTTTCGAAATTGAATTTAGCAGTAGTAACGGAGTGTGACTATCACCATATTGTGTGAGGCAGCCACTATAATCATGTACGTGTCTTAATCATGAATTTTCTATGATGATTATTTTACAGTTTCATTGCGTATACTGAAATGATGGTAGTTACTCAACCAAACGAGACACTGACTGTTGTACGGGAAACCCTATTGATCAGGTTCCTTAATTTATTTCAGGGTTTAGAGTGATCATTTTATCGAACAGCAGGTTTTTCGTGGAAGTGTCTCAACTGCTGGAAGCACTCCATCACGCTGTGAATACACGTGATCCCGCGTAATTTAATTCCAGATACTTTTTGACTTGAATGTATAAAAGCAGGGTCTTCATTCAATTGAACAAAACGACGCGAGTGAAAACGAAAAAATATATTTGATTCCATTGGTATATTGTACTAATCAATTACACGGTAATCAACAAATGGATTTGTTTGCCGAAAATAATTCGAATCGCGGAATTAAATAAAGCTGATGTTTTCACTAATTTTCAGAGTCTACGGTTGCTAAATGTATGGAGCTGGAAAAAGTGAAACAGAGGATTATTTTTTATTTATTTATTTTTATTTATTTTTTTTTTTTTTTAAGAGCAGTTTTTAGCCATGTCCGATTGACGGATGCCCCACTATCACGCCTTTCAGGATATTTAGCGTAGAAAATGAAGCTGTAGTAATGGCTTCAAATATTTTAAAATACAAATTTTCCAAAACTTGTTACATGGAAATCCGTTTTGAGGCGTTCTGGTACGATTCCTGGAGTTTAACGCTTATTCATAAATATATATAGCGTTCTACGCACAACTCCTGGCCCACACTATGCGGTACACACATGCGCTGGTAGCACTGGCCAACAGTCTTGGAACTTGAAGTGAAGCCGTTAAGCCTGATGGGTCTGCCGTAATCCTGGATGTCCATGTTTTCAGTGGCAGTGTGGATATGCGGTAGACGTGGCGGGCTAAAATAAGTTTACATGATAGAAATGGCCTGCGGCAAGCGATATCTCGATATCTGACCTTAAGGGAGTGTCAAGCAATAATATCAAGGTCATGGCTGCGACTGTGTCATCGCGCGAAGTGTGGTACAGAAAAAGTGCCAAGGAGTTACTCAAGTTAGGTATCTTGGCGGGAGTGCTCCGTGGTATCACCACGCACTTCCTTGGGGGTCTTAGGGGTCATTATAGGGGCACTTCCTATCATCTTTACTTCGTCCTCCTCCTTCTGCAACTTTCTTCATCCCTAGAGCCGGCGTCAGGTAAACCTGAGCGTATTCCCGCTGTTTTATTTATTTATTTTTTTAAATTTAACGGTGTGGACACTCTACCTTTGAGGGGAGTTTTCTAAAAAAAAAAAAAATGTGTGTATATATATATATATATATATATATATATATATATATATATATATATATATATATGAGCCTATTTATAATATTTTGGAGCACAACACCGGAGAACTGATTGGAGGGAGGGTAAGTATATTATAAATCATTTGTACTTCCTATGCAGTAAGTAAAATATTTAAATTTCTCATCAATATAGTTCAAGACGTTGATCGAAAAAACACACTAGATCCCACTTTTTTCCACCAATCTCTCAATACCCGAATGTATCTGTAGGTACCTAACCACAAAGCTGGAAATTCATTTATGTCCTAAGATTACAGAATCTTATTCACCAGTTACAGAATACACACACATTCATATCTCTGATTCATATAATAAGCTCGGATTGGTAGAGAAGGTCTTTGAGACTCAACGGGAATAGGAGTCGGAGCGGAGAAACTTTGCCAGAGGGAGTCAGCGTTCTTCCGTTTTCGAAGAACCAACTGTTTGCTCTCATAAAAATGCCTCGAGGGGTTAAATAAGACAAGTTTTTCCTGGATCTGTAATATGTTCAGCGTTTTCATTCCGCAACCGCATGTCGTGGAATTCGGTAGTCGGAATATACGCCATTCACAACATGATTCAATGGAAAAAAAGAGGAAACTAAGTTTCCAAGCAGAACTCCCACGACCAAGAAATTTCCTTAAACGAATTTCCGAGACATACGAAATTTTGAACTGCCGACTTGACCATCTGAGACTAAATGAGAGGTACTAATAGCCCCAATGCGTCTGATGGAGTATATAAGTGTGGTAGAAAATCGAGGTTTTTCCAGTGGAGTTTCTTTCAGAAGCATGAAATACTAGTTTTAAACCAGTTTAAGTGAATTCTAATCCTCTACAGAAAACAGGATGGGTTAGAGAATAATCAATGTTTGAATTTAAACTTTAAATAATCGTGCAAGGGATCGCCACCATGCAAGGTTGGCTAAGCTGAACTGGATTCAATATTCCAAATGACCGATTCATTTACTCTTTCCCGACTATATTAGTAGATATAGGTATGTATATACAGGGTGGAAGGGGATAAGTGACGACATTTTTTTCTGTCAGTCTACATCAGAAATGTTGTAAAATGCTTGCCAACTGTATATTGCTTCCGAATCTTTCTAAAGGTAGCGGAGGCATTGTTTTCACTTTAGGGGGAGAAAAAAAAATTGTTTGCCTCCAAAATCAAAATTTCCACTCGCATTTTACGTTTTAGACCATTTTGAACCACTTTGGTTTCGTGTCTGTCTGTGTGTCTGTCGTGTGTCCGCAAATCCTTGAACAAGCTTATTTTCCACAGTTACCATCCGATTTGGATGACATTTTCAGGGAATGTGGGGGCTGGGGATAGACAGTCTCCCTATCAGTTTCATTGTTCTTGACTCAATACCTCACTCTGCGCATGCGCATACGTAAATTCTACCCAGCATCACTTTCTCACGCCCTAGTAGTTGGGGGAGGACAATTTGATCACCTTATATCAATGTCATCATGGTTTTATCACTAATAGCTTAGGGTGGTTCAAAAAAAAAAAAAAAAGTTCTGGGATTTCTTGTCCCCATTGTTTTTTTGCTTCCTCGGTATGTCAGGATAACCCTCCTAAATTTTTAGCAATAAATATTGATCCTAACCACTTTACCTGGGTCGATTTTGGCCAGTTATCGACCGCTATCGTAAACCAACCTCTAAATTGGTGCCGAGGTGATGATTCGAAGGACAGATTTCAATTTTTTTGGGTCCATTTATGGGTTTTCGCATGCGCTGAACACAATGAACTTATTTATTTTACGCTCCGTCCACGAGTTATTCGGTAAACTGGCAGAGGGCGCTGCTTGAAGATAAGTAAAAATCGAAAATTTCACCGAAAATGCTGTCGCCTGGTTAAGAATTGTACTAGAAACATGCTATTATGGTCGGATAAAATGCTTTGGCATGTTCTGAACTTGATTCCGTTTTTTGCTATACTTTTCCGTCGGTGATTGCTTCGTTTATCGGCCATAAACCTCAAATTAATTGTAGGGTAATAGACAAATTCACCCCAATTTCACCGGAAATTATGTCGAGTTGATAATTTAAGGTCCCGAAATACATTGTGTCGATAAAATTTGGTATTTTCCAGGATACTCGGTACAAAGCCATTGGTAATTTGGCAAGGACTTGAACCGGCATTGTACTTATTCGCTTAGCGACCCGATACCATTGTACAAGCTTTTACACGTGACCGATACTGCTGACAATAGCTAACCCTACGCTCAAACGATCCAATCACAGTTCAGGCAATTCAGAACTACGAATTTGACCCCGGAAAACCGATAGAAACTAAGGAATTTTACAGCAAAATGGGAAAATTTAGCTATTTTCTCCATTTTGCCGCTATATTTGGCAAATAAGTACAATGCCGGTTCAAGTCCTTGCCAAATTACCAACAGCTTTGTACCGAGTATCCTGGAAAATATCAAATTTTATCGACACAAGGTATTTCGGGACCTTAAATTATCAACGCGACATAATTTCCGGTGAAATTAGGGTGAATTTGTCTATTTTAGGGTCTTATTACCCTGAAATTAATTTGAGGTTTATGGCGGATAAACGAAGCAATCATCGGCGGAAAAGCATAGCAAAAAACGGAATCAAGTTCAGAACATGCCAAAGCATATTATCCGACCATAATAGCATGTTTCTAGTACAATTCTTAACTAGGCACAGCATTTTCGGTGAAATTTTCGATTTTTACTTATCTTCAAGCAGCGCCCTCTGCCAGTTTACCGGATAACTAGTGGACGGAGCGTAAAATAAATAAGTTCATCGTGTTCAGCGCATGCGAAAACCCATAATTTGACCACAAAAAATTGAAATCCGTCCTTCAAATCATCATCTCGGCACCAATTTAGAGGTTGATTTACGATAGCGGTCGATAACTGGCCAAAATCGACCCAGGTAAAGTGGTTAGGATTAATATATTTTGCTAACAATTTAGGACGGTCACCTACTAATAGCTACTGCTCATGCGGCAATATGAAATCCTTGTAACAAGCCTATTTTCGACAGCTTTTATCCGTTCTGGATGAGATGTTCAGGGAATGTGCGGGCTGGGGTGAAGACGGTCCCCAATAAGTTTCTTTGTTGCGAAATCAATTCTCCACTCAGCGCATGCACAAATGTAAATTCAATTATGCTCTATTTCTAGTCTGGCTCCTGCAGGAGCGAAAAGTTATAATAAACCCGGTTTCGTGAAGTGAAAATGCCATGGGAATGACATCAGCTGATACGAGCGTCGTAGTAGCAAGGCGATTTCCGCTATGTTCCATCAGTTAAGATTTGCTCCCATGTTGCTGATTTATTTTCCTGCCCCAGTTCTAGCTCTAAGGGAGAGCAAACGGATGTACGTACAGCGACCCGGATGATTTCATCCGATTCTTTTGGATTGTCTATAAATGAGAACCAAAAAATACTACTGTTACCTAGAAAGTTTTCGAGATTTCAATTTTATTCATTTATTTAATTAATTATTGAACGGGCGAAGAGCCCAATATAGAACAAGATAATTATAATGAAACAATTCAATTAGTTATAGAGAAAAAGCATAACTAGCAGGTTATTTTTCAATATCGCAGCCCTTAATTTGTATCAAAATTGGTGCCATTTTACTGGCACATCCCCAGCCGATATATGATTTTTGAGCTAAATTTCATAAAGTTTGGTCCAGTAGTTTCGGTGAAAAGCTTTGGACAGCGGACGATTTTTTATTTTTTAAATTTTTTCAATTCGATTTTTGGATTCTACGCGTCTTGAAACGTACACCAACAAATTTGGGGGAGGGGAGTTAAAATTTATTTTGTCTTGGTCAATTAAAAAGGCTCTTTATTGGAAATAATAAGCCAAAATTAACAATAACAATAATAATAAAGTAAATTTAAAATATTGTACCCACAGTGAAAAGTACATCACGTGTCGTTTTAGAACAAATAAAAACGCATCAGGCACGATCTAAACTTGGTATTGTATGGTATATTCAGTGATAGTTCATATAGAACGCTCTTAAATGCCACTAGAGAACTTGCCCTAGGGAGTCGTAAAGAGCTAGGAAAATACATGGAGAGAAGAGACATCGAGTACTTACTAAATCACCCATTTGTGGAAGATAACAAGCGAGTTTTCAATAGTAACTACGAAGACAATACATTTCATTGAGAACGCTAAGATAAAAATTTGAAGAACAACAGAACAAACAAGAAACAAAGACTAAGATGGGATGGGCAGGGAGTCGTGGCCATGGATACTGTTTTCCTTGGATGTTTCGGAACATCCAAACATTCGATATCTAAATTTTTAAAATTTATTGTAGGTAACAACTGACTATGCGAGTCTTTTCAGACGATCCACAACAGACCTATGTAGAGTTATAGATTTAGAGGCCATGTTTATGACCGATTGGTTACGTGAAAGGAATCTATTATACTTTCGACTAGCACCGATTGATGTTATCTTGTATAAAAACATTACTATACATTAATGCTCGCTAAGCCTTCACGGTTTGATGATCACACCCATTTCAACACAGCCAGATGAAAGTATTTGAAAGCCGTTTGACAAATCCGATACGTTTCAGTTTAGCTCCTTAACTATATGTATTCTACACAAGCCCCAGAAAACATTATTAAGGCTGATTAATTATTCTTGAAATTTCTGGTGATGATAGAATAAAATTTCACGTCTAACCATATTAAAAAAAGAAATCATTCGTTATTATTTTTATATCGGTAGAAAAGTCTGTTCGCGAACCTGAATAGCCCGGATAGAACCAGAATATTCGTCCCTCGTTAGCGATCGTTATTGAACTCTTGCCTTAGCTTTTCGGTCGTCAACTAAGGAGACGTTGATGGGCATTCCGAGTATGAAAATGATAACGGCAGCTCACGAAGTATCGTACAGTAATTGGACCGTCGACCCCAAGAATGACCAGTTGGGTCGTTTTTGAATTTCCAAACAAGCAAATGGAAATAGGATGAACGATCAACCGGTCGAGCGATTTCAATAACCCGGACGAGAAGAATTGAGTAATGAATTGGTAACTAACAATGTGACAGGTAACTCTGACAAGCCCTGAGGTAAATGATCTGAATCGACAAACCGTCAAGACGCTTGATAATAGCTCAAGTGTGATGGGAAAGTGCGACGAAAAATTATCGAGTGCGAAATACTTTCCAACAGAATATCTGCTTTTAAAGTTTGCACACCACAGGATCATTAATATCAAAGGATTCTTGATGTAAAGGAAAAAACCTTCGCGTTATCGGAATTTTTCATTGCTGTTCCAAAAAGTGGTATATTAGCAATTTGATGAAAACGGTGGAAATTAAATTTGTTGAAAGGATTTGGGGACACATGACAGACACACACATAGAGACAGACAGTCACGGAACCCAAGTTGTTCAGAATAGTCTAGAACGTAAAATACGACTGGAAATTTTGATTATGGAGACAAAAACGCTGCAAACTATTACACGAAGTTCTATTATTTCTGTGTTAGAAGGCCCTTCTGCACATATCATTGGTCTATTAAGCCCCATATATACCTAGTAAATGATCAAAACTTGGCGCATCGTGCCTCCCAAAAGGGTTCACAGCTCTACAGCTCAGGACCCCACAATTTTACGGTTTATAATAGGTGAATGTTGAAAAATATTACAGCAATATAAAATAACAAGGTGACTCAGAAAGAGTAACGCTTAGACCACCGAGACGGTCCAACGACCCTCTGCGCGCAAATTGAAAAGAACCAGAACTTTTTGATCAAACTATACATATACATATCAAAAAGCGTTAAAATCAAGGAATTTCAAAACGGATTTCCATGAAGGAAATTTCGGATTCATTGCAATAGCTTCATTTTCTTAGAAAATTGGCTAAAACGTTCCGGCCTTGGTAGACTCGGAAGTAATTGACCTGTTGTTGTAATAATAATTTAAAAAATAATAATTTAATTGAGAGTAGTTCCTAAGTATTTACTAATCAATATATTTCATTTATTGCTTCCCTACTACTGTATGTACAGAAACTTCGAATTCGAAAAAAAAGTTTTGTCTTCAAAACAAATATTTCCACTTGCTTTTTGAGTTTCAGAGCTTGCTGATAAATTTTGGTTCCATGACTGTCTGTGAATTGGTGGTAAATCCTTGTCACGGTCCTTGCTGATCAGTTTTCGTTCCGTGTCTGTCTGCGTCTGTGTTTTGTGATAATCATTGCCACGCCCAAGACCATACAAAGTTTTAGTCCAATTTTAATGAAATATTCAGGCATTGTGCGTGTTAGCTCCAAGACGGTCCCCGGTCACACACACACACACACACACACACACACACACACACACACACACAACACACACACACACACACAAACACCGCGCGCGCGTGTGTGTGTTGTGTGTTGTGTGTGTGTGTGTGTGGTGTGTGTGTGTGTGTGTGTGTGTGTGTGTGTGTGTGTGTGTGTGTGTGTGTGTGTGTGTGTGTGTGTGTGTGTGTGTGTGGTGTGTGTGTGTGTGGTGTGTGTTGTGTGTGTGTGGTGTGTGTGTAAGTAAGTGGTTCGTTTGATTTTAATTCATTTTTGGAGTCGTTATTATTTAGGATACCAACGTCACTTTAATTATCCGCGATTTGTATATAAACTTTATTTTTAACTGCTAAAACATGGCTTTCTTTTTTCATTTGCCCAACATTCATTTCCTAATATAGTAGAGCACCGATTATCCGCGAGCGGATGATCCGCGGTGCGGATTATCAATGGTTTGGATTATCCGCGAGTGCCACGAAAATTTTTCTTTAATTACGAACCTTGATTTTGACGACTTTATTTTAACCGAATTTTCGTTGAAATGAAGCTATTGCAAATGCTCAAAACAATTTAAAATCAAAATGATTGAAACATTTGTTCATTGAAATCCTTTTGAGGCATTTTGAAACGAATCCTAGAGTTTAACACTTTTTCCATTATATGTATATACATTGTGGTGAGATTCTGACTAGTTGAAATTGTACAATTGAGGTACATAACCAGGCTAGTCGATGTTTTTTAAAAGGTTTTTAATTGTCCTGCGACGTTTCGGTCCTGGAGCAGGACCCTATTCATGCAGATGAACAAACCTATACAGGAAAAATGTCATGAGTTGACATAAGTTTCTATGCATCACAGCTTTTATGAGAATATAGTACATAGTTTTACAATAACATAGCTATTGTTGGTACTTACAATATTGTTCTTCATTAGTAGATACTAGTGTAGTGGGTACATATATATGTAATAGGTAGTAGGTATGTGTAATAGGTACATATTTGCTATGCAATTTCTTCGTCTCACAGAGAAAAAAAAAAAAAAAAAAAAAAATTCAAGCCTGGCTGGGATTCGATCCCACGACCTCGCGCTTTGCGATCCCGGACGTTACAAAAAAATTGTTGGGGGTCGGCCTATGAATTGCATAGCAATTAATATATATATATATATATAATATATATATATATATATATATATATATATATATATATATACTCGGCGCCTCTTTTCTACTGCGTAGAAAACGAGGATAATTTGCTATGCAATTCTTAGCCTAAATCAACTTAGTTTAGGAATGTAGCCAGGTACGTAAGGAGGGGGAAATTGGTAGCTTGAGATGTGAACATTTATCACATAAATCAAGCGCTTTCCAACGAGTGGCGAACGATTTTTGTGCGATGAAAACTGCGGAAGTTTCATTCCCCTAACAACGGCTGGGTTGTACGTGAAAAACGCTGAAATTGTGACACAATCTATAGCAACTACTCAACTACTCGGTTGTACGTGAAAATCATCTTTAATTTCGTCCCGGACGTTACATAAAAAATTATTGGGGGTCGGAATTATTGGGGCATAGCAATTAATATATATATATATATATATATATATATATATATATATATATATATATATATATATATATATATATACGAAATTTATTTCGTTGTCGCACGCATGTGCATGAGAATTCAAAACCGCTGCAACTCATCAGGAACCAGGTACATAGATATTTTGGATATTTTAAATATAGGGTAGGTCTTTTCCTAACTTTCCAATTTGAAAGAAGTTACAATGTTGGATGATATAATATGGGCGCTAAAATATTTAAGTGTTGTGCATGCGCAACAGTTGAATACAAACTGGGGTAATCTCTTGAAATTTCACCAAAATCAGTTGAGAAATATGGGAGCCGAGCGTCCTGAGAATTTCGCATGTTGTGGCGAGCATGTAGTAGTGACATGTTATCCAACTGTAGCAGACTTCATGGGACACTACCACCAGCCTAATCCTTTCTGAATGCCTGAATACTGCATGTCATGGCCTGACTAACATTATTACTTCAAGTTGTGTTGATATCTCAAGTAGAACTCGAGAACCGAGCCAGCCCCCAAAATACGCATGCAGGTCACTGTAGGAGTGGCAGGTGCTGTTCACATAAACACCTCATGCTACTCCAACAGGATTGGGCACCTTCCTGGTTGTAACAACGAGAGGTGATGGAAAGAGAGTAGTTGCTCCTTTAAACGGGGGAGGCGATTAACCTGCTACACCCAGAGGATATCCTGTAAGCTAAGAGCTCAGGAAACGTCCCCCTAGATGCAACATTTGCAAGAATCGAGAAGGAGGAACTACTGCTATTCATCTCAAGGTATACTTGAATAGTGTAGGAGACAAGGTCAGCAACACATTCATGATCTTAAACCTGGCCTTTTCATTTTACTCTACAACCTACCTAACCAAAACATCTGTAATCGACTGGACTCCGGTAGAGGGTAAAAGTTCAGCGCTTAACGGGATCCCTTATTCTGGGGCACACTCTTATCCTTCAACCGATGGGACGAAAGACCGGGTTGAAGTACGGGGGTCAACGGGACTCAGTGTACTGGGGAACTCTACCTTCTACTTCCAATGGGACGACAGTACCAAGTTGGACTCCTCTTGAATTTACTCTACGGACTCCACGTACCGTAGCCTCATCCTCTCCGTCTAGCATTTAAAGTTCAGTAGGGTTTTTATTATCCTAGGAGTCACAGTCAGATTCACTCACACAATTGCACTCTCAAATTCAAATCACAACACTACAGTTAGGGGCCCAATTTCCGAGAAAATAATCAAAATTTGATGACAACTGGTGAAGTTGTGCGTTTTGCAAAGACATTTGGACTAATGAACAGACACGAGAAAACATGTTTAGAAAGCTCTAAAATGTGATATGAGAGTAGAAGATTTCATTTTGGAAAATTAAATGTTATTCGTTTCTACAACGTTGATTGCCTCGGAAGGTAAAAGAAGAAATCTTCGATATTTCAGTCGCTATTGATCGTGTAGAGGAATTTTAGTTTATGATTTTGATAGACAAACATGGAATCAAATTATTAACACATTCACAGAGTAAACTCATCAGTTGTGATTAATTTTTTTTTTTTTTTTTTTTTAAACAAGCACCTACTACCTACGTTTTAAACAGCATGGTTCTATGATTGGTTGGTTATACAGGGATACTTCCATAAGAGTAGTTCAATCAAATCAATCAATTCAATCAATGTTTCATGCAAATATTACCGATTTTTACAACTAGCGAACGGCATTATTTCGATTTTTGACTGATTTTTCAACTTTGAAATTTTTGAAAACTTGATACATATTCTTATAGGAAATTTTACACTGATTCCGAATATACCACATGTTAGTATGCTGAAAAAATTATTTCGCACAACAAATCGCAAAAAACAGGATATTTTGAAATTTTTGACTACATTTTTGAAAATTTCAACCAGAAGATGTAATCCGATCATGCTGGCCAATGAACATGAACTTTCTTTTTGTGTCCTTAACATTTTAATGTTTGTTTGAAGTTTCTAGCACAATTCTACGGACAGTTATCGTCTGGAATGACACATACATACATACATATATACATAAAAAAATGCATTAAACTACAGAATATGATTCAGAATAGCCTGAAACCGATTTCTGCATAAAATGTTTTCAAAAATTCACATCCTACAAATTTTGAGGCGAGAGCAATAGCTTAATTTTCTTCAAAAATTCGATAAAAGATTTGTATTTTTTCTAATTGCAGACAATGAGATGTTTTTTAAGTTCTGAAGAGATTTAGATTTACTTGGACGAATCATGATCCCGATGAGTTTATTAGCGAATTATTGTCGTTTTCAATCTACTAATGTTTTGTGCGTCGGGAGTAAGAATCGGGTTTGGATCGGTTCGTGATTCATCATCGAAAAGCTGAAAGAGCCCATCGTTTTGACTCGGACCATCCAAGAAGCAACAATGTTTGCGAGTCAGCCCATTAATTTCCCCTTTCAGATGCTGCCATCTACATGTGAGTGCTGACTTGAACAAACAGCTTGTTTTTACTGCCATTATCATTGAGATATTCCCGTGATTGATTCGCTTGAACGACCCGTTGTAACAATACACCCAACAAAATCTGTCTTTTTGTTTTGACACACCGCACAATCGTCGACTGTCTCATGAATAAGTTTACTGTCTAAAATATTGCCGTATCTGTGGCGAGTAAATGACAAGTGTATTCATTCAAGGATGATTTCCAGAACCACAGAATATTGTAGGATTCCGTTCAACCACCCCCCCCCCCCCCCCCACACCACCACTACTTGGCATTCCGTCGGTTTCCAATACCTTCTGAACTGTAAATTAACTGATTTGTCATTGCTAAACCGGTGGCAGGGAAACATGATGTTTTTTTCAATTTTGGCAAATTGAGCGACCACATACTTTTTGTAGCATCCTTTTTGGGTAAAACTTGTTATGGGAACGCGTTTTGGAGCACATCTAGCTGATACGCCCACCACACCCTTCCTTTTTTCCCGAATTTTTAATATTTTTTATTATTTCTTTAATCACTCCTTCATTATGCCACAGAACCCCCAGCCCATAAATATACCCTCCTCCCATCACAATCCTTCTTTCATTTTCGCGACACTCGAGTGTGGTTGTAATCACCTTTACCTGAACGATAAAACAGCAAACGTCACCACCACACCTCTGCCCGGCGATGAAGTTGAAATCCTGGCACGATCTTGAAAACGCCGAAAACGAGTAACGTTGATTTAATTCCGCAAGTTCCTAATTTATGAATCCTGCTTAATTTGGTTCCAACCCTCGAGCCCCCAAATTCAGTCCTTTGTTTTTAATACGAAAGAGTGTAATTATGGACAAAGCCATCTGTCAGGGAGTGAAACGTTGCACCAAATATTTTCACATCAATCAGGGGTGGTGTGAGCAGGCTCACACCTAATATTACAACGTCGAACATAGTATAGGTCCTTATCATTATTAACGGTAAGTATTAAATATAAGTATCAGAATTACGCGAAACATATTAGCCTCGAACCAAATTCAGCCAATTAGGTTTAGCCGTCAGTGAAAGTGGGCTAACATTACGAACAAATCATAAAATTCAAATAATGATTTTACGGGGTAGGAGGCTAGGAGGGCAAATTTTCACAGTGGAACTTTCTGTGACTATAGCTGGTTAATTGATTACAGAATACAGAATTCGAAATAGAATCCCAGCAGTTGATAACTATCGAGTAAATGAATATGAGAGCCCATTTATTGATTGAAACAGTACACGGCTACTATTGCGATGTCAAAATTATGAAATTCATACAGTTTTGTATGAAGTTTATTTCAAATTTCTTCCAACCTGAGCGTAATCGAACTCCTTAGTGACCGTGTTAACGTATCGTTTTGAGAAACTAACGGTGGTATACGCTAAGGCAACAATCACCGATTGCTGATACTTATAGGACAACAACTACGAGAATCTACAAACGTCAGGCCCACGTAACATAACCCCTGGAAATGTTTTCGCAACGTTAAATATACGAGTAGAGGGGAGTAGTACCCTAACACCAATTTTTTTACAACGGAAAATAAGTTTGGATATTCACATGAACTTTTGCGCATGATGTTTTACAACGGTATATAATATGGATCCGTGTAGATCCATGATCTTTATACTTCTTCTTCCTCTGTTTTTGCATGAATCTCAAGTATCAAATTCGAAGACGGGACAAATAAAAGATAGCCTACGTGTTTCATGAAAAGAAAGCTGCCTCTCCCGCTGAAACTTGGAATAGGTATATTGGTGAATTCCAAAATTCTAGTTTACCGTTTCTCATACAAGGTTACCACACCACAGCAGGCGACCCTGGTACGTACATAAACATCGTGCAGAACACTTGAAAGTACTCTTGAACAAACCAATTTACCGGCAACTCTTGAAAGCCAAGCTTCTATGATCTAAAATTGAATGGACTGACTCTCCACAAAATTATTGAAGTAAGTAACACAATAATAATGAAATTGCATGAAACAAGACAACCGAGGGTTTTTGGAATAGTAGTTAGTAATTAGTGATATAATCAATCCCTGGAGCTGTGGGATTACATGTGACTACCACGCCTTGAATTTTGAATATCCCAAACGAAAAAGGTTCAGAGGGGCCAATGACAAAAGCGAGTGCCTACTCAAGTATGTCGGGACGATATCTTTAGTACTTGAATGATCCAACGGTAGGTACCTACTCAAGATTAGAGAGCAACGAAGGGGATGGTGTATTGGACAAAAAAAAAAAAAAAGAAGAAGACGCCGAGAAAAAAGAATGGGCCTACGAGTTGGAGTGGCGCTTGCACTTAAACTTACACTTACATTTGGTGGTACCACGGGGAGATAAGTTGATGATAAGACCCTCCGGGTGGCTTTTCTCGAAATTGTTTTATCGAAGAGCTGCAGAACCTCCAGCGTTGGGACGGGTCGAGCTCTCCCTAATCCTGGACGCCTCATTTCTCCCTTACGCATCTGCTCTTGAAGTCGTCTGCCTTTTGTTCCGAAGGCTGAGAGCGTTAGTTATCGCTAAGACGGGGGCTTCAAGGGCCTGAGCTGGGGAGAGTCAAAAGAGGCTGCGGCCCCCGAAATTAAAATCACGCTCTTCCACCTCCTCTCGCACAGGCGGATTTTCTTGGAACATGCTCCCCAAGAATCCTCCATCATCTGTTTCTCTTTCTAACCTCTTCAAGGGCCGATTTCACCCAAATTCATTATTCGTGATTAACAAAATAGCATAGGATTTATTTAGAGGTTAGAAAGAGTGCAGGTGATGAACATTTTAAGTGAACCCAGTATGGGTGATATTCTCGAGACTTGGACACTAGCGCATCCTTACATCGAGGCTAGGCGAAATCGAAGTTATTTCACCTTGTTGTCATGGTGACGAGTAACCATATGCGAAAATGCGCCGTTTGTACCCACAGCTGGACAACAGCATAACATAGTCTCACCTAGTTTCGAGTCAATATTTGTAATATGCAAGGTGATAAATTGTATGCAAATTACATCAAGTTATTATCAGGTGATGACCTCAAACGCTACGAACGCAAGATTTAATCTGTGGGGTAGAGATCCATATGAAATGTGTGTTGGGGAGTTGAGATACAAGTGTTCTAGATGATCCAGACATCAGCCGAAAAGATGTTGTGGATTACCTATCTAGTTTTAGAACTGTTCTTTGAATCAATTAAAACTAAAAATCTTTAGAGTACTGTGAAAGTGGTCTTGTGAAAGGATGTGTTATGAGAGCTCTGTTAGGCGGGAATAGTAAGTTGCATCACATGTGGAAAGGTAAGTACCTAGAGGTAAGGTATACCTACATACTTTCCGTATATTATTACTTGTTCATGTAGGTACTTCATTGATCAAAACGAAAGTAGGTAGCTAATTACCTTTTTTGTCCATAAAATTTGCGTAACTGCAAAACTCGCGCAATAACTGTACTGCCAATGCCGTCTTTATGAAATCTTACCTTCAGAGGAATGCATTTCAAGGTTTTTTCCTTGCAGCTGGTTTTTAATTCATGTTGCATATTCCCTGATTCGATATTTGACAAACTTGCTAATCAGCGGTTGTATTCGTCGGCAAAGCAACGACCCACCTACTTTGTTTAGGCACTTTAAACCTACAGCAAATCTGGTAGGACGTACGTACCTGCCTAAGTAGTTTCGTTTCTTGGTGTAGCAACAACTTGCCTTGTTTATTTGGACAAACTATCAAATCTCTCCTTTTATTCATTCAATATAACAAGTAAAGCTTCCTCAGTTAAGCATAGTACTACGAACTTATAATAAAACGCTGATGAAGCTACCTGAGCAATGGCTAGGTACCTACACAGCAGTACAGACACCTGAGGAATTTTCAATAATCTTTTCTTTACTATTTTTCAGGTTAACTATTCTCAAAGCCTAAACGAATGAAGTTCTTTAGTTTTCTGACACTGATTAACTACTATAGGTAGTTAGTAGGCTCCTAGTCCAAATAAAAACTCGTTCACGTTAGATTGGTATTGTTGACAGCAATCTACAAGCAATTATTGCGCTGGCAGGCATGATTATTATAACATTTAGTCGAATTGAAACTTTGTATTGCTACAATATTATACTTTTTCAAAACAAAACTGTTAAAAGATGGCCTTATAACCACGAATTATGTTGACGTGAGACGGCAAACTTCTTGTGAGAAATAGGTTGGTTGAGTAGCGATTCATTGACGTAGGGCGGTCTCATGGCCGACTTTGGCTGAAACGCGAACCTACTCCAGGCGTGACGTCACGAGAATATGGGCCATGATGGTTTGACACAAATTGCGATTCGATACTGCATAAGGGTATTGCCTGATCCTTGCTAGGAAATGGGAAAGATGATGTCGTGTCATGATTTTAAATATCATGAATTGTCATGATATGATGAACTGCAATTTTGTGAGGTATTTCACACCATTAAAAGGCTAACACCGCTACTCTTACCATTACTACTATTACAGCTCTATAACAGTGGTCATCACTGTACCCCTTGTTATAGCATTTCCAAGCCAAATGAAACCTTTTCCAAGTCAAATGAAACCTTTTGCAAGTCAAATGAAACCTTTTCCAAACCAAATGAAACTTTTTCCAAATCAAATGAAACTTTTTCCAAACCAAATGAAACCTATTGAGAAAAAAGTCCAGTCATGCAGCATGACCCCATGAGCGAATTTTGGAAGAAATCATCGACATTTCAGTCGCTACGTAAGAGTAGTTCAATCTGAATTTGGACAATGTTTCATGCAAATATTACCGATTTTTACAACAGCGAACGGCATTATTTCGATTTTTGACTGATTTTTCAACTTTGAAATTTTTGAGAACTTGATAGTACATATTCTTATAGGAAATTTTACGCTGATTCCGAATATCCACATGTTGTATGCTGAAAAAATTATTTCGCACAACAAATCGCAAAAAAAGGCTATTTTGAAATTTTTGACTACATTTTTGAAAATTTCAACCCGAAGATGTAATCCGATCATGCTGGCCAACAACTTGAACTTTCGTTTTGTGTCCTTAACATTTTAAAATTTGTTTGAAGTTTCTAGCACAATTCTACGGACAGTTATGGTCTGGAATGACACATACATACATACATATAAAAAACATGCGTTAAACTTCAGAATAGATTCAAAATAGCCTGAAACGGATTTCTGCATAAATTTTTTTCAAAAATTCACATTCTACAAATTTTGAGGCGAGAACAATAGCTTAATTTTCTTAAAAAATTCGCTAATGAGTGAACTGAGGTACCTAGATAGGTAGGTACCCTGCAAGTTGCAGGTAGATGCAAATGTACCTATCATAGAAAGACGGTGACAAAATGAAAATTCGATGAATTTCAGGCATAGGATTACCGAAGTGGATCTCACCTTAGTAGAATAGGAAACAAGTAAGTTTGAGAAATTTCTAACTGTTGAATGTGAGTGGGTACCTACCTATCTAGGTACCTCAATTTCACTCATTTTCTCAATAGGTTTCATTTGGTTTGGGAAAAGTTTCATTTGATTTGGAAAAGGTTTCATTTGGTTTGGAAAAGGTTTCATTTTGTTTGGAAAAGGTCTCATTTGGTTAGGAAAAGGTTTCATTTGACTTGGAAATGCTATATTTCCCCCTCCGATTTGCCAGTGGAGACCGTTATGGCACTCCGTTGGGTGACGAAGGGCGGCAAGGCCCCCCTTGGAATCGTCCCACTTGCAGTGTCTCTTTGGACACCTTGTTCAATGCCGCTAATGACCGTTATAGTTGAGGTGCGGCTTAAAAATTGAAGCTGTTGAACCAAGAAGAAGCCCGTTTTCTTCTAAAGATAGGAACTTTTAGAAAACAGAATTTATTCGAGAACGGAGTAAGATACCGCAATTCCAGCTTCACCATTGTGTTCAGCACTAAAATGTCTTCATAATTTGGTGTCACTCGGCAAAAATGGAGAAACTCCGAAAACTTCCAGATTTTTTTTCTGACGTTTATCTCAATGTTTCAGCTTGATATTTCAAAGAATGTGGGAAATGTAAGGGAGGGGGGGGGGGGGCTGTATAATTATTAACACGCAATTTCAATCAGCCTCGTGACCCGCCCTTTCCCAAATAATTCAGACAGTGAGTTTAAAATATAATCTAATACCCTCTAATCACTCTTCACTTTGTTTGAAATATTAATGAAAACGGATGTCGTGGAAGAGGTGGGAGTAAATTAAATTGCTTACGCAGTGTAAAAATAACGCGGCGCGGCGTCTTGCCTTTCTCGGTTGTCTGGGAAGGTCTTAATAATTTGAGCGCATCAATCCCGCATTAGAACCTGCTCCTGAATGATCCTTAATTAATCGTCAACTTCGCAAGTCGGTTGGGGGGGAACGAGAGAGATGGATAGGAGCAGTGAGGTGGATAGGAGAGTTGGATAGGATGGGCGAGGCGATGGCGGGAGGAGAAGGGGAGTAGGGAGAAGTCGCTGGGGTTCGGGCCATTAAAACATAATCCGGCCCTTCTATTCCCCTTTTTAGGGCAAGTCGATTCATCAGTTGAACGGGAGTCTGCCTTCACAATCCCCTAGAGGCGAACTTCGTTGACGCGCAAACCCTCTCTCAATTTGTCGGGCAAAGCCCAGTAGTCAGTAGCGTTGGATTAGAATCTGGTAATTTGACTCGGTAAATCGTTTTATAGCGAAGGTCTTCTGATTCCTCGTAACGTCTGAAGTACTATTATCCACACATATATGTATTCTAATCGATTTGGCTGATAGAGCTTTACTTAATAGGCTTTACTCTTCAAGGAAGAAGCAGTATTTATGTATGGAGCGTACTGGCTTCATAGGAACACCAACATCAAATATTATACGATGGGAAGTATGCATTATTCATTTCTATGTATTTAACAGATAGATATAAGTGTGAGTTTCAAGATGAGTTTGAAGTATATTTAAGGCGATGGAGTTGGTAGGATATTGTCCAAAGGTTTACTCGCACAATCCTTGAAAATTTCATCAAAAACGGTCCATTGCTCTCGCAGTGTCAACCAATATTACTTTTCGGCATGCATAAAAGTTATTACTTATCCAATCGGGACAAAATACATAGAGCATTATCCCGGAACATATATCAAACTACCACCGAAGTTTGAACGAAATCGGACCAATGTCTGTCCGTCTATCTTATGGTTATAAGATATTCACGATTGTACAGGTTACTATTGACCCGATGGAAATGAAAGTTATAGGGAACCGCCAAGGAACTAACCCACATAATCCCTGAAAATTTCATCGAAATCGGACTAAAACATGGTATAATTTGGGTGTGACAAAGATTTACCGCAGAAAGACACACAGATATCAGACTGACATATTGATCAACAATCTCTAGAACACAAAAAGCAAGTGGAAATTTTGATTTTAGAAGACAAAAATCGTTTCGGTTTCTCAAACGAATACAAAGCTGCTCTAACTTCGATAGTGACAAGCAAAAAAGTTCCAGTCATGAGCGAATATTCGTAAATTCTCGTACTATACAGGGTGCCCCCCCCTCCTCCTCTGCTAAAATCGTTATTTATTGGTAAAAAATTTGTATATCAAACTTAATGTTGTACGGACCTCAAAACTTTCAAATTTGCGCAATTGCCTTCAACTTCGTTTTTTTTTTTTTTTTTTTTTCAATGGGAACCCCCATTTTTAATTGCAGATTTGAATTCTATGTAAAATTTCATGAAGAAATGACCCATCACTCGATTTTTTTTAGTGCGCCCAAACGGGCGCAATACCGCTGTAAAAATGCGCAAATCCACTCTAAAAGTGCAAAAATGGTGAAATACTGAGTTTTGAAGATATTCAATTGCCACATGTAACACTTGATTTTAGGGTATTTTTTCGGGCTGAACCTCGTAAAGATGTTCATTTATTGATATTTGCAACACCAAGATGGGAAACCACCGAAAAAAACTACTTTTTAGTACGCATTGGGCTATGTGGAAATGGGTAAGAAAAATGCTATTCTGGTCGATGCGAGTCTGGTTTTTTTAAATTATGGATGTGAATGTGGTCGTATTTTACCCTGGTTATCAAACTTTATCAAACTGAAGAGCCTTGACCATTCTTATATTAACGCGAGTTTGATACCGACCAACCAAGGAAATGACCAACTGTGGTGAACCGCGGTTATATTCTGAAAGAGGAGGTTTTTGTTTTTATCGTTGAGCAGGTCTCCCGCCTTTTCCTCTCTCAGGATCGCCCTATCTTGTGGGCCTCCAGCCAAAAGACTGAAGTATCAAGCATTTGTCTCGTGAGCCCCCCCCCCCCCCTCCTACCACAACCACCTCCCTCCTATCCCATATTTTCCTGGCAGTTGAACTGAACACGTGGGGGGTCGCTGAGAAGTTAACCAACCGCTGGACCCGACGTTTAAAACCACTATACACTCGAAATGATACTCATAATATTCTCATAACACCTGCCCGTCAAATGGGCCATGCAATAGCTGTTTTTACTTTCCCAACATTCCGAAGGGCTAACGAAAAGTTTCGTATTTGTGTACCTTACGTATGATTTTGCTTCCGAGTCTGCAAGGCAGCGGAAGCTTTGTTTTCACTTTCGAAATGGAAACATTTTTTTTGCTCCAAAATCAAAATTTCCACTCGCTTTTTGCGTTTTATGGCCTCCTGAACAAAGTCGGTTTCGTGTCTGTCTTCCGTCCGTCCGTCCTGTCTTTCCATATTTCCTTGCAATAGCCGTAACTTCCACAATTTTGATCGAAGTTCAATGAAATTTTCAGGAATAGTGTAGATTTAGCCCTAAATGGTCCCCTATCAGTTTCATCATGATTGAATCAGTGATACGCTCAGTGTATGCGTGAACGTAATTTTATTGTGACAGTCGTAAGTCGGTCAATGTTGAACAGATTTTAGTCAGGTTTTCAGGGATGATGCGGGGAAGGTCCTTTGAGGTCCCTTACGACATTCATCATGATTGAATCGAGCGTTCGTGTTTCTATATTTCCTTGCCACAGCCATAACTTCCACAATTTTGATCAGATTTCAATGAAATATTCAGGAATAGTGTGGATTTAGCGCTAGATGGTCCCCTATAAGTTTCATCATGATTGAATCAGCGATACGCTCAGCGCTTGCGTGAACGTAATTTTCTTGTGACAGCCATAAGTCCATCATTGTTGAACAGATTTTAGACAGGTTTTCTGATTTTTGGTTGCCCAGCACTCTAACGACATGATCATGCATGGTGAACCGGTGTTTTCTGAAAATTTAATGGTGACGAATGAACCTTCTACGCCATGTCCTTGGCAGTGTATTTTGTAAATAATGAAGCATCTTTTGGTAGTCAGGAGGATTTGTGTCGACTAATTTAAGATAAAGCCGATGTATTCTGAGATACCACGTCTTGATTATCAGCATCAATAATAAGATTTTACTCAACAACGATAATCCCTTTCATACGTTAGTTTCCTTTTCTTTCTTTTGCCACTACTTTCACCTATAGTCAGAAATGGGAACATATGTACGATTCTGCTGCAGGAAACCTAAGGCAATAATTTAAAAAACCTAATACATAGGTAGGTAAATTTAAAAAGTAGATAAGAATTTTGGATTGGATTGGATTGGATTGGATTTATCTTATCATTGAAATAAAATCCAGCAACTTTTTACCATTAAAAACTTCTTCCGGAAATTTTACTAGAAAACCTATTTTTAGAAATTTCAAACCTTCTAACTTGCACCTTAAGGTTGATTGAAAGAATTGCCAAGATTTCAAGGCCAATATATATTCTAAAATCTTGCGAACTTCGGGTATGCAGGTAGTTTCATACAGAAACGATGGTTTTTAGGAAGTCCCTCTGAAGCTGGGTCATGGAGCAAGGCTTCGTATTAAGAGGATAGGCCTAATGAAATTGATCCGAGTGGGTGTGGGACAATCAAAGCATGAGAGGAGAATAACCGAATACAATTCCGTCTTAGACCATCCTAAGGCAGAATCCGTGAAAAAAAAACTTTGCATTTCTGTGTGACATTTTTGTCGAAGCTGCCCAGACTACACTACAACTCTCAACCGATTTTTGTGATTCTTATCTTGTTCGATCCCAATCCCAGTTGAGTTATGGAACAAACATCGCCGTCAGGAGGTGGATGGAGGGTAACAACTGATCTTTTCAAGCACTGCCCCCCCCCCCCCCCCCCCCCCCTTACGAACGATTTTCGTGATTCTTTTTTTCTTCGATTAAGAATTCGGTCTACTTTTAGAACATATATCTGGAGTTTCAAATTATATTATGGAATGGGATGAATTGAGAGAGTAATACTGATAATTCCGTGATGTTTTTACTATTCTCATCTGATTTTCGTGTTTTTTTTCCCTTTCTTTTTTCAATCCAGATTTTAGTCTAGTTATGCACCAAACCTTGGGAGTTTCGAATTTATTACCGGCGGGGGTGAAAAAAGGTATTAATTCCGACAAAACATAATATTTTCATTTTTACAGTACTTTTTCTTCATTTTCAACCGTTTTATCTTATAATTTGGTTCAAATTGGCACAAAATTGGGGATTTCATTTCTATGCCAGATTTTTGTAAGTAGATTTTATGGAAAGGGAAATGAACTGTATCTGCTACTATTTACGCAATTCTCAACCGATTTTGATGATGATTTTCCCCCTTCGATGATTTTACCATTTTGTTCAAAGTATTTGGTCTCTTGGGATATTTATGTTAGGCAATGGGTGCGTCCGGTAAACTCATGACCTATTAGCCATTCTCGCCAAAATCCTAGACAAGCAATTCATAGGGACGTTCCAGTAAGTATGCATTACTTACCAATGGTTTTTTTTTTAACGGGGTGGGGGAATAAATTACTCGTAGATATTTTGAATCGCAAATCAACAAACTTTTTTAAATTTATTTTTATTTTTTTAATTACTTTATTTTGATTACAAAGTTCTATAATTGAAAACAGTAAACCGAAATCGGCACATTGTTTTGGTTTGCAGGCTATGAGAGGTGGATTCGTCGAGCCCTTCCGCCTTAGCCCGGCTCACTGCGGGAGTCTGACGGGATGATATTAACCTCACTTTAAATAAGGTGTCAACTCAGGACGAGGGAAATGTCACCCGGAGGATTTTACATAGCAGCTGACTTGACGTCACTGCCACGTCGTTTCGGGAGCATGTCGTCAATAAAAGCGTCGTCACCGGTAGTTGAACAAATTGAATCGCCAGCTCTGTTGTTCGCCGAATTATCATGATCGGTCCGTTTCAATCCACTTTCTCGGCAGCACAACAGGTTGAAACTCAGAAAGC
>CM061051.1:534435-772074 GCA_030762985.1 Adelphocoris suturalis | reverse complement strand
CATTGTTTTGGTTTGCAGGCTATGAGAGGTGGATTCGTCGAGCCCTTCCGCCTTAGCCCGGCTCACTGCGGGAGTCTGACGGGATGATATTAACCTCACTTTAAATAAGGTGTCAACTCAGGACGAGGGAAATGTCACCCGGAGGATTTTACATAGCAGCTGACTTGACGTCACTGCCACGTCGTTTCGGGAGCATGTCGTCAATAAAAGCGTCGTCACCGGTAGTTGAACAAATTGAATCGCCAGCTCTGTTGTTCGCCGAATTATCATGATCGGTCCGTTTCAATCCACTTTCTCGGCAGCACAACAGGTTGAAACTCAGAAAGCTGCCAACATCATGTTTTAAGGACGTCCCTCTAAAGCTAGGTCAAAAAAATAATGAAGAAAAAATTATTGAAAATTCCTCAGGTGTATGTACATACTACAGTGTAGGTACACGAGTGCATTGCTGTTGCACAGATAGTTTTGTCGGCGTTTTATCATAAGATCGTATTACTATACTTAACTGAGGAAGCGTTACTTGTTATATTGAATGAATAAAAGGATAGATTTGATAGAAAGTAAACAAGGCAGATTGTTGCTACACCAAGAAACGAAACTGCTTAGGTAGGTAGGTACGTACATCGTACCAGATTCGCTGTTGGCTAGAAGTGCCTAAACAAAGTAGGTAGGTGGTTGCTTGCCGACGAATGCAACTGCTGATTAGCAATTCGCCAAATATCGAATCAGAAAATGGGCAATATTCATTAAAAACCAGCTGTAAGGAAAAAATCTTGAAATTCTTTCTTCTGAAGGTTAGATGGGGGGGGGATAATACGGCATTGGCAGTGCAGTTTTTACGCAAGTTTTGCAGCTACGCAAATTTTAGGGACAAAAAAGTTAATTAGGTACCTACTTCGGTTTTTGTCTATGGAAGCACATGAACAACAAGTAATAATATACGGAAAGTACGAAGGTATACCTTCCCTCTAGGTACTTACCTTTCCAAATGCGATACCTAATATCACCGTCAAGTAGAGCTCTCATGCACGTCCTTTCACATGACCACACATAGTTTCTTAATTGATTCAAAGAACAGTTCTGAAAACTAGATGGGTAACCCACAACCTTCACGGTTGATGAATGGAACTTCTAACACTTCATTGTTTGTCAACTCCCGGACACAAATTTCATGGGATCTCGACCACACAAACTAATCTTGCGGTTATAACGTTTCAGGTCATTGCCGGATTACAGGTTAATGTAATTCGCATAAAATTTATTACTTGGCCTAATAAAAAATACTGAACCAGGAAAATACTAAACCATAAGATGAATAGGAAGTTGATGTGTAGGTAGTGCACCAAATGGCGCCGATTCGTATAGTTTACTCGTCACCATGACAACAAGGTGAAATAACTTCGACAATAAGGTAATTAACCTAGCCTTGATGTAAGGACGCGCTATTGTCAAAGTCTCGAGAATATCACCTACAGCGGATCTTGAAGCTAACCAGCACAATCCCAGAAAATCTCAATGCTAGATTGCAGTTTAGAATAGTTTTGTCCAGGAAAATAATTAACAGCCAGACTGACAAAATGGGACCGAATCTGTTCAGAATGCTCTGAAACGCAAGGAGAAAGAGCAAGACTTATGTTAGAGGGCAAAAACTTGTCAATCTCATGGGTGAATACTATTAGTCCAGGAGCCAAGGCCGAAAATAGACGGCAGTAATTTCAGGAGAAGGATTGAGATTAAATTTTGAAAATCTAGTCCGTTCTGAGTATGAAAATCATTGTCTGCCATATCGAAATTGGTGGAATACAAAATGACGATCTCATGAAGATGGCTTAATTTGCCCATTTTAAAGTTTTTCTCTAATAATTCCTAAACCGTACATCCTACAGAAATTTTTATACGTAGCAAAGATGTAGAGCATAAAAAACCAAAGCTATTCGACCCAAAACTATGAATTTATCTTCCAGAATAAGGGAATGAAGGTCAATCGAAAATCGGGCTAACGTTGAGAGAGTCCCCCCCCCCCCCCCCCCCCCCCCCCCCCCGTCTAGACTTTTGCCCTTCAATATGCCTCACTATTCGTCTAATTCAGGTCTGCCAAACCTCGTTCGATTCAGGGTTAAATACTTTCCAAAGTTCATACCGAGCAAGTTTTTCCTCAGACTGATCCTGACTAAAACGTCGTTTTTGCGAACTTTAAGTGTAAAATAACATAAAATTCATGAGTTCGGCTGTAAGTCAATGTAAAGGTCTCAGCTAAATATGCTCGATACGAACTTTGGAGTTCACTTGATGCTTCAGCGTCCCAATGGCTGACGGTTCTCCCGAAGGTGGCCGACAGTTTCGACTTGACGGCCACACAATTTCAAGATGGGCTAGCATTGCGGTACGGTCGTACACCAATAGGATTGCCCGAGACCTGTGATGGCCGTGGAGAGAAATTTGAAGTGACACATGCCTTAAATTGTAAAAGAGGGGGTTTGGTCAAACGGGGTCATGATGCAGTACGTGACAAAACGGCTATGTTAGCAGACCTGGCATGGGGAGGGGCAGTCATAGAACCTGTGCTACGAGAAGCTGAAGATCAAGTTCCAGCCTTAATAGCTGATATCAAGGTGGAAGGGGTATGGGAAAGTGGGAGGCCGGCATTCTTGGACGATCGCATAATCAATGCCGACGCCGTTTCTCACTCTTCCCATACCTGGAAGCAAGTTGCCCGATCAGCAGCAGCAGAGAAGCATAGGAAATATGACCAGGCAGCCGAAGACCGTCGAGGTTCTTTCACCCCCCTAATCTGTTCAGTGGATGGAGCGCTGTACGACGAATTCAACGTGTTTGTGAAAAGGATATCTCATACTCTTGCCGGGAAATGGATCCGACCCTACTCACAAGTCTTGGGGTGGATCAGGGTAAAAATTCAAATGGCCATACTGAAAGCAGTTTCTCAAAGAATACGTGGGACACGGAGAAGTTGAGATCTTTAAGGATGGAGGATGGAGCTGCTCTCCCATGGTAGAGCGATTAAGTTTTAGTTATCTTGTTATTGTTTGATTGTTCTGTTAATGAATTTTTACCTTTGTAAAAAAAAATAAAAAAATAAAAAATAAAAATTAACTATTTTTTCCACTTTGGAGTATTTAATCTTCAGTAGAATGAGCTTTGGTAGACTGAAATCAGATCAATATTTACTATTGACTTTCGGAAAGGTGATTTTGAAGGGCAAAAGTCTAGACGGGAGGAGGAGAGGACCGGCCCTAAATTAGCCCGATTTTAAATTGTTTGTAAGTTGCTCATTTCAAGAGATAATACAAAGTTTGGGACCAATTTTTTTTTCTTTTTTCTCTACAATTTTGATACGCATAGAAATTTCTGTAGGATTTACGATTTAGGAATTATTAGAGAAAAACTTTAAAATTGTCAAATTAAGCCATCTTTATGAGGCTGACATTTTGTATTCCACCAATTTTGAGATGGCGGACAAAGATTTTCTCAATCAGAACGGACTAAATTTTCAAAATCTAACTTCATACCTTCTTCTAAAATTACCACTTATTGTCGGCCTTGGCTCCTGGACTTCATGCTTCGGTAGTGAGGGAACTAAAGCTGTTATAAAAAGTTAATTTATTGTTAAACTGCTGTATTAATAAAAGTTGTTATTGAACGTTAATGTTTATTGAATTCTCCAATGGTTTGTAATTCTATGTTGTTGTGATAAGGTACGACTCTCCATTAGACGTTTAGTAGATAGTAATGATAACAATCACCGTTGTGATGATGATGATGGGTTTACGGCATTTCTACTCTGGAATAAGAATAATTTACTACTGCTTGAGAAGATTAGCTGCGACAATCGAGAGTGAAGTCGGAGTTAATTTGCTGTCCTACATTTTGATGCTGAATGTGGAGTGGCTTGAGCGGAGGGAATGAAGAGAGAGGGAGAGTTCGGCCATCAATCTTGAGTTGCAAGACCGGGCCAGCTACCGCCGGTGCCTGGGAACCTACCGAAGGAACTAAGTTGATTTATACCCTTAAGTTCACCTGACCACGATAACTAATTTAACCATAATGTTCCAGGTTAGGTAGACGGGGGACGGGTGGAGGGTTATACCATCCCGCTTCAAGTTTTCATTCTACCCGCGCCGACCCGAGAGGCTTGATATATACAGAGCATGTTACAAGGGAGGCGACAGGTTACGGTCTCGAACTACTCTGGAACGATGCCGTCACTAAGGTCACTCACTCCAACCTACCTAATGACTATAACTTGTCCCCTACATCATCGCTTAACCAGGAAACGAGGAAAACGCTAACCGATCAACGCACAACTTCAGCAATTATTGAGTTAGGTCTGGGTATCGATTATCTTTGCTGATTGATATTAACATTCGAGCAGGGTGGCATTACGTTCTCAGGTACACTATAACATGTGATGCTAAAGTCTGCATTAATCATCTACACAATAGAAGTCGGTAAAATAATAAAAGCGTGAAACCAAATATAATTGTTTTTGAAAACCTTCAAAGAGGGTTCATACCTTCCATGGATACTGTACCACCCGGGCCCCGTGGCCTTGGAAAAATGGTTGACGATCAATCGCACAGCGTCCATCAGGAAACGTTTGGAGGTCCTATGGGAGACCGAGCAGATTTCTAACCTTCCCGAATTATAACAATAATTTCATTCAATGCAACCTGCCAATAGCGTAACTTATCCAACCAGTCACAGAAAGTGAGATAAATCGAGCTTTTAGCTTCAAACCCATTATCCCCCCTAACGTTATTTACTTACGTACTTGACGTGATTTTAAGATAGAATCAAATTGGGGCCCCCAGATAACCCCAGCGAGCTGACGATGAGTGGGAGCATTTTTTTAAAGCAAATTTCCGGGGGAAAATGAAGCTATTGTCTATGGCTCAACAATTTTAAAAAATATAAATTTTCCAAACTTACTTCATGGAAAACAGTTTTGAGGCATCCTAAAACGATTCGCGGAATTCAACACTTTTTCATACGAATATGAATATATATATATGTTGTTCCAGACTATACCTTTCATTTGGATTGAAACAAAAAACCCGTCCCTTCACCAAAAAATCAAGCATTCCTAAAGAAAGGATTCGTTTTTTGGCACTACTATTTGATCGCAATAGATTGCTCGAATTCCAAAATGTTCTGAAAAAATCTCTAAAATTGGCAAAAAACCTAAAAATTAATAAATGTATATATTTTCAACAGAATATTACTTAACGGACTACTACTTACTATTACTTACTTAAGAACACGTAAAATTCAACATTTGAATGGAAAACGGAATATATTAGGATTGGTTCAACTTGATATTTGAGAAGTATCTACTTACCACGAAAAAAGTGGCTTGGAAGACGGTGGTGGTATAAATATAATATTTTGGCCATCCCAACCTGAGCATTGACTGCACCAATATTGCAAAAGAATTAATGATTTTATGACCGTGATACAATGTGCAAACAGTTATTATTCCTAACAAATATATATTAAGATCGGTATCAATTTTGTTTTCACAATTTACATGCCAAAGTTAATATAGGATCATTCGAAACTTTGGTTCCCAGTAGGTCGGTAGCCCAAGAAGTAGGCGAGTTTATGGATATGGATAGATCAAATAGAGCATGATTATGAGAATTCAAAACAACATTTTTAGAATCACCTCCCTTTCTCATAGCCTTAGCTTTTGTGCTCGATGGATAAAATGTAGCCGTACCTAAAAAATAACGGTTTCATTCAATAAACAAATTAATCTCATTATATCCACCCTCTAATTCAATTATCTCTCAATTTATCAATTATCAACATTGTTTCTGAATTTTATAATCTACCTTTCAACGGCTAGTACGGAATACTTTAGTAATATCTGATTAGTAAATTTAGTATTTGATTCTACCACCAACAATGAAGTTGAGGGTTAGCGAGGGTTGGTCAATAATTCAAAAAATCTTCTACCGCCGACGTTTCGCTACATAAAATAGACTATAAAAGACTATAAAGACAAGATTATAAGACTATAAAAACAGCAAAACTGATATAACATAGGTATAAAATTTTAACCTAATTACTAAAATGTTTATGCAAAATCTGATACACGAATTATAATGTGGCTACTTATAATGGAACGTATGACTAATTATGACACCGAAGCTAGAAAATGTTTTAAGTGTTTATTACTTCACGTGTTAACTACTTTGTTCTTAATTATTTTACTTAAAACATTTTTCAGTTTCAGTGTCATAATTAGTCATACGTTCCATTATAAGTAGCCACATTAATTCATGTATCAGATTTTGCATAAAAATTTTAGCAATTAGGTTAACATTACGTAGCTACCTATGTTATATCAGTTTTGCTGTCTTTATAGTCTATATGCCCGACTGTGCCACTTGGTATCCTCTGTTGTACTGTAGCCCTGAAGATGCTATACAAATATAGCGAAACGTCGGCGTAGAGGAGTTTTTGAAATATTGGCCAACCCTCGCTAACCCTTAACTTCGTTATTATACAAGTGGTCGAGAAAACTAACATAATCTACCAGTTACCACACAACCATTTCAACATTAACATAAATACGAAACAGAAATGAAGATGGTTTATCAAATCTACTACACGTATTGGAGCAGAAAATACGATATCATTTGAGTGTAAAACGCTATAATAAGAATGTTCTAGACATTTTAATATAAAAGTACAACAGGGTCTGGGAGTTCGAGTAAACTGATAATGATATTTATTGTTCTCCGAATCGGTAGCTCATTGCAAGCCCTTTATCTCGTTGGGGTTCCCCGAAAACCCAGAACAGCGCTTTTACAAGGCCTGGGGAATATATAGAGGAGTCGGAACAGAGAGTTCGCAGTGTTTTTTCTCGGTCTCTGAACCGGAAATCTTGGAAATATCGCCGATCGCATTATTTTTCTCTTAGCGAAGGTACCGCTGGAGATCTTCCGCAGCTCTGGTTCCTAGTTTATTCTAAATGCATACGGCTCAAGCCGTACACAACGAGCAGGAAATCCCGCCCATTTCGTATCCGTGGATTAGGCGTTAGGCGATTTGAGAAGGTGGTCGAGGAAGTAATATTAACCACCCTACCGTTCTAAGGAGGATCAAAAGCGATGGATGGACCCAGACGCCACGAAATTTTTCCCATAATATGAGTAGCATGAACGACGGGAAAAACTGTGTGGTGCGAGGCTTCACATCGTTTCCGAAACATTTATCAAATCTAAACGTTTTCCTGTTTAAAACCGTGTGAATTGATGTTTTGAATTATATTCTTATCAGAAATAGAAGGAAAGTGAGTTCTCAGTAAAAAGTAAAGTAAAGTAAACAACCATTCCAGGTTGGGGGTTTTCTTCCGACTGCCTCGGGCGTCGCGGACGACATCAGCTGTCCTCCAAATGGAGGATCAGAATTCGTTCTGATGATTTCGCTTAAAGCTACTCATTGCCTCGCCCCGTTGAGTGGAGAGGGGTTCGCCATACAGAAACGTGAAAATTACATGGACGTCTGACCCTTATCTGGGCGGTCACCCATCCAGAGTGAGTTCTCAGAGTCACATGAATGGAGGTCATACTTCTTTTACTGAATTCCTGTACTAATAATTTTAGGATCCAACTCGTTGGAGTCTTTTGGGGGAAAATCTAATAAACATTACAAACATTATGTTATTCGTTCAGAAAAATATCAATAAAACCATTATTTAACGGGTTTGAATAAATTCGTCGGATTCTAAAATTTGGGTCTGCACCCGAACTGACGATAACAAACCAAAATACCTTCAAGAATCATAGAAATGCAAGAATGAGTGTTGGTCTGTCACCCTCTCTAGTTGGAGGTGAGTATTAGACACCTAGTAATGAGCAAATCGCTGCCAGAAAATCAAGTCAGAAATTCAGGATTGGTAAAACAATCTTAGTAGTATAGCATGAATTTTTGAGCAAATTTTCTTTCTTTCAATAATTTTTATCGATTTGTTATCACATTGTATGGAGTTCAGCTGATTGGCCACTCATTATGACACATACATTAACTTGCAGATTAGCCTTGATCAATAGGTACTTCAATTCTATCTCTCTTTGGGAACAGCAGCCAGCCACGGTTTTCTAGTAAATTAATAAAAACCCTAAATCTTGCATACATCTGGATATCTGGTAGCATACTTCTTGATATCGGTATACAGCGGTTGTAAGATCTTGGTCAGTGTGTGTGTGTAAACGTAAATTTTCTGATTTCACGCACAGACACACGTAATAGCTATGTAGGAAGATCTCATTGGTTCCTCTTACATTCTTTTTCATTTTTCAGCTGTGCCCTGTATTTCGGCAGCCAGGGAATTATTGGGTGATTTGGCCATCACGAATTTGCCATTCCATTAGGTGTCAAAGATACTGAGAGGTCAACCTTCTGGCCCCTAGGCATCTATATACTCTAAATGCTTGCCTTGAGGAGGTTGTTCGGTTTTCAGATGGAATTGAGGAGCCATATGCTTGGCAAAACAGTTTTCGTTGAGTTTTTTGTATAACAGTTTCGAAAATTCCATGTTTTTTCGAACTCTATGTCATAGCCAGGCGTATGCACTATTCAAAAATGACTTTGGTCGTATTATTGGCTGCAGCACCGAAAACTCCAATGGACTCGGTAATTTCTACCTTCTAAGTAGCTCATTCTCCATACGAAACCGTAGCATCATCCGTTTTTGCAAGGAACGGGGAGTCGCATACCAGAAAATCTGATTTTAGGACCCTACCACCCCTTTCCAAAATGCTAGATGTATAACGACATGATGCCACCATATACCAACCCAGTGCCTTGAAACAGATCCAAGCCCAAGAAAGACTTTAACGAGCCAATGGATTTCATCAGATTTTTGGTAGGACGCGCTGCAGAGTTCGACGATCGGCTGGCGAGGGGTGGGAACGGGATCGTTTTTGTCAAGGGAAGGAAGACCTCCATGAAATCATTTATTCCTCTCAAGGAACCGGCAACTCGAGCTATGAATTACCAAGAAAAGGCATCGCCAGTGTGCCTTAGGGGCTCACCTAAGCTCCCCGCAGGGGATACCGCTCCACTAACCTATTTCCTGCTCGCAACATAAAAAAATCATTTAGCGTCCTTTTCTTCGTCGACTCATCTCGACGTTTGTTTCATCGGAATATTTACGGGGGCCGCATTAAATTTCATGCAGAACCATCGACGCTGAGGATGAGATATTCTAATCTATTATTCTTGTGGAAAAAAGCACCTTCAAGACGGTGATGCTTTCAAACGTTTCTCGCTCACCAAGATAACCCGCTAAAAATTACATGGCAACGTAAAATTTGAATAGAAAAGGCGCACACCTCATCCGTCTTCAAAGACGTCTTGACGTAGCAGAAAGGATTACACTTTCCACAGAGCAAACAGCTGGGCTTATTTAGTACTCATATAATTATTCACCGGAAATGAGAATATTGGGAATGTACAATACACATTTCAATAATCATTGGTCATGTGAGTTAAACCAATTTAGAACAAGCAAATGTGCCTGGACAGTAATAATTCATCACTTAGCATAACATAGAAGTACAACTATAGTTGGCGATGACTTTAAAAATTATGGGGGAAATTATTAGATCTTGATTCGGAATAACATAATAAAAACAAACGTGATATATGTAACTAGTTGGTATTAATACGTGGGAAAGCATAACTGCGCAACTGAGAGTTTTATTTTATACAGAAATAATAATTTGGCGCATTTATTGGTTCAAAAGAAGTCACTTCAGTAATTTTGGCGGCAAAATGAGTATTTATCTAAATTCACATGTCCGGAAAAATTATACAGTTGTTTCCTAGATTTACAAAAAAATATAATCCAATTTACTTTAAGGAATTGAAACTTGTTTCATTCATATAGTAAATTTAAAAGTTGAAGAAAACAAAACAAACAAAAAATAGATACGAAATTCCTGGCATTTTCACGAGCGATTTCTACAACTTGTATGACATTCGCACTCACTCACAGTCATAACACAATAAAACATTTATATGTGTATATATATATATGTATGTACATGTATGTATGAGATAAAAATTCCTTTCTTGAGCCCAAAAATCAAGCTTTCCAGTTGAAAGGTTGATTTCGTTGGCCAGGACTTTTTGAGCACATTAAATTACTCAAATTCAGAAAAGAAGTGCAAAAAAATAAATGAATAAATAAAATCTCTAAAAAAGGATGAAACCTGTTAGAAAACGTTTAAATTTAAATTTTTTGGCAGATTTTTAGTTTCAAACCAAGTTAATGTACAATGAACTAGAACATTCGTAAATTTATGCATAAAATTATGGTGATAATGTTCTTAAATATTAATATTTGGTAAAAAATCAATCAAAACTGCAAAAAAACCAACAATGGAACTTTTTTTTTCTTTTTTTAAATTGCAGAATATATATTTGGATTGTTTTTTTTTTTTGCCATAAACTATGTAGTTAAAAATTTCTTTGCACTCAAAATGCTCAAAATTTAAAGCAATATAACATAATGTAAATACGATATTTACAGAAATTTGCTCATATGATCATGCTACTTGATAAAAAATTTGTTTTCCTTATTTTTTCCCCCTCCACATTGTTAACGGATGAACAGGAAGTCCTATCGTGGAGAGTAAAACAAGCGACGTTTGAAATAACGATCCGAAAGTCGTACGAGTTGTGATTTTCATTTGAAACATTTTCTACATAAGGAACGTCGACCGAGATAAGCAGAAGGTTTCCATTCCTCGTGATGAATTTTCGGGATGCGGAAGCAGAAAAAAAGTACATAGAAAACAAACAACAGGACTAACATCCGTTTCAACGCATGATAAAGAGGGGATGTTGGAAAACCTTTCAACCCCATCACCTGTGACATTCATTTGAGCGGGCCAGTGGGATGGGGTGGACCGCCCAGGAATTTTTCAATGCCACCACCGCGAAACAACCCCTATCCCCCGCGTGCTCCTCTGTGTTTCTACCGCGATTTTAAAAACCCGCAATATTTCCTCTTTCGTTCCGCTGTCACATTTCTCATTACCGTCCGTCCGACCCCATTCGGCCTCGTAGATCGAAAACGACGCTCTCGGCGAAATTCTCAACTGACGACGGAGAGTTGAATACCTACAAGATGACAGAACTTGGGGGAATATGAAGGATACGGGAGGGAGTTCCAGTCCTGCAGTCAGTCACGGACACACTGGAGCGAACATAGCAGATCTAGGAGGAAATAATTTATCTTTTCAAATGATTTAATTCAGTAAACTACAGAGCTTCCGAATATGTGGTCCGCTAGCTGATCCTAGGGGGTCCGTGGCCACCTTTTGACCAAAACTAGGAAATAATTAGTAAAATCATCAGTTGGAAAAAGCAAGAGCAATTTATCGATACATTTTTTTTCGTTTGAAAATCATTTTATTACGTCAGTTTAGTCGACAACGATCTTTATACTTCTTAACAAAGAGAGTAGTAAGTGTCATACGAATTTCCTTAATACTCCGAAGCGTGAAGAACATAACTGTACCTCCATTACTGAGAACTGATACATAGAGAATAATCCGAATTCTTCCACTGTCATATAAATAAAAGAGTATTTCGCTATCTGATCAGTTTATTATTTCTATGGATCATTGGTTGAAAACGGGATAAGCGAAAAATTCCGCCATCGGCCTTACGGCAAGAAAAGCTCCCATTTGAAATGAATGAGAAGGGAGGAAGACCAAATGATGAAGAATCACATGAACTATCACAAACCCAACAAAGAACAACGGAAGCTTGCAACGAACCTTGCTTTCATTTGCATTATATCCCCTTTCACTTAATTAGAATTGGGGTATGCCGAATGTATTGAACAAATCGAAGTAAGCCCACCAAGTATCTGTAATAACTCTAACATATATAAACATATGATCAAGTGTTGTGTATACTCAGTTAATTGATTTCTTGTTTACAATTTGAAAATATATATCGTACGCGTTCTTCCGAGATTGATATATTGTTACTATTCCAAAGACGTTTAATTATTTGAACGTAGTGAGAACGCAGACAAATCGAAAAATCTTTTGTTGTGTTTACATTCAACGTCAAGCCAAATACTCTTGAACGTTGTGCGGTTAGTGGAAAAATCGAACTTGAATTAAGAAGTTTTCAATTCCCACGGGCTTCGAGCTGAATTGCAACAGTTGTTATTGTGGGCTTGTCCGATAGGGGGTTCGCCATGGATCATCACATGAAAAAGAGGATCACCAGCTAAAACGGTTGGGATGCCTTGATTTTAATAGCTGATATTAACTGTTGATGAAGCCAAGATATTAACTATTGATGAAGCCAAGAAAGTAACTATTGATGAAGCGAAGATATCAGCAATTGGATTAAGCCATGATATCCGCTATTGATGAAGCCATGATATCAGCTATTGCTGAAGCCATGATATCAGCTATTGATGAAGCTATGATATCAGCAACTGATGAAGCCACGGTATCAGCTATTGATGAAGCCCTGAGTTGACAGAAACAGGTCTTAAGCCAACGTCTAACACGTGGGGTCCAGGCAGACCCCAAGCACACTATTTTCCCGCTACCTCCTGCACACCTTATCCCCCTATGTTTGCTCCTTAAATACCCTCCTATTCAGATGTGCTTTCTCCTCTTCCATCAAAAAAATTCAAAATTTCGGGGTGTGTTTCACAACTAGACTAATTTTGGGATCGAACAAAGAAAGAATCCCGAGACTCGGTCGAGAATTGTGACAAAAATTTTTCTCACACACACACACACACACACACGCATACGCGTACGTACGCACACATACACCAACGTTTTTTCACGTATTCGGTTTTAGAATGGTCTGAAACGGACCATACTGCTTTGTTTACTGTTGTATCATTTCTCATGCTTGGGTTGTCCAACACCCCCTAGATCAATTCCAATAGGTTGTCTCTCTATTGACAAACAGGAACGTCCCAAAAATAAAAAAATAAATAATAAAAAAAAATCCACGAAAAACCAGTTGAGAATAGTGTAAATTGTATAGTTCATTACTCATACATACTCCTCCTTGCCATCTCCGTCATCAAAATGAAATAACCGATTTTTCGCTCATGTAGACCGAAATTGGTATGTAGACAATAAGGTAGGAGACAGTATTTACATCTTGATAGAAAGACATCAAATTGAAAACTCGGAGGAAAAGTCGGTAAAGATTGTAATTAGATTAGATTTTGTTGTAAAAACCTTCATTCATCTACAGAAAAAATTATTACAGAAAATTTCAATCATACCAATATTTGTATGTTTGACTCTCCAAATAGGCATCACTGCCAAGCAATGCCCACTGAGCACTGCTCATTAGCGCTAATTTTAAATGGATAATTCATCGCGTTAATTATTGCTATAGACCGTCACTCTCTGCGTTCTGCGCGTACATACTCTTAACAATTCAAACAGATTCCAATGCTGTTTTCACTTAGTTGGGTTTTAGGTTATCTCACCATGTCGAGTTAATAAGATTCGTTTCTCAGCCCTTTTATGGGGACTGGCAAGACAGTTACAAGTCACTTCCAAATCTTTTGACGATTAGCCGGTGCGTATGTGTGACATTACATTACCAGTAATCCACTATTTAGTCACCCGAAAGCCACAAGCCGAAAAATCCTGAGGTGGCTTGAAAGCGATTGGAAATGGCTGAAAGGGCACTCTGAGCAAACAGACCTTATACTTTATTAGTATAATCTGCTTAATATCGATCCTAGTGACCACTGGTAACCCCCGGGATATTTGAAAGTGGACTTGAGGGTTTTGATCAGTACAAACTAACCTCGCGTCAGTTTAAAAAAGAAAGCAGATTGACTCATTTAATGAAGGAAGTTTACGACTAGGTATATGCCAGTTCAGCAAGACTTGCGAAAAGAAATTTACGTGCATGAGAATGACAGCCAGGTAAAAGTGTGTTAATGTGGAAAAATGAAGAAAAAATTGCGAAATGTTTTCACACTCTCCGGGGTCTGAAAATACGGAGTTTCGGTCCGACGGTGAAAGTGTGACCTCACAGCACGAAGCACAATCGAATAAACTCAAACTAACTGCCCACACGTGTCGAGTGTGAAGACGCAGGCAGAATGTTTCATGTGCTTCACCTCTTAATCAAATTTCCTTCCTCCTTTTTGGACGGTGAAAAATTAAGCTCCCTCACGAAGTTTCGTTTGGGTTTCTCCCTTGAAGAGGATTTTTTCCTTCCAAAACACCCACTCTGGTTACCGTTAGTGTGATGTAATTTGAGTTGAGTGGAAGTAGTTACATCCAAGTTGGTTTCAGCTCCTATCGTCTTTTCCGTAAAACGTCGGGAAGGGCGATTCTTTCTGGGTAGGGTTGTATTGGTTGGGCGAGAGGTATTTATACCCTTCGGGAGGCGTCCGTGTCGCTGCGAGTTTTCGCCGGAGTGCGGGGAATTAATGAGGGGAAGAAAGTCAGTGTCTCTCCCCCACCCCTCCCTTCCGCCCCTCCTTCCACACCAAACCCCACGTCTTGCGTCTTGCACATACGGAGGCTGGAACTTCCTCTTTCCACACAGTTCCGGTTGTCTCGCGTAGAATAAGGAAAAGGGAGAGAGATAGAAAGGGAGAGGGGGGAAAGGAAAGAGAAGAGATCTCGAGACGAGGGAGATAGCAAAGAGACGAGGCAGAAACCGACAAAGAGAGGAGAAGGAGGAGTACCATCCAAACTGACATATCTTTGTGAACTGATGAACAACTTAATTTTTGAAACAGTATATAAGGATAAAAACACAGTGGAACCTAGCTGGTAGCAAGGCTGGTCACATACCCGTTCACTCGCTAGTAGCCTAGTGGGTACATACACAAATTGGCACCCAGTTGGTCGCTTGTAGTAACATTAATTACGCGGAGTGGAGGGTCCTCCACATTGAAACAACACACACACACACACACATATATATGTATATGTGTTGTGTGAGTGTTAGTGTCATTCCGGACGATACCGCTACTTAGAAATGAGATAAAAATTCCGTTCTTGCGCCAAAAAATCAAGCTTTCCAAACGAATGAGTTCGTTGGCTATATATTGAATATCATTTCATATACTATAGCTATATATAAATTTATAATATATTTGCATATGTGTAAAGTGTGTGAGTGTAAGTGTACGTAAAGAAAAGCTAAAATTTTACTTAAATTTCATTAAAATTTGCTATAAACACGATAAAAACTGCAAAAAAAAACTAAAAATCCAAAATCTATTTTTGAATAGCAGATTATTATTTAGGATACGTTTTTTATCATAAAAATAATAGTTTAGAATTTCTTTGGACTCAAAAAGCTCAAATTTCAAAACAATTTAACATAATATAGTACGATAACTTACACATTCGCTCATACGATCATGCTGCATGACTGGAACTTTTTTGTTTGATTTTTGGACAAAGAGGTTCAGTAATTTTTTGAGAAACTTGAAAAACAAAGCTTTCAAGAAAAAAGAAACTTGAAAAAATCAAGCTTTTCAAGAGGAAGGATGAGTTCGTTGGCCAGAAATTTTTAGGGCGCATTAAATTGGTCAAATTTCAAAAATGTACTATAGTTGATCACAAAAAATGGCTGAAAACGGCCAAAAATCGTTAAATTAATGTAATTAAGCAGAGTTTGAGTCAAAACAAAATTATCAAAGATTGGACATTGAAAATGTTTTGCAAAAAATTGAGCTGAAAAAAGTTCCAGTCATGTAGCATGAACGTATGAGCGAATTTTCGTAAATTATCGTACTAAATTATGTTACACTGTTTTGAAAATTAAAGACTTCGAGGGAAAAGGAATTATGAACTACCAATTTTATGCCACAAAAACTCGTTCTAAATAATATTCTGCGATACAAAAAGAGATTTTGGTTTTTTAACTTCGTTTCAGTTTTTCTCGATTTTTAGCACATGAAATTCAAGTACAGTTTTCTGCATATATATATATATATTTTTTTTTTAAATGTATTTTTATAGTTAATAATTTTTACTTAGCAGTATTGTGCTAAAAAAATATAAATTTAACGATTTTTAGCCGCTTTTTGCTATTTTCAGAGATTTTTTCAGCACTTTTTTTTAATTTGACCAATTTAATGTGCTCAAAAAATGCTGGCTAACGAACTCGTCCTTTCGTTTGGAAAGCTTAATTTTTTGGCACAAGAACGGAATTTTTATCGCAATCCTAAGGATAGATATCGTCTGGTAGGACATATATACTCGTATATACGTGAACATATATCCCCCCTAACTTATACTCGGCGCTTCGCGCCTCGCCGGATCTTTTCTCTTTTCTACTGCGTAGAAAACGAGGATAATTTGCTATGCAATTCTTAGCCTGAAAAAATTTGTATATAAAAAAAATAAGCCTGGCTGGGATTCGTACGCACGATGCGAAAAAATTGATATAAAAAAATTTGGATATAAAAAAATTTTCGAGCCTGTCTGGGATTCGAACCCACAAACTCGCGCTTCGCGCCACGGACGTTACAAAAAAGTTTGGGACGTTATATAAAAAATTATTGGGGGTCGGCCTAAGAATTGCATAGCAATTAATATATATACACATGAGAAGAATGTTAAACTCTAGGATTCGTTTCAGAATGTCTCAAAACGGCATTCAATGAAGAAAATTTTCGAAAATTTTGATTTTAAAATTGTTGGAGCCATTGCAATAGCTTCATTTTTTACGAAAATTACTTGAATTTCATTAATATTTGCTAACAAATCTAAAAACTTCGAAAAAACCTAAAAATACAGTGTTTTAGCGAATTTTTGAAGAAATTTAAGCTATCGCTCTCGCCTCAAAATTAGTAGAATGTGAATTTTTGAAAACATTTTATGCAGAAATCCGTTTCAGGCTATTCTGAATCATATTCTGAAGTTTAACGCATTTTTTAGCGAATTTTCATAGAAATTAAAGCTATTGCAATGGCTCCAAAAATTTTAAAATAAAAATTTTCAAAAATTTTCTTCATCGAAATCTGTTTTGAGGCTTACTGAAATGATTCCTGGATTTTAACGCTCATTTATATGTATTATTATACATATGTATATACCTATATATATATATATATATATATATATATATATATATATATATATATATATATATATATATATATATATATATGTGTGTGTGTGTGTGTGTGTGTGTGTGTCATTCAAGACGATAACTCTCGATAGAATTGAGATAAAAATTCCGTTCTTGCGCCAAAAAATCAAGCATTTCAAAAAAAAGGATGAGTTCGTTGGACAACACTTTTTGAGCACATTAAATTGGTCAAATTTCAAAAAATGTACTTAAAAAATCACTAAAAAAAGGCAGAAAACCGCTAAAAATTAACAAATTTCTATATTTTAGCAGAATGCTACTCGAAAAAAATTAATCGAACATGAACTAGGACATTTAAAAATTTAAGCACAAAATTGTACTGAAAAAAAGTACTTAAATTTCATTAAAATAAGCTAAAAATCGATAGGAACACTTGAAAAAATTGTAAAAATCCAAAAAATCGTTTTTTCATTGGAATATTACTGACAAAAAGTTAGATTGCTATAAAATGTATAATAAAATTTTTATTTGTCCCCAAAGTGCTCAAATTTCAACAGAATTTAACATAAATGTAATACGACCATTTATGAAAATTCGCTCATACGATCATGCTGCATGACTGGAACTTTTTTTATGTATGTATGTATATAAGTATGTATATATGTATGTATGTGTCATTCCAGACGATAACTGTCCGTAGAATTGTGCTAGAAACTTCAAACAAATTTTAAAATGTTAAGGGCACAAAACGAAAGTACAAGTTCGTTGGCCAGCATGATCGGACTACATCTTCGGGTTGAAATTTTCAAAAATGTAGTCAAAAATTTCAAAATAGCCTGTTTTTTGCGATTTGTTGTGCGAAATAATTTTTTCAGCATACTAACATGTGGTATATTTGGAATCAGCGTAAAAATTCCTGTAAGAATATGTATCAAGTTGTAATAATGCCGTTCGCTAGTTGTAAAAATCGGTAATATTTGCATGAAACATTGTCCAAATTCAGATTGAACTACTCTTATGGACGTATCCCTGTATAACCAATCCTAGAACCATGCTGTTTAAAACGTAGGTAGTAGGTGCTTGTTAAAAAAAAAAAAATGTAATCACAACTGATGATTTTACTCTGTGAAATATTCCGTCCTCCGATTCTCTCGTTTTTAATAATTTGATTCTAAAATTTCTCTGCACGATCAATAGCGACTGAAATGTCGAAGATTTCTTCAAAAATTCGCTCATGGGGTCAGTATTTTTGGTTCATGACTGGACTTTTTTATTTAGTATGAGTTTTTGTCATAAAATTGCTTATAACATGAGTTGCAGTACAATTTAACATATTATAATGTGATAGGGAATTTAAGAAAATTCGCTCATACGATCATGCTGCATGACTGGAACTTCTTTTCTCTTATTTTAACTCTCATCAACATTATATATCATTGGGACGTTCATGGATACCCTGAGAAGTCCCCATGCATTTTTGCTTAGTAATATTTTTTCGCTCTAAATATCCATTCTAGCCCACTATGCGGCTGTGCAGTTTATCGATCGGGTGCACTGAACTCTGAAACCACGAGAAGAGACATAATACGACAGTGAGTGTTTGCAGTCAATCTCGAGAGGGACTGGGAATTCAAGTTTGAGCAACACTAACTGCGGCAAAAGGGACGACCGGCGTCTTCGCTACGGCTAACGAGGCCGATTAATGGAACGGACCTCGCCAACTATTCCGCTTTCCGTCACATTTAGTTAGCTGCTCCGTGAATATTTTAAATATTCAATTTCCTTCTACTTGTGGGGTCTGAATCGGTACTACGCCGCTGTGAAAAATTAAGAGTTGACAGTCGAAAAAACTCAGTTTTGGATTCATGGTGGCCAACAGGTTTTATTCCCTAGCTCAAATTAGTGATAAATCCCCATGTGGCCCTTGTTGTTTCCAAATTTCATCTTTTAGCGAATTTTTGAAGAAAATTAAGATATTGCTCTCGCCTCAAAATTTGTAGAATGTGAATTTTTGAAAACATTTTATGCAGAAATCCGTTTTAGGCTATTCTGAATCATATTCTGAAGTTTAACGCATATATATATATATATATATATATATATATATATATATATATATATATATATATATGTATGTATGTATGTGTCATTCCAGACGATAACTGTCCGTAGAATTGTGCTATAAACTTCAAACAAATTTTAAAATGTTAAGGACACAAAACGAAAGTTCAAGTTCGTTGGCCAGCATGATCGGATTACATCTTCGGGTTGAAATTTTCAAAAATGTAGTCAAAAATTTCAAAATAGCCTGTTTTTTGCGATTTGTTGTGCGAAATAATTTTTTCAGCATACTAACATGTGGTATATTCGGAATCAGCGTAAAATTTTCTATAAGAATATGTAGGTATCAAGTTTTCAAAAATTTCAAAGTTGAAAAATCAGTCAAAAATCGAAATAATGCCGTTCGCTAGTTGTAAAAATCGGTAATATTTGCATGAAACATTGTCCTGTTTAAAACGTCGGTAGTAGGTGCTTGTTAAAAAAAAAAAATAATCACAACTGATGAGTTTACTCTGTGAAATATTCCGTCCTCCGATTCTCTCGGTCGCTCTCTTTAATGTTTTACGCTCAACTGTTTTAGGACTTGATGTAGCTTTAATACTGACCACATTGGACATCGAAATCTATGAATATTTACCTACATTTGTCTTTAAATCTACAAGATTAGTTTAATAATAATAAAAGTCCAGTCATGCAGCATGACCCCATGAGCGAATTTTTGAAGAAATCTTCGACATTTCAGTCGCTATTGATCGTGTTGAGAAATTTTAGTTTATGATTTTGATAGACAAGCATGGAATCAAATTATTAACACATGCACAGAGTAAACTCATCAGTTGTGATTACATTTTTCTTTTTTTTTAAAGCACCTACTACCTACGTTTTAAACAGCATGGTTCTAGGATTGGTTATACAGGGATACTTCCATAAGAGTAGTTCAATCTGAATTTGGACAATGTTTCATGCAAATATTACCGATTTTTACAACTAGCGAACGGCATTATTTCGATTTTTGACTGATTTTTCAACTTTGAAATTTTTGAAAACTTGATACATATTCTTATAGGAAATTTTACGCTGATTCCGAATATACCACATGTTAGTATGCTGAAAAAATTATTTCGCACAACAAATCGCAAAAAACAGGCTATTTTGAAAATTTTGACTACATTTTTGATAATTTCAACCCGAAGATGTAATCCGATCATGCTGGCCAACGAACTTGAACTTTCGTTTTGTGTCCTTAACATTTTAAAATTTGTTTGAAGTTTCTAGCACAATTCTACGGACAGTTATCGTCTGGAATGACACATACATACATACATATATACTCGTACATACATACATACATACATATATACATACACACATACATACATACATTAAAAAATGCGTTAAACTTCAGAATATGATTCAGAATAGCCTGAAACGGATTTCTGCATAAAATTTTTTCAAAAATTCACATTCTACAAATTTTGAGGCGAGAGCAATAGCTTAATTTTCTTCAAAAATTCGCTAATAATAAAGTATGAGTACCTCCTAATTATTTTTAATAATTTGATTCCATGTTTGTCTATCAAAATCATAAACTAAAATTTCTCTGCACGATCAATGGCGACTAAAATGTCGAAGATTTCTTCAAAAACTCGCTCATGGGGGGTCATGTTGCATGACTGGATTTTTTCTCTATAAATTATGCACTATCCACTAAATACTAACGGATCTCATAATACTTTACACCTGAAGCAATTGACTCTGATAGGTAGATCTCACAACAAATTTCCTCAAACAGTGGTGAGTAGAATTACTGAAAACTAAACGATACCGTTGGTATATTGTATTCCTACTACTCTACGCCAACTATACTACATATTACATAATTCCTTAAAGGGTGATGCTAACTAATGCTATAATAAATAGTTCTCTTTTACAGTCAAAGGAAATATGTATAAATACCAATCTATCTAACTACATCTTAATAGTAAGTTACCTACATCCTTTTAGGAATTTGACACACTTAATGTCCTCAAAAAATGTTGGCCAACAAACTCGTCCTTTTGTTTGAAAAGCTTGATTTTTTGGTGCAAGAACTGAATTCCTATCTCAATACTAAGGAGAGTTATCGTCTGGAAGAACATATACCTATATATATATATACCTATATATATATATATATATATATGTGTGTGTGTGTGTGTGTGTGTGTGTGTGTGTGTGTGTGTGTGTGTGTGTGTGTATGTGTGTGTGTGTGTGTGTGTGTGTGTGTGTGTGTGTGTGTGTGTGTGTGTGTGTGTGTGTGTGTGTGTGTGTGTGTGTGTGTGTGTGTGTGTGTGTGTGTGTGTGTGTGTGTGTGTGTGAAAAAGCGTTTAACTCTAGGATTCGGTTCAGAATGTCTCAAAACGGATTTCAATGAAGAAAATTTTTGAAAATTTTGATTTTAAAATTTTTGGAGCCATTGCAATAGCTTTATTTTCTAAGAAAATTCGCTAAAACACAGTAATTTGTTAGCTATAAATCCTTGAATAATGTACCATTTTGAAGTTTTTTTGTAATTGTGCGGCATAAACTCAGCTTTTCAATGACCCATTCAGTTTTTGTAAACCCTCGAAAGTGACCGATTGGGCGACCATTGGTTTGAAGACAAAAAAATGTGATCTTGGTTTACTTCAGACCGGACCATTCTATTGAGCTGGAATTTGTCGTACACTCTTTTTCTGGATGTTTATGTACCGAAATGTGATTATTTGTCTCAATAGACAGACATTTTACGATTCAACCACTGAGTTTTCTCGACAGTGATCCCTTAATTTTTCGCAGCAGTGATAACTCGTAACAGAGATAACAGAGATATTAATAATAGTTAAATTAATTTTTCGTAACAGAGATATTAATAAATAAGGTTGTAGAAGCAGGTAGGTACTGCTGGAAGGATGGCGCTGTACGTAACAAGTTAACCAGGTCCGAATGAGCTTCTACGTTCCCAAGGGTTGGAACTTACTTCCTGTTCATTCTTTTTCTTTCCTCCAGAGTTCTGCCTGCCACATGGGGAAATAAAAGAAAATGGAGTGAAGGAAGGCGAGATAATAACAACTACAGCACGTGGGCTGGGAGGTAAAATAGTGAACTTGACAATGTATGAGCCTGAGACCTTCGAGAGAAGTATAATAACGTCTGAAGGCGTCTTATTAGATAAAAGATTTCCAGCAATACTCTGAGCATTTCAAACTCTATACATATAATAAGAAATGTATACCGTTTCGCTGTCCCTTATAAGAAGACTTTTGCTGGAACAGGTACCTATCAACTAAGAAAGATTGGCTTCCAGGGTATAGAAGCAATTTAAGGCACAAGATGAATTTCGGAAGATCAAATTCATACGAGTAGTAAATAAATTATCTCAACTCTTCCAACTCCAAAATCACTTGGTTGATGGTTTCAGTGGACTCATTTGATTCAGTGTGCTGAAATCTGTTCTAATTTTACCCTCAAAATAAAGAAAATACACGCATGCGCAGAGTGACTTATTGATTTGTGAAACAGATAGGGGACCGCCTATAGGCTAAACTGAACATTCCTTGACGATTTCATCAAAAACTTACAGAAACTGTGAAAATTAAGCTGGTTAGAAATTAAGTGTGTGGATTTTCGAACACACAGAAAGAAACGTAAAAGTTACAATCATTCAGCATGATCGTATGAACGAGTTAGCGTATTACATTAACGTTAAATTGTTTTAAAATTTGAACGCAAGTTTGATCAACACCAAAGGGTAGAACCTAAGGGCTGAAACATTCAAAAATCGATATCTGGAAATCTTTCTATGTAACAGTAATGATTTTTTTGAGTTTCATTTATAGGTATCCGCCCAAAGAATCGAACGAAACCACCATAGTCGCTATGCGTTTATTCGTTTGCTTGTCGTAAGGGCTAAAGCATCGACAAGAAAGAAAGTGGAAAAAAAATACACTGCCAAGGAAATGGCACATGAGCTTCCTCGTGACCTTCACAGTAAGTCACCATGAAATTCCAGAAAACTAGAAACGACCGGTTCTGGGAATTAATAAGGTGGGAAATTGGAAGCTGAATGGTACATATAATAAATGAAATTAATAAGGAAAATTTTGATTTTAATATGGGACCATCCAGGATGTAGTCCGCATCGGATCAAAACTGAAGGAATTTTTAATTGATTTACAGGATTTCATTAATATTTTGATCTAAATTCATGATTAAAACATCCTTGGGGATATTTTTTGGCAAACAAGAAAATTTTGTTTGCGCCTGCGCAGAGGCTACCGTTGATTCGATCATGACGGAACTGATAGGGGACCATGTAGAGCTATACCCGCACGATCCCTAAAAATTTGAAGAAAATCGCATCAAAATTGTGGAAATTACGGCTGTTGCAAGGACCGTAACAAGAATATTTCGTTCACGCATGCGCAGAGCGTACCGCTAATGCAATTATGATGATTGTCTTATGGGACCTCAAGGGACCTTACCCACATCATCCCTGCAAATCTGACCGAAATCCGTTCAACATTGACCGAGTTATGACCGTCACAAGGAATTCACGTTAGCGCCTGCGCAGAAGCTACCGTTGATTCGATCATGATGAAGTTGATAGGGGGCCATCTAGAGCTTAACCCGCACGATCCCTGAAAATTTGGTTAAAATCGGATCAAAATTGTGGATGTTATGGCTGTTACAAGGAAATGTGGACGGACAGACAGACAGACAGACACGGAACCAAATTTGTTCAGGAGGCTCTGAAACGCAAAATGCGAGTGGAAATTTTGATTTTGGAGCAAAAAAATTTTTTTTTCATTTCGAAAGTGAAAACAAAGCTTCCGCTGCCTTGCAGCCTCGGAAGCAAAACATCAACACGGGAGTGAATCGTAACCAGTAAAACATATCAAAACTCGCCTTGAAAACTATGACAATTGCATCAGCTGATAATATAATTCAAATGGAATTCTGGCTTCTCGAAATCGAGTTTATTATACCTTCTGTATCCTATTGGGCTTGTGAAGCGTAGGTAGGTAATCATCTACTTCAATTTCATTAATTTATTAAATTATTGATTAGTAAATACTTAGGAACGACTCTTAATTAAATTATTATTTTTTAAATTATTATTCCAACAACAGAAGATCAATTACTTCCGAGCCTACCAAGGTCGGAACGTTTTAGCCAATTTTCTACTATTAAATGTAAAACGTTGGCTGAGGCCGAGTGGATCAGAGGTTGAACATTGCGCTGTTTATAGGAATGCACTTCAATTCAACCGATCCCGATTCGGCCGAAAAGAACACGAGAGTTGACCAGCGCAGTGTGAAGGGGGAGGGGTGATGTTTGATCTCTCTCTGACCAGTGCATTCCACACACCGTCGCGTAGCCCTCTCAATTAAAAGTCGCACCCCCAGCCACATTGGGGTTTCAATCGTGGTTAGTTACCAGCCATGAGTAGACGTGTATATAAAGATTTCCATAATAACCAGAGGTTTCGAGTCAGTGGCGCAGCTGGGAGTCATATATTCACCGTTTAAGCCCTTGACGTAACAATTAAGTGTTATCTACGCCGGACAGTTTAATTACGATATTGCCCCATTGCCCCTCGTCGACGGACCACTTCACTGATGCTAAGTGCCCGCCATCACTCTCCGCCGCGTCCCCGCTTCTAATGTCTTCCTTCGCTTCCCCCGCGCTTTTAAACCCGTTCCATCCTTCCCATGTTAATGAAGCGATTTCAATTAGGCGATGTAGCAAACAATCGTCACTCTCTTAGCGAACGAATGCTACCAACCCCACCCCTTCGATTCAAACAATGAGAGGGAAATTTCTGTATGAACATTCAGTACATGGCCTCTTCAGTATACAAAATCGTGTACGATCATGCAGCAAGTTCATATGCGCGAATTTTCGTCATAGCAAAATTCCGTAATAAATTAAGAGAAATGAAATGAAATTCAGGAAGTCAAATTAAATACATCTAAATAAAAACAAGTTTTTAATGTAACTCTTTCATTTTCTCATGTTCTCGGTTAATTTTATTGTTGTTTCAATATTTGTTAATTTCTTGGCAACAGTAAATTGAAACAAAATCACATTGTTTCAAAATCACATTGATAATAACTTAAATTAAATTGACAAGGAAAATCATTTAATATTTTATTGACCCTGGATTCGTTGTCATTTTATGCAGACGTTCAATAGTACATAGCATATTTAGTGGGAAATAAGATAAGACATGTATTCATTGTTGAACATTCAAATTTGGTAGTCTTTCTAATTTACCATCACGTTGAACAGGTAATTTAAACATTGAGTGGAGAGTTCGTAAATAATATACTATATATTTAGTGGGATATATATAAACACTTGTAAGGTTTCCCATGTTAAATTTCAAATTTTCGAAAATTTATAGTATAACTAACTTTTTCTTCGCGAAAATTTGATAAATTAAAATGTACGCCAGCATGATTTCGTGTGCAAAATTTCAGATCGATTGGATATCGGGAAGTGGGTTAAAAATCGATCTGAAATATTGTCTCAAGAAAGAAAGCAAGAGCTCAAGAAGAGAATCGAAGTTAAAAGAAAGAGTTAAAAAAATGGTTCATGAAATTTTGAAAACGAGTTCTCATTTGATGCCTCTATTCAGTACCCAAGGTTTCATCGCGATCAAAATAATTTATGATCAGCATGCAATTTCCTATAAGAATTGCTGATGAAATGATTTGTTTTTGTCTCATCAATATCTTAGAGCATGATTTGGTTCACTATTTTATTGCTATACATGACCGCTAAATCCCGGCCTGTCATCAGAGCTGGAGAGTTTAGAAGAGTTTAGTTTTTTTACTTTACTTTGGTTTATTTTACTTCAGTTTCGAAGAGTCAGAGTTTAGAGCTGACGACGCGAAATTTAATTTTCCAACACTTTTCTGGTTGACAAAAAAAAAAAAAAAGTTTTGAGCGGTGCTAAAGAACGTATATTGCTAAATAAGTGGAAAATAGTGTTTTTGGTGTTTTTTTCGCCAGAAAATATATTTGGTGTGTATTTTACTGGGTAGGGGGGGGGGGTATTCGAAATCAGCGCAAAATTTCATATTAGAATCACTTGTAACATTGCCATGTCCAGAAAAAATATTGGTAGCTCTTTGCACTGAAAGTGCTCCAATTTCAAAACAATGTAGCATAATATAATATGATAATCAACGAAAATTTGCTCACAAGGTCATACTCCATTACTGGAACTTTTTTTAAAATTTTTGGAGCCATCAGAAAAGCCTCATTTGAATATTCACTAAACGCACTTGATGAAGCAATAAACGGGAGTCACCCCTGCGGGCCTAATGGATTATTTCCCTCCCCACACCCCCACCCACCACTAAAACCACCCAATTACACGCTAGATTTGGTCTCGTTACTTCTTAATGATCTTTCCTGCAAATTTACAGTTCGAGGAGTCAACCACTAAACTTCAAACTATCAATCCCTTTTCTACGTGAAAATGTAATTCCTTCGCTTGCGATTCCGCTTTTTTTCGCTCGCATTTCATGGTATCTGCCGCGATGAAATTTATTGTGTTCTATTTTCACTTTCTCACCAATTAATACCGGTCAGCAGGGCTAATTCACGCAGAAAAATATTTTGTAATTTAAAAATTATTATATTTTAAACTTTTTTTGGTATTCTACAGTTTTCGGAAAAACATTGGGTCGAATAACTCATGTCACCTATTTACGTCAGAAAATGTATTCCCTAAAAGATACGAGATAAGGCCAGGAGATAGGTTCGCTCACTTTTAACTACTTGGAATATTTCTGCGTCCAATAGCAGCTCACGTGGTGTGACTGGTGGTCTCACGCATAAATAGACCGAGTAATAGGACAATTTTTTTTTTTTTTTTTTTTTTTTTTTAAGTGGTTTAATTTGTACAATAATTTTCAAAAAGCTGTGGAAAAATTGTCAAAAATCGGTGAAAAACCACGTTTTTTGACAGTTTTTAGGTAAAAGATCTTGTAAATATGTGATTTTTAGTGAATTTTATTTTAGCAGAGTTAGTTATCTTTATAAGTGAAATTAGCACAACTATCTTTGATAGATTTTAGAGGCGAAGTAGTTTTATTTGTTGACAACACAACATAATAATCAACATGTGAATATAACACATTTAACTAAATAAATTTATATTGGAGTGTCAGTTTGTATAAACAACACGTCCCCTCAAACTGGCAACTCCAAGTTCACTTGTGAAAAAAATGATGTTTTGCTCCAGGCAACCCTTTTGTCAACACATCAGCAATCATGGATTCGGTTGACAGATAATGAAGGTGCATTGTGTGATATGAACATTGTCTTAGGAATTGATAAGGGATGTTGTTGTGTTTCGTGTCCAAATGCTGTGTCTGATTCTTGGTTAGATAGTTTGCTTCTGGGCTGTTCATTGCATCTGTCACGGATTTGTCCGCAACTTTTTGCATTTATTTGAAAACGATTCTCAATGTCCACATCCTCATCCGCCAATGTACAATTCTGCGGTTGAACTGGCTTATAAAATTTCCGTGGTCTACCAGGATTTCCAGACCGAATGATCCGAGGCCTTCCCCTCCCTCGGCTGGAAACTACTGGCTGCTCATCGTTGGTAGTGGATGTTATCGGGCCAGGTTCTTCATCAGCTGTGTCATATTCATCAGCGTCTTCTAAATTTTGTTGTAGATTATCTCCTTGTCCGTTTCTTGAATTTGTCTTCTTCAGTGGTATTGTAATTGATTTACTTTCAGTTGCTTCTTTCTTCAATTTCGTTTCGAATTCTTCATATTGATTTTCTTTCTGAAATTCATCCAGGAACCTTACATCTCTTGTTTCAGTTATTCTTCTTTCTTCTTCCAAAAATATTCTGTACGCTTTACATCTTTCCGAATAACCAAGAAAAATACACGATTTCCCTCGTGGCTGAAATTTTCCTTTGGTTGGTGATTTATCAAGAGCAACGCCCTTGCAACCAAATGTTCTAAAATGGGTTAGAATAGGGGGTTTACCTGTCCACATTTCAAATGGTGTTTTTCCATCCAAACTTCTTGAAGGACACCTGTTCCGAACGTGATTTGCAGTAAAAATGGCTTCTGCCCAGAATGATGGTGGCAGTCCTGACTGGATCAGCATACATCTCGCAGTTTCAACAAGTGATCGGTTTTTTCGTTCTGCTATACCGTTTTGTTCTGGAGTATGTGTCACAGTTAATCTTCTGCCTATTCCTGCTTTATCTAAAAATTCATCAAATGCTTTATTTCTATATTCGCTTCCATTATCTGATTGTAAAAATTTTATACGACCCCCTTTTTGATTTTCAACTAAATTTTTATATTTTATAAATTCATTTAGAACGTCACTTTTGTTTTTCACAAATCTTACTTCACACCAACGTGTGTGGTCATCAATAAATGTTAAAAAATAATTTGAACCTTTCTTGGATGATGTTCGCATAGGTCCACAAATGTCTGTATGAATGATTTCCAGAATTTTAGAAGTTCTAATAGATTTTGTTGGAAATGGCTTCTGTGCCATTTTCCCCATGGCACATACTTTGCAGGTAGATAGTTGTCCACTAAATTCAACTCCTAGTGCCCTACGGTGATTTACGATTTCTCTCATACTTCCTTCATTCAGGTGACCTAAACGTTGATGCCATTCTTCGATATTATTAATGTTTCTTTTTTGTGAAATTACACGGCAATTCTCGATACCTCGTTCTTCAACATAATATAAATTATTTTTACGTTTTGCGGTCAGTATTATTCTGCCTTCATCATTTTGAACTACAGCTTCGTTTTTCGTAAATACTACGGCATGCCCTTTATCAGTTATTTTACTCACTGACATGAGGTTTGTACGTAAGTCAGGTACATGTAGTGTATTATTTAGTGTCATAATTTTTACGTTTTCATCTCTAGTTATAGCTATTCTAACTGTACCTTTACCTTGAATTTTTGTCGATTCATTATTTGCGAGGTTTACTTTTCCATCAGAAATGGGTTCTCGCGTCGTGAACGCTTCATCCTCGTTGCACATGTGGGAGCTGCATCCACTGTCCAAGCACCATACTCTGGAGTTGGTTTTCAAAGCAAATTCTTCAGTGAATAAGCTGTTGTCCCTTTCTTCTACCTTTCTTGCCTTTGGTCTGTAATAGCAGGAAGATGGTTTATGACCTCGCCTACTACAGTACGGGCAATTTCGGTTATCGATTTGCGGCCTATAAGCAGTCCATTCCCTATTCTGATAGTTTTGTTTTTCGTGGTTTTGTAGTTTTTCTGTATGTAATCTATTTTGATAGTTTTCTTTACCTTTAGAAGAATGTAGTCTATAATTATTACCCCTCGCTGTCATTGCCTCTAAATTCCAACTATTATCTATTCTAGCATCCCCTTGTTCCATTATTTTTATTTTCAATATTTCAGGATCTGGCAGTTCATCTCGCGATTCAATGGCGCATCTGAAGTTGTTATAACTATCTGGGAGGCTATAAAGAAGTATTACAGATAACATATCAGGGTGTATTGTAACTTCCATCATTTTTAATTTATCTACTGCGTCAAAAAACTTTACAAGATGATCCCTAACGTTGCCATCCTCTTTCATTCGATATAAAATTAATTGTTTTAATAAGGTGGCTTTTCTAGCAGGACCTTTGGATTGGTAAATACTTTCTAATTTCAACCATAATTCTCTAGATGTTATACAATCTTTTACTTGTTTAATCTCCGAAGGTGATATTGCTAAAATGATGTCCGCTCGTGCCTTCAAGTCGGTGTCATCCCATTCTTCTGCTGCTTTGATGGTGTCTTGATTTCCTTCAGTGACGACTGGACGTTTTTTTCTTCCATTGACATATCCGAGCACATCATTCTTGACAAGCAGGGCTTCCATTTGGACTTTCCAAGTGTCAAAGTTGTCTTTATTTAGCGTTTCAATTTTCACGCTCATGGTTGGTACTTGATTTATATTTGTACCTATTTATTTTTTACTACTTTTCAGTGGAAGCTCGCTAGGAGCATAACCTCTTGTAAATATGTGATTTTTAGTGAATTTTATTTTAGCAGAGTTAGTTATCTTTATAAGTGAAATTAGCACAACTATCTTTGATAGATTTTAGAGGCGAAGTAGTTTTATTTGTTGACAACACAACATAATAATCAACATGTGAATATAACACATTTAACTAAATAAATTTATATTGGAGTGTCAGTTTGTATAAACAACAAAAGGCACGTTAATGACGCATTTCAGACCTATCATGCGTGGTGTAGGCGTGTTCAGCCTTACATTTCCTACAAGAATAGCACCTTGTAATTGAAAATAAATTATCCTGGAATTTTGGTGATAAAAAAAAAAAGTCCAGTCATGTAGCATGACCCCATGAGCGAATTTTTGAAGAAATCTTCGACATTTCAGTCGCTATTGATCGTATAGAGAAATTTTAGTTTATGATTTTGATAGACAAACATGGAATCAAATTATTAAAAATAATTAGGTTTTTAACAGTTTTTAACAGCATGGTTCTAGGATTGGTTATACAGGGATACTTCCATAAGAGTAGTTCAATCTGAATTTGGACAATGTTTCATGCAAATATTACCGATTTTTACAACTAGCGAACGGCATTATTTCGATTTTTGACTGATTTTTCAACTTTGGAAATTTTGAAAACTGGGTACATATTCTTATAGGACATTTTAAGCTGATTCCAAATATACCACATGTTAGTATGCTGAAAAAATTGTTTCGCACAACAAATCGCAAAAAACAGGCTATTTTGAAATTGTTGACTACATTTTTGAAAATTTCAACCCGAAGATGTAATCCGATCATGCTGGCCAACGAACTTGAACTTTCGTTTTGTGTCCTTAACATTTTAAAATTTGTTTGAAGTTTCTAGCACAATTCTACGGACAGTTATCGTCTGGAATGACACATACATACATACATACATATATACATATATACATACATAAAAAATGCGTTAAACTTCAGAATATGATTCAGAATAGCCTGAAACGGATTTCTGCATGAAAGTTTCTCAAAAATTCACATTCCACAAATTTTGAGGCGAGAGCTATAGCTTAATTTTCTTCAAAAATTCGCTAAAAAAAAGTAGACCTCAAAAATTAGACGTCTACATGAAAAACGGGCTTAGGGTTCGGATTCAGCACCTCGAAGACCCCCAGGACCAGTACCAGATTATTTTATTATTTTTTCATTTTTTTTTTTTTTTTATTTTATTATTATTATTATTATTATTTTTTTTTTTTATTTTTTTTTTTTTTTTTAGTGTTATGTACTATAAGTTGTAAGAAGTATATTATTTTGCGGTGATGGTATCCCGAAATGATTTCTTAATGTATTGGAATAAGCCTTCATTCCTGGCATAGGCACTCGATAATGTGTGTTTGTAATGGCATTCTTCGTGAGTAGTAGCGGTTGAATTTTACGATTTCAACCACTCAATCTTATGAAATCAAAAACTACTCGAACCCAAGTAGCAGTAAAGAGACAGCTCAGGCTGTGGTTCGCTATAACGTCACAGCATCTACGCCACTTTCACCGTGACCCCTACCGTGTATATTCCTGGTACCGTGCTTGATAACCTTCTTTTGACTAAAATTCTGCAGAAAATATACATCTAACGATTTTAGCGGTTTATTGCCATTAATAGTGATTTTTCAGCACTTTTTTTTTTTTTTTTTTTACAGAATGTGTTTTTGCGATGACCTACCGAAAAAAAACCGACAGAAAAAACCGTTACGTTAAAACCGTTACGCCACGTGTTACGCCACGTGTTATGCCACGTGTTATGCCACGTGTTATGCCACGTGCAACCAAGCCGTTGGTAAGGAAATAGGAACACATTCTGTGTTCCTATGATTTCATACAGAGTATGGAAAAAGAAATAAACCGGGGGGTGCAGGGGGGCGCAAAGCGCCGAGTTTTTTTTTTTTTTTTTTTTTTTTTTTTACAAAAATTCGCTAAAATGTAGTTTTGAGCGGTTTTTTGCGCTCTTGAATTACTGTGCGGCTGGGGTATGTTAAATAAATTCGGCTTTACACGATTGCTGTACGACCACAGGATTTATATCGGTTGCCAACGTTCAGTAATGGAATGCAAAGTGTGGGGAACCGTGAAGTCGTGAAGCGGTTCGGATCAGTCAAATTGAGAGGGGGAAAATCTGTATGAGGTTACGAGAGGAAAATATCTGCCCCTTAGCTCAAAATCGTATCCATTGACTCATCTCTAACGACACAGTTTTATTCATATTTCACTCTCCCTGGCGGTCCTTTCAAGTGTGATTTCATTTTTTCCCTCCTCACGCGGGATTTTCAGCGTCACTATGCAATCAAGCCATATAGATTTACTTTTTTTATGATGAAAATCAAGGCTGCACTTGTATTTTTCAGGATTGAAAACTTGTGGTTTGGAAGCCTCGATGACAAAACGCTCCAAATTATTACACTAGGAGTATTAGATATTCTGCCTATGAAGATCTCCGGTTTATAATCATTAAACATACCTAAATGTAACTAAATAGACATAGGAAGCTTTAAGTATGTATTTACTTGTAATAATCAGCAGATTGTAACAAAAGAGATTCATTACAATGACGAATACAGAATAAAAACTCATCACCTTTAATTTAGGAAATACAGAAAAAGTTTAATGAAAAGAAAATAAATTAACCCCCCCCCCCCTTTCCCAATTTATCCCCCATAATTTTTGGACATAAAAGAATCATACTTTTGCCCAAGTGCGTACGCGCAAAACGTGTACGATTTGCGCCAACTTAGTTATTTTAAATAGGGAACTGCAGGTTTGGATTCTAACCGAAATTGCATGTAAAAATGACCCATCGCATGCATTTTAAAGAGCGCGAAAACAAGCACAATTACGCGCAAATGGAGTACGAATGGTAAAATATCGAGTTCATGAAGATTCTGTCAAACTAAATCACGTAGTGATGTTCATTTATCAATATTTGAAACACCGATTCCGGAACAAAAAACTATCAAAATCACACATTTTTCCACTCATTGTCACACAGCGCAAAGCGTACTTTAAATATATATTTTAAATATAAATAAACATATATAATGAAATGGATAAATATATAAAATCAGAATAACACATAGAAAAAGTTTACCAACTATGAATTTCACATTCGGGAATTAATGTACATAGTTGTGCTGAAAACGTACTAAATGTCAATAAATTATGAAACAAATTCATGAAAACTGCACATAAATGTTGAAAATACGAAAATTATTTTCTATAGCTGAATATTATGTTTTCCAAGTTCCTCTACCATTCGATAGTTAACATCGAACACAAATCCATGGAATTTCATAACAGTTATTGTCATTGAAAAATATAATGCAATAAATTATGGCAATGCGCTCATGTGGTCATCATGCTTCATGACTCAAACTTTTTTTCTGATGTCTTCCCAACGGTTATGCCAATAATGTTTCCAATGGTGAAAACTTCGTGGAAAATGAAGGTGCTGAAATGGCTCCATAAATTATAAAATACGAATTATCCAAAATTTTCTTCACGGAAAGCCGTTTTGCGACATTCTGAAAAGATTCCTGTAGTGGATTTAGTTTTTTCGGTGTTTTTTCAAGTTGATGTTACGAAAAATCATTAAATGTATACAATGAAATATGAAAAAATTAAAATACCCGCAAAATTATTAAATTAATAATTAATTCAAATAAATAAATCATTTAATTAATTAATAATAACATTAAACACATAATATATATATATATATATGAAATCGGAATAACACAGAAAAAGTTTACAACTATGAACTAAACATTCAGAAATTGATGCATGCAATGCACATAGTTGTGCTGAAAACGTACTAAAATATCAATAAAGTATGCAAAAAACCGATAAAAACTGCACATAAATGTTAGAAATCCAAAAGTTAGTTTCTATGGCAGAATAATTTTTTTTTTTTTTCTTAATTTCTCTATCATCAATTTGGTAGCCAAAATCGAACACGAAGTGCTCAAATTTCAAAACAGGTTAACATAAATATAATGCGAAGAATAATGAAAATTCACTCTTGTTTTATGACTGGAACTTGTTTTTTTTTTTGCGAATTTTCGTAGAAAGTGAAGCTATTGCAATGGCTCGGAAACACACAGCTGCTGACCCGGTTCTGCTCTCGATGTCTTATTCTTCAACCTGAAGAGATCATGTTTGAGTAACATTAACGCGGGTTATAGAATTTCTGATTTCCCGGATCGTCACAGTTGGTTGGAGGTCCCAATTCCCCCTTTGGGAACTCGTTATCGGAGATCCGCTGAGTGCTAGACGCGTCTCCTCCTACACAGCCCTTCCACTAGGTAGGATGGATTCTATTCTATTCCCTCAGAGGACTGTTACCTTCTCCCCTTTCCAGTCTTTACTACTCCCTCCCACTGCTTTATTGCCCCATTCGCCGATTGATTGTCATTTCGTTTACGTTTTTTTGAAGTGATTTACTTGGAATCATTTCGAGAGGTTTATTCGCGAAGAGATAGTCGGCTCTTAACTGGAGAAAGGTTTCCATTAAACGGATAAGATTTACGGAGTTACAAAGGAATGAGATCGTACATTCGAAGGAGAATTTTCGACGAGGAGGGCCGGAAATTATGAGTCCAGAATAGGTGATAGAGGGCTGATCGCTGGTATCTGCAGCACTAAAATACATACTTCAAAACATAAGGTGGTATAAGGTGATGGATCTCACGAAAAGTACTCTGTTGAAACTCTTAATGCATTTGGAATAAATGATTTATTACACTTCAAAAAAAAAAAAAAAAAAAAAAAAATCGAAGTTGTGCCCTCGCGAAACTGGTACTGATCGTGGGGTTCGAGGGTGCTGAATCAGCAAAAGGGCACCAGCATTTTTAAAAAGTCACTTAAATTCCAGGTTAATTTATGCTCAATTAAAAGGTGCTATTCTTGTTGAAAATGTAACGCTAAACGCGCCTATACCACAAATGATGGGTCTGAAATGCCTCCTTGACGCAACTTTTGCCGAAAAACCGCCAAAAAAACATGTTTTTTCGCCGAATTTTGATTATTTTTCTAAAGTTTTTGGTAGCTTTTGTTCGAATTAACACCAATTTGCTACCTGTAAAAAATTGTACTATTACTTAGCCTATTTGTGCGACAAATGAGACCACCACCAGCTCTGAAGGTGTGATAATAGATTTTTTACGATTTTTCAACTACTGAAAAACATGTTTTTTGAACACTTGTGTTTACGTTTTGACAAAAACGTGTTTTTCGGTCGTTGAAAAATCTCAAAAAATCAATTATCACACCTCCAGAGCTGGTGGTGGTCTCATTTGACGCATAAATAGTCCAAGTAATGACAATTTTTTTCAGGTCGCCAGGTGGTGTCATTTGTGCAAAAACTATCTAAAAACTGTAGCAAAATCGTCAAAAATCCGTGAAAACCACGTTGTTGGCAGTTTTTAGGCAAAAGACACGTTAAGGAGGCATTTCAGACCCATCATATGTGGTATAAGTGAGTTCAGCGTTAAATTTGCAGCAAGAATATCATTTATTAATGGAACATAAATTATCTTAGAATTTGAGTAATTTTTTCAAAAGTGCAGGTGCCGTACCTCAAAAATTAGACATCCACGCAGAAAACGGGCTTCGGATTCGGAATCAGCAGCATCGAAAACCCCCAGGGCTAGTACCAGTTCCGTGAGGGCACGACTTTGATTTTCTATTGTTGGGCAGTGTTATTTTCAATGAAGAACAGCATTAATTTGTTGGTTTATGCAAATTGGTAGATTCCGAAAATCGAATAATATACAACACAAAGCGCTAGAGAAATTTCGGGATCATTTTCAATTTACCTCAAGAGATGCAATTTAAGGTCTGATATTTTAAAGTTCCAGTCATGCAGCATGATCGTATGAGCGAATTTTCATAAATGGTCGTATTACATTTATGATAAATTCTGTTGAAATTTGAGCACTTTGGCACAAATAAAAATTTTATTATACATTTTATAGCAATCTAACTTTTTGTCAGTAATATTCCAATGAAAAAACGATTTTTTTGATTTTTACAATTTTTTCAAGTGTTCCTATCGATTTTTAGCTTATTTTAATGAAATTTAAGTACATTTTTCAGTACAATTTTGTGCTTAAATTTTTAAATGTCCTAGTTCATGTTCGATTAATTTTTTTCGAGTAGCATTCTGCTAAAAAATAGAAATTTGTTAATTTTTAGCGGTTTCTTGCCTTTTTTAGTGATTTTTTAAGTACATTTTTTGAAATTTGACCAATTTAATGTGCTCAAAAAGTGTTGTCCAACAAACTCATCCTTTCTTTTGAAATGCTTGATTTTTTGGCGAAAGAACGAAGTTTTTTATCTCAATTCTATCGAGAGTTATCGTCTGGAATGACACATACACATATATATATATAAAATTGTACATACACATATATATACATAAACATATATATATATATAACACATATATATACATATATACATACATATATATATATATATACACATACACATATATATATATAAAAGAGTTAAAATTCAGGAATCATTTCAGAATGCCTCAAAACAGATTTCGATGAAGAAAATTTTTGGAGCCACTGCAATAGCTTTATTTTCTAAGAAAATTCGCTAAAAGTTAGTACCTACCTATCTCTCTTTCGAATTAAAAGTTTTTTCGTTTAATTCTGATCGACGGCCGAGCACCCCACGAGAGTAGAATTGCTGAAATAAAAAAGAGATGCGCAGCAAGTCCTCATGAGCAAATTTTCGTGATTATTTTTTTCTTTGCTTTATATGTTTTATTCTCATTTTATACTTATATTGAACACTTATTGTCAGAAAAATTATTGTTAATGCTAAAATTTGTGGTAAACCACATATTTGACTTCCTGTTATAAACACCAATTTAAGAATTTTTAACAATTTGTTGCAATTTTATCAATTCTTGTTAGCATATTGAGTTGAATTGAGAGCACAGTTTTGTACACAATATTGTGCACGAAATCCTTAAAGTATCAAACAATGGCTTCTAAACTTTTCCAAGTATAATACTTCAACAAATATTGAATTTCGAGATTTTCAGTGATTTTTTATCTTATTTGATTGACATTATTTCATTATTTAACACATTTTTTAGCAGATTACATGGACGAAATTGCTCATGTTTCACCTATGTAGGCTGTAATCTTCAGTTACGTGATATTGTGCTATAAACAATTGAAAATTACTTTTATCGATGTTTTTTCAAATAAACCACTTTCGGAAATTTAGGAAAAACTGGTCCAATAAAATTATATATATATATATAATGCTATAATAGTGGATGCCCAGGTTATCACTGGCGGACTATGCATGATAGAACCAAACTAGGATTTCACTTGCGGCAAGTACGAGACCGTCATGGCAAGGGCGTGGTGCGGGAAAAGTGCCAGGGAGTTACTCGAGTTGGGAATATCAGCAGGAGTGCTTCGTGTTATCACCACCCATGATATTCTTCGGTGCTCATTCCATAACTGTTATTTGATATGGAAAGTTCTTTCCATCCACCTTAATTTAAACCCCTTAGCCAACATTATGGCCGGTCTATGCCGTTGGATCCGCCAAGCATGACATGAACAAGAACATCTCAATCTAAATAACTTCTCCGAGCGGAGTAGGTACTAAATTTGAACATTGTTTCAATCCGACAAAGCATGTTTTGCGAATTTATTGGGCTCTTGCGGGATCCTACATTGTTCACAACGTGAAACAGAGATGAATTCCAACAATTTCCAACGGGGGTGATTTAGTTCGAGACATGGAAACACCTTCTAAACTCTACCGCAAACAGGTCACCACAAATAAATTATATCCCATCATCAGCTAAGTGGTTGAACTGCAAGAAGAACGTCCGCTTACCAGCACCATCTACAACATAATATTTGGTTTCTCTCTTAAGTTTGTCTTGTAAGTAGTTTAATGTTCGGGGAAAAAACTGTATTTCTTTGCAGTTGTGTTACGATTTCCTTAACACAGCCAGAAGTAGAACTTCTCTTTCGTGGAGTGGAGCAGGCGCTCTACATAATTTGAGCGGCAATAATTTGCGAACTTGGGTCCCAAATGTGGATTAGAGTTCACTAAGAGCCATTCTCGCAAAGACCTCCCGCTCCCGCGTTTCACTGCAGTGTTTCGCCGGGTCGGTCCGATCAAGTGTAACTAGCCTGCATTGTGGCATCCTAGCCTTTTGTTCACGTCCGTATATTCCCAGGGAATGGCAGAAATTTACGTATTTATTTTGCAAGCAAATTCGTGGGTTGTATTTGGAGAGGGATTATAGGATTCGGAAAAATATTGTTTACCATCAACATGATTCTAAAAATTCCACTCTTGCAAGCATGATCGTATGAGCGAATTTTCTTGAATTACCTACCGTATTATAATATGTTAAATTGTATAGAAATTTAAGGTTCTGAAGTACAAACCAATTGTTGAAAGCCAATTTTATGGCAAAAATACATACTAAATAAAATTAGGCAATTCAAAGAAGCTTTTTAACTTTTAGATTTTTTTTTTTTTTTGCAGTTTTTATAGATTTTTAAGCAAATATTGATATAATTTCAATACGAGTTTCAGGACAATTTTGCGCAAAAAATTGTAATGCCCCAGTTAATTGTTGATAATGTTGTTTTGACAGATATTCTGCTAAAAATTACAAATGTAACGATTTTTGGCCGTTTTTAGCCATTTTTTGTGATTTTTTAGCACATTTTTGGGAATTTGACCAATTTATTGTGCTCTAAAAGTTCTGGCCAACAAACTCATCCTTTTGTTCGGAAAACTTGATTTTTTGACGCAAGAACGGGATTTTTATCTCAATCCTAAGGAGAGTTATCGTCTGTAATGACTTATATATGGCTTATATACTCGTATAGTCTAATTCGCTAAAAAACACGACGTTTGCGTAGGCTGAGCCAACTTTTCGAATAGAGATGGGTAAAATATAAGTAGTAATCGTAGCTAACTTCTCTCCTGTACATCGTATAGCCCTGAAATCTGGTACACAGCCTTTTCGGGACCACTCAAAGTGATAGCGGGTTAGTCAGATCAGAAGGGTGAGCAATGAAGCTAGCTTCTCTCCTCTACAGCCTAGAGTCCTGAAATTTGGTACACAGCCACTTGGAGACCAATGCAAGTGATTGGGAAGAAGTCAAATCAACTGGGTCTTCTTTTCGTTATATTCGTTAGAATAAAAAAGTTTAAAATGTCTGCATGGTTTTTTTTTTCTTTTCCTTTACATAATTTAATATTTTATCGTTTTAGATTGAACCCTTCAATGGGTCTGTCGACTTACTATGACCTTTCCGCAAAGTGCAAAAGCTATATATATATATATATATATATATATATATATATATATATATATATATATATATATATATATATATACTCGGCGCTTCGCGCCTCGCCGGGGGGCTTCGCCCCCCTGGACCCCCCTAATCTATACTCTGCGCTTCGCGCCTCGCCGGATCTTTTCTCTTTTCTACTGCGTAGAAAACTAGGATAATTTGCTATGCAATTCTTAGCCTGAATCAACTTAGTTTTGGAATGTAGCCAGGTACGTAAGGAGAGGGAAATTGGTAGCTTGAAATGTCAGATCACATAAATCAAGCGCTTTCCAACGAGTGGCGAACGATTTTTGTGCGATGAAAACTGCGGAAGTTTCATTCCCCTAACAGCGGCTGGGTTGTACGTGAAAAACAATGAAATTGTGACACAATCTATAGCAACTACTCAACTACTCGGTTGTACGTCAAAATCATCTTTAATTTCGTTTGGGACGTTACAAAAAAAATATTGGGGGTCGGCCTAAAAATTGCATAGCAATTAATATCGATAGATCTCACAGAACTGAGTGAAAAAAATAGAAGGATAATGGCGGTCAATCGGGAATAATACTTAAGTAGTGAGTTGTTCGTAAAATATGCAGTTTTCATCACAATTAAAAGTGTCAGATAGGTGTCTAGAATTATTAGAGAAAAACTTCCAAATGTACGAATTTCCATTGAAATTCGATTTGTGGCATTCTGAAACGATCCCTGGATATATATACTCAGTAAGAAAAGAAAACGATAAATAACAATACATAACTATTTTTAATATTTCGTCTTCTGCCTTTTTCGAAACTAAAACAGAAAATTATTAACTTGGGATGTTTGCATAGTTGGCAAGAAATTTGCGTAACTTTGGATATCACTTTAACGTCTAATATTACGGCCTGGAGGATCGTAAGCACCAAAAACATTACTATGAGGTTTTTCCGATTGGTGAAGCATTCGCTTGTTGTCGTTAGGTCTCGTTTTCTTCAAAAGCTCAACGTAAAAACAATCATCAAAGGTTGAGTTATGGGCAATGGCATTGTCGGTTTACAGGAAGATCATTGTCAGACCGAACCACGGATGCTCGATGGTTGTTCATGCTCAAGTTGAGTGGAGTTTCCCCACGTAAAAGACAGGAAACTATTATTTACAAACCAACTCATACACACACATTGGTGTCTAGCATTCTGCTTATTGTTCGGTGACTTGATCCAAAGCCAATATACCAGATGATAACTCTCCTTAGGATTGAAATTAAAAAAAAAAAAAAAAAAAAAACACTCTTGCGCCAAAAATCAAGGATGAGTTTGTTAATAGAAATTTGTTAAATAATATTTTTCAGTGAATAAAAAAAAGAGAAAGAAACAATGAAAAGAAAATGATGAAATTATTGTTATTAATGAAATATATTTGGGGGAAAAGTGTATGTCATAATTTAATTGTTATATAACATAGATTCACTCATAAAGTCATATTGCACGACTTAAACGTAGTATTTGAAGGTTTTTTTCTGAGAGGGTAACATTATTTCGTAATATTTCAAGTTACTATTTTGCTGAAATTACAGACATAATTACCAGATTGTGCAGTGTTCATGCGATACTAATAATATTAGTTTGAGTAAGCTACATTAACAGAGTAAAACATATTAGCTATTCACTTCTATCAGTTGTAATTTCTGACAAGACATGTTTACTTTAATAATATCAAGCGGTTTACAAAACCGCTGCGCCTACGAGTTAACAGTCAACAGTGTGACAGTTTACGAACGCCTCCTCCAACAATAACAACCAAACTCCAACCTCGTTCTTGGAATTGAAATTTGAATTTTCCGTGTTCCCAGACTCGGCGTTCGGATACGAAGGGAAACAGCGTCAGTAAAGATATGAATTGAATTGGAGGCTCAGCAAAGGAGGGTAGTATAGTTAAAAGTGAATCACAATAGAAAATTCTGAACTTCAGAGCTTGTATATAGGTAGAAACTTTTGTTGTAGTTTGACAGTTTGCATTCATGCATATTCTGGACCCAGTTCGATTTGCATGAGCCCTACCGTATAGTGTGAAGTTTTCTAGAACGACTTCACCCGTCTCCATTCGCTGAGGAAATTCATACCGCCTTCCTTTGGGCGATACAAACAACTCATCATTCTGCATTTATCAACCGCGAAATACTGTTCAGAGTGATGCAGTGTGCAACGTTACCGTGAATACGAGAACCCCTCAATACAGCCGATTCATCCAAAACAGTTTTTAAAAAATATTTCAACATCTGAGATATTTGTCGTGTTTTGTTCTTCATGACATTAAAACATCTATAACTCCTCTTAGGTTCACCGTTGAAAAGAGTATTAAATGTCATGTCAGAATATCGTCATAACATACATAGGTAGGAGCTAGGTGAAAAGATAAAAAAAAGAAGATTTGAATAAAACAGATGCTGGCTCCAGGCGCCCATTTTTATAAAGAATAAAGCTATTGCGATGGCTCCAAAAATTTTCAAAACATTTCTCCATTAAGATCCGCTGTGAGGCATTCAGAAACGAATCCTGGAGTTTAACGCTTACATTATATATATATATACATAAGTGTGTGTGTGTGTGTGTGTGTGTGTGTGTCGTTCAGGACGACAACTTTCCTGAGAATTGCGATAAAAATTCAGTTCTTGCGCCAAAAAATTATGGTTTTCAAATGAAAGGTTGAGTTCGTTGGCCAGCAATTTTTGAGCTCATTAATATGGTTAAACTACAAAATATGTGGTTAAAAAATCACTAATAATAGCTAAAATGAAAAATAGTTACATATATATATTTTTTAGCCGAATTTTAGTCAAAGGAAATTTATCAGCGATTATTTAGAACGATTTTAGCCATAAAATTGGAGGTACAAAAATTTCATTGTACTTAAAGTGCTTAAATTTCAAAAGCAATGTAACATAGTATAATACGATAATCTTCGAAAATTTGCTCTTACGGTCATGCTGTATGACTGGAACTTTATACTTGCATCCCTGCTCTTTCGCTTGCGTCTTCTGCCATACGGTCGAGGAAGGTAACTAGGCCAGACTTGTATTTAATTTAGACCGCTTGTATTTAATCAGGAAACCACAACTAACTTACAAGAGTTCATAACAGTTTTCATTTTTAATTTTGCAGTGAACCTAATGAGGGTTAATTCCGTTTTAGAATAGCAAGGTGGAAAACAGAAAAAATCTTAAATGAGAAAATACTCTATATAAAACAAAACGTTTAAAAAAATTTTTGGAGGGACTTAATATCCCCAAAAGTAGAATCTATCCTTGGAAGGTTCATAAGTTAGAGCGTTGACACCATGTATAGATGTAGAAGAGATATATGTGTGCTCTGATAATATTTGACAAAAATTTCGAAAATTCCTCCATATAAACGGGAGCACATATGTACAGACATGGAGACAGAGTAGAACATAACATCTACGTTTCAAAGTATGGCATTCCTATGCGCGTAATTGAGGAATACAATTTTGTATAAGTTAATCATAAATAGGTTTTCAAGGTCAAATAAATGATCAGCTAAATTCATTACAACGAATAACTCAAACGAATGAGGCAGCCTTTGAGATGTCGACTAACGGTTAATAAACCAAAATCTTTAAATCTTTCTTCGAAGAATAAAATAACAAGGTATTCGCTAATTATTATTTACACTAAGTACATTTTTTGAACCCTAGTTAACTCATAGCGGCACAGATTATGCGAGGATTATTATATAAAAAGTTCTACGTGAATAATGAATGTCAACGGCTGGGCTAAAACATTCATCCGGCCGATAGACAACACCATCAGAACTGAACCTAAATCACAACTTTCCAATCAACTCCGCTAATAAATTTTTCGCAAACGTTGAATCGTTGAATAATTCCAAGATATTGTGACTGTTTTTTTCGATTAAAAAATATATAAATAAGAATACATACCTACATACTTTCTTACAGCTCGCATCCATTAGCCACATACCTGAAACAGAATTATTATTAATTATTTTTAATTTTTTTAATTATTGGTTTAAGCCGCATCTCAACCAAAAGGGTCATTAGCGGAATTGAACGAGGTGTCTAAAGGGACACTTTGAGTGGCTCGATTCTAAGGGGAGCCATGTTGGCCTATATGACTAAACGGAGTGCCATTTTGCAAGATTTCAAGAATATATTCCACTTCAAATGCACCTACAAACTTGGGAATAGCATATCATGCAAGCATATACCTAGTAGCAGTCTTGGTTTTCTGGTCAGTGCCTACCTATTCTTATTAAAATGATATAATAAAAGTGCAGTGAATTGAAATTATAGAAATGTACTACATTTACAAATGTAGGATTTTGGTTTGGCAGAATCCCTGAGCTCAAGTTAGTACTACGTAGTTTTGTAATCTGTTCGCGAAACAAACAAGGAGCTCTTGTATTCAGGTCGATTTTTTAAATCTAAATTTGCTCGATTTCATATTGCCAGTCATATTCCTTAACGAAATGTTACTATTCTACCAATCCTCATTCATAGTAAGATAAACTTCAAAACTTTTGCGTAAGTATATTGTTAGGTATGTAGTTACGTACGTAACTCTACCTAATTAGAGGAAGGGAGGCACCATTCGACCATCTAACCAAACACAATTTCTAATTAGGGCATATATCACTGTATTTTCAAAATTTAGAACGCTCCAAGGACTTTAGACTCCTTTCCTATCACTGAAATAACGAATGGAAATAAAACGAGAGAAGGGGAAGTCTCAAAGAATGTGAGGTGCAGATACGATTTTCAATTACACGATAGATCACTTAGTTCATTTCGCTACCGCTAGGCTTGCATCCTTATTTGAAATCGCGAATTCCCTTAGTTACATTTCGCTGGTGCATCCTAGAGAATTAGTTTGAGATATGCACAGAAAAAAGGCTACAGTGATGGAGAAAGAAGACGCAGGATATGAAAGACTTTGATGCAAGTGGCCAAGTCGCCCCGGAGGTTGGCGAACCGGTTTTCACAACCTTCGTGCGGCGGCCAGCCACATCTCTCCAACAAGACGCGCTTTGTTACCTCTGGAATCCGGCCCGTATCTGACAACATCACGACTCCGCTGCACTCCTGCATTCTGGAGGCTTTTTATTCGATGGTTATTGTGAGAAAAGCATAGTTTGCTGAACATGTTATCGATATGGAATCCCATAGTGTGTTTTATGATTTGTGAAGTCATCCATGCACTTCACATAGACCCGGTTCGGGAGGAGGGTTGAGTGTGTAAAATTGGGCCCCTCATTTTATCTTCGGTTTATTGTACGGAGGGGGGCTAAAGAATAGGACAATTTATTATTTTATCTTTTCCGATATATAGATCTGAAAACACTTCAGAACTCTTAGAATAGAAATGAAGTCGTTGTCAAGATGTATAATTTTTCTGGCAACATGGGGGTTATAATAATATTTGAAGCTATCCAGCAACATCCTCTTTCTCTAAGATCAGCAGTTTTTTGAACCTTCAAGGCGTTGTCAAATTATTGGATGCCCGATCCTGTGGCAGATCTGCTAGGACGATGTTGAGGCTGTCTGATCCATTTCGGTGATTTGGGTATGATTTTCAGATGAAAACAACTGCAACATATTGGCTTTTTGTCATTGTCAATCATGAACGATCTTGGATTGTCTGTAGCCCAGCCTACAACCACACCATGCCACCGAAGGTCAATGATACACACCCTAACACCCACTCTTACGGGTTGAGGAGAGACACTGTGTGGTGTGCATCGTAATTATTCTTGTACCTCTGGCTGGAATAACTTTCACCTGGTATGAGCTGGCTGTGAATGCTTTACACCACTGGGAAAAGTGGTGCCTAAAGGCGGTAGGGGGGGTGGGAGTTCGGCATCTGGAGTTCTTTCTTTGATATTGTTGAACGTCTCATCGCACAACATTGGTGGGATTGAATAAATGTCGAACAAATTTGTCGAATGAAAGAAATCGAAAATGTCGTAAAATCCCGCAAGAAAAGTGTCATATTTCAATATATTCGAAAGTTACGATTTTTTAAAGTTTTTACGATGAATCCTGAATTTGCTTTTCATAAAAGCACAACTTCTCAACTTATGGGTATCTTAATTCCATTTTCTTCCTCATTTTCGGATTCAGCATTATAATTTTCTATAAGAACAGATGGTTTTCATATTTAGTTAACACCATTTAGACTCATTTATTAAAGCACAAAGTTTAATTCTTGTAGAAAAAGGGAGCTTTTACAAACTTTGATAAACATTGCTTCACTTAATACTCTTTCCAACAGTATAGTCAATTTTACTTTTACTCTGTTATTTAGGGAAAGAATCGTATCCTTAAAAATCAGAAGGAGAATATTTCCTCCAAAACTCACGTCATACAGCTTCATTGAACTGCATTTCAGATTAAAATCTTGATTTAAAGTCCACCCTAAAAATATGTAAATTTTAAAGATAGAAATGTGAGTTGTAAAACCAATGACATATTCGTAAATTAACTATCCAAATCGTTCACAGATCTGCTTTTTGACCTTAGTTTTGGAACCGACGCACTAAAAAATGTATGTCTACCGACTTCCAGCCCAATATGGCAAATCGCTTAGGTACTATGATTTTCCTTCCCCTAAATTGCCCAAATTACGCGCTGTGCGACGGTGCCCTTATTGCTCCGGACTCAGACCTTTCCCTCCATATATTAGTACGTGTCCTGGTTGCTCCAGGGAAATAATCAGATCCAATCTCTCCATGTTCAAGTTAATTTTGTACGGTCCATCACGTTCAAGTTAATTTGGTACAGTTCACCACTATCTAGTTGGAATTTTGTATTCTCTATTTTCAGCTTGCTAGACTCACGTGTTCTAAGTTCGCAAGACTCACTTAGCCATTTTATGAACATTGTCCTGAATGCAACCTAGTAGTGTGTTATTCAATTTCTCCCCGGTAGGTGTGTACGTCTATGCAGTTATAGTTAGATAATGTATAGTATTCAATAATATAGAGAAGTGTTCTTTGTAGAATGGCTACCTCAAACAGAAATAATAAATCCTTGTGTATAATTTGCAGCGTTTTCTCTCCGTTATCATAAATTATTTTGCTATCAGTACCTTTTGTATCTTCATCTCTACCGAACAGAACCAATATTAAGCTACCTGTCGCTTGGTGAATCAATGCCAATGTCAACGGAACAAGATTGAGTGACAGCAAGATTGCACTCCGCAACAACCCGACGATGGGAATAGTGGAACCTCCTGTTTAATGTAGAGTTCTATTCATATCATCTCTTGGAATATTCTAAACTATGAAGTGTCAAAGCGAATGTGAGGAATCTGCAATATTTGTGTTAAAACAAAATTCTGTTTGCAGCAACACTAGTGCGGGCAACGCCTGTGTTTCTCACTTTTCAAATCTCCTTGGATGAGAAATCAATGGTAATGATTTCATTCACTTCCTTTTTCTCGATCCAACGTAGCTAATAATTTAATCCTCGAAACGCTTAAGTTGAAAATGAGTGAATAATTAGTCAAAAGAACCACCAGATCTTACTGCTACCAGAGAGTTAACTGCTTTATGACGTGTTCTACGCATTGTCTATGGATGATCTGAATACCGCAACACACATAGGAGACCAACCTGGACCTTATCTAAACTGTTACTAAAATTTGAGCGAATTTTATGGCTGGAACGTGGTGTTTTGAAGGTACGCGGAATTGTATGTATCATCATCATCTTCTAAAGGCAGCACCTTGTCGGTGCAGCCATTCGTCCCTATCCATTGCAGCCCTCTTCAGCTGATGGTAATTGTATGTATACGCACACATAAATCCTGAAATGGGCGTTTTCTGTGGCCGATTGGTCTAAAAACGCGACCTGAAGCCGCTCGGAAGCAGGGGATCCCGGGTAAACTACATTTACCTGGTCTGGGGTCCATAATAATGAAGTACAAGATTTAGCGAAACTGAACAATGAATGTCCTATTGATGAGTTTTAAACTTGCTTAGGACAGGCATTACTGCTGAGTCCACCGAAACAGACTGAAGTAGACTTTTTTTAAAAATAATAACTTTACTGTAATTATATATAACAGTATGTATAGTTTTGCGTAATAGTGATTATATAGTACGTCTTGAAGTAGACTGAACTGGCACATGTGCGTGCCACTCCGCGCTGAACCTCGCCTTCTAGGAAAACGCTCATGCCGAAAAACGCAGATGCCGAAAATACAGTACGATATTCAAAAACCCGCAACTGGATTCGGCAGCGATATTCGGCAGGTAAGAAATCGCCCCTTTAATTATTGAAGCGTAACCAAGAAATCAATGTAAAGAACGGAATGGTAATAAGATTCCAGTTACTAATTGCGCGGATCTTTATTTTTGTTGTTATAAGAAGAAATTGTTTGTCGTAACCTTATATTTAATTGTATTTTGGTAAACACATTGTTCACAACACTTATTAAAATATGTAGAGGCTGTAATAGTTATAGCTACATGAAAATATATATAAAATAATAATTTATAAATGATTAATTTTTGTGTGATATAATGTTCAAATGTGTGTAAAACGAAAACAACAACTGAAAATTTGAAAATTGCCAATCAAGTAGACGGCTATTTCCATACCTAATTGTGATAATATAACTGCCTACTACGAAGATTCGAAAAATCGAACTTAAGCAAATAATAATCATAGATAATAAATAAATAGCAAGTTAAAAAAAAAAGAAAAAAGTCCGTGGTACGCCATCCAAGAAATTTTCTCCGAAAAGACTGGACCAAATTTTATGAAAGCTTTCTTGCTCAAGATGGAATAAGGATGGAAGGAGAAAAAATTGCACCAAAGCCTTGTGGACTTGTGGCAGTAGGTTACAGTTATTCTAGTTTGGCTAGATCTTATTCGGTTTTCTGGTAAGAGAATTCTGCCTATACACGTGTGATTATTATAAGATAGCTATTCTGCGAAGATAACTGGTCTATTATAGGCCAGTTACCTTCGCAGAACAGCTATCTTATACAGGAATGAAAACCTTTGTGTAATAATTAGCAGCGTTATTACGTTACACTGTTTTCTGTCTCGAAAAACCTGTAGTAAAATATAGATTGATTTTGGTTAAATCCTCCGTGTTCGTGGTGCCAGATTTAAAATTCAATGGTAGAGGCAAAACGCCAAAACTGTTCTTAAAATGTTGATAACAACTCCGGGGATTTTAGAAAAATACAAGAATGAAGCACGAAAGAAAGTTTTTTCTCTCTCCTACTTTAAGAAGAAAATCAGATTTTGACTTGAAGATTAGCCCTCATGACTCGAAACGTCGGAATGAATTTTTCACGTGAACATCGGAACTTCTTTGCACTTTAGATGACAACTGCAGATGGTTTATCGATATTGAACCAGACGAGTTGTACTAGAGCTCAAAATACAGCATTTAGGCCACTTTCTCAACATCCGAAATGGAGGCGCGGAGGCGGGACTTCCTACACGCGTGGATGACTTCTTAATCACTCCATTGTTTAACCTAGCACGTGCCCAGCCCCTCCAGACGCATAGGCATTCACTAAGAAAAAACAAGTGTTCACGCATGCGATGATAATCTCACCACTGATGACCTTTAAGGGGAACATCGTCGGGCACATTTACATTCCATAAGACTCTGGTCTTGGCGAAAAACGTCGAGCTAATGAGACATTAAGTACCGAAATTGACCGTTCTCATACGCAACAGCGCTGTGATCCATTGATTGCAAGTCTGCGCTTAGATAACAATTACTCCCAAAGCCTACTCGATGAAGCAGAAACTATGTAGCTATACACGCGTGTTACTTCAAAAGGGTGTGTGTATGTGCCATCAGCAGCGCATTCTTTGATTTGCAGTAGGACCTATTTAACGTTTCCAAATGGCAATTGTACCTACTTCATACCATTGGCCTTGGCGCATAGATTTGTAAAATGCAAAATAACCCTTCAAATTTGAGCGAGATCGGACGAATAGGAAATTCGAAAACGACGCTTAATGGATTTTTCGTTTATGCATGCGCAGTGAAAATTATCAATTTATGAGTGGTGATTTTCATAGAGGACTACCCTTACCCTGAGCCGCACATACCCAGAAAATTTCATCAAAATCGAATTGAAACTGTAGAAATCACGCGTGTTGCAATGATTTCACATCCGCACATGCGCAGCAGGTCATAATGATACGATTGTGAGGAAATTTATATGAGATGATTAATTCGGCTTTCTAACTACTCCCCGAATTTGAGCCAAATCAATCAACTAGAACGTGATGAAATGATGCTTGATTGAATTTACGTTTGCGCATGCGCAGAGTGAAGTATTTATTAGAGAGACATGAAACTGATAGGGGACGTTCTACAACTTAACTTGCAGATTCCGTAAAAATCTCATCAAAATAGGATGAAAACGGTGGAAGTTATGCGCGTTGTAGGATTTGCCGACACATGGACACACACACTAGAACACACCTAAACACGCACGTGCGCACGCACATGTTCGGACAGACTAACACGAAACTAAAGTTGTTCAGAATGGTCACAATGGACATATAATGCGAGTGGAATTATTGATTTCGGAGACAAAACATTTTTCATCTCCCGAAAGTGAAAACAAAGGTTCCGCAATACGGTAGACTCGCAAGCCAAATTCATTAGAGACTACGAGATACTAAAGGGCTAAATAGAGGTGTTTATTGTGTGCAACATCGAGATGAATATTAGCTAGGTCGCTCAACCAATATTAAATTAATAAAGTTATATATTGATAAACCTGTATATTATGGGGGAAAATCTCACTGGTACCACATGAAATACTTTTGAAGACCTGTTTCCATGAAAACCCCGATTGTTTGACATTGTTTATTAATCGTCCTGAATCGAATTGTCATGTAATTTCATTGACATTTTTATTAATCCTCGTGAATCTAATTGTTATGTGATTTCACTCTCGCGATTCGAAATCCCGACAATTCGACAAATTCATCATTTTATAATTGTTCGCTGGTCTCTTCGATATTTGAATAAGGGAATTTCCGCAGTAATACTGTTCATGATGAATACACTATTGCGACTCTCGACTGTATATAAATGGAGATAAAAAGGTTCGTCAGAGCCAGAAAAAAAACCCCTAGTCTATATTGATAAATAAATACCTCTTTCCGTCGCGTAACTTCGCCTCTCTCTCAGTCACGCGCTTGACCGCCGCGTCGAAATGGTTTTTTCACATCACACATCCGCAGGCTGTGAATGTGAAATCCCATTCCCTTCAGATTACTTCATGAACATTTAATTTCCGCTCCGGACTCTTTCCATTCAATTGATATACCTGACAATCAGGCAAACGTGAGGAAAATGGTTCCAATGCAGATTCTACGGCCTTAATGTAGTAAGCTTGACAACTTTTCGGCTTCCAATTCTAGCCAGCAATTGGTAAATACAACCGCGAACTTACCGCTAAGACTACCTGCAAAAGATAAATCATCAGTTTTGAAAAGTACACCACAGTGTTCTCAGCTGTGTTTTGAATTGGAATCGATTTGAAACACGACAGACGAAAAACTATAGAGTTAATAGTCTTCACAATTTAGTTGTGGAGACTAAATAGTCTTCACAATTTTATTCGTAGACGCCTTGCGCATTTGACATCAACTTCGCTGGAACCCCCATTTTTTATTGGAGGTTTGAATTGTACGTGATATTTTATGAAGAAATGGCCCATCACTCGATTTTTTCGACTACTGTTTCGTCTAAAATTGTAAAAAGTCCAGTCATGCAGCATGACCCCATGAGCGAATTTTTGAAGAAATCTTCGAAATTTCAGTCGCTATTGATCGTGTAGAGAAATTTTAGTTTATGATTTTGATAGACAAACATGGAATCAAATTATTAAAAATAATTAGGAGGTACTCATACTCATAAGAGTAGTTCAATCTGAATTTGGACAATGTTTCATGCAAATATTACCGATTTTTACAAAGACTAGCGAACGGCATTATTTCGATTTTTGACTGATTTTTCAACTTTGAAATTTTTGAAAACTTGATACATATTCTTATAGGAAATTTTACGCTGATTCCGAATATACCACATGTTAGTATGCTGAAAAAATTATTTCGCACAACAAATCGCAAAAAACAGGCTATTTTGAAATTTTTGACTACATTTTTGAAAATTTCAACCCGAAGATGTAATCCGATCATGCTGGCCAACGAACTTGACCTTTCGTTTTGTGTCCTTAACATTTTAAAATTTGTTTGAAGTTTCTAGCACAATTCTACGGACAGTTATCGTCTGGAATGACACATACATACATATATACATACATATATACATACATACATACATATATACATACATACATACATGAAAAAATGCGTTAAACTTCAGAATATGATTCAGAATAGTCTGAAACGGATTTCTGCATGAAATGTTTTCAAAAATTCACATTCTACAAATTTTGAGGCGAGAGCAATAGCTTAATTTTCTTCAAAAATTCGCTAAAATGGAAGTTTCGTGTGTTGGAATTTCACATTTTTGACTTCGGATTCAGCTTGCTTGAAAACCTCCTACAACCAATTTTCAACTCAAAAGACCGTTTAGTTTGACCGATAAACGGGTAGGAAGATCACGCGTGACATAGAGCAATGGAGCCGAGAATGCCCCCATGCGGGCGGGGGCCGTGACGTCATTGTGCGAATAAATTTCAAGAGCCGTATTACTGGCCAGATACCCATCATATAGCACCTTTATGGAATGCTCTCGCTCATATCATTGAGCCAATAGAAAATAACCATGAAAATTCCCCATAGTGAATTACTAAGTTTTTGAAGACATTAGTTGCCACATGTGATACATGATTTTTGGTTATTTTTTCATGCTCTACCCCGTAATGATGCTAATTTATTGATACTTGCAACGCCTACCTGGATAAACACCGAAAAATCTACAATTTAGCACGCTTTTGGGCTGTGTGGAAAATAGTGAAGAAAAGTGCAATTCCAGTCAATTTTTCGGTGTTTTCCCAAGTAGGTGTTGCAAATATCAATAATTGAACATCATTAGGTACGTGGTTCAGCACAAAAAATACCCCAAAATCATGTATAACATGTGGCAATTGAATATCATCAAAAACTCAGTATTTCACTATTTTAGGGAAGATTAGTGCCCGTTTGTGGGCTCTGGAAAAAAAAAAAAAAAAAAGTCCAGTCATGCAGCAAGACCCCATGAGCGAATTTTTGAAGAAATCTTCGACATTTCAGTCGCTATTGATCGTGTAGAGAAATTTTAGTTTATGATTTAGACAGGGATACTTCCATAAGAGTAGTTCAATCTGAATTTGGACCATGTTTCATGCAAATATTACCGATTTTTACAACTAGCGAACGGCATTATTTCGATTTTTGACTGATTTTTCAACTTTGAAATTTTCGAAAACTTGATACATATTCTTATGGGACATTTTACGCTGATTCCGAATATACCACATGTTAGTATGCTGAAAAAATTATTTCGCACGACAAATCGCAAAAAACAGGCTATTTTTAAATTTTTGACTACTCTTTTGAAAATTTCAACCCGAAGATGTAATCCGATCATGCTGGCCAACGAACTTGAACTTTCGTTTTATGTCCTTAACATTTTAAAATTTGTTTGAAGTTTCTAGCACAATTCTACGGACAGTTATCGTCTGGAATGACACATACATACATATATACATACATACATACATACATAAAAAAATGCGTTAAACTTCAGAATAAGATTCAGAATAGCCTGAAACGGATTTCTGCATAAAATTTTTTCAAAAAATCACATTCTACAAATTTTGAGGCGAGAGCAATACTTAGCTTAATTTTCTTCAAAAATTCGTTAAAACAAGAGATGGATTCTTGGATGGATTCTTCATGAAATTTCACGTAGAATTCAAATCTGCAATAAAAATGGGGGTTCTCATTTAAAAAAGCGAAGTTAATGTAAATTGCGCACGTTTGGGCGAATGCGAAATTTTTGTTTTTGTTTTTTGATATCTAAGATAAAAATTTTGAAGAATAGCGTTTGTTTGAATTTTTTACTCCGACAATAAGAGAAACTAAAGAGGGAAGAGAGGGGGGGGCTATCTCATGGACCACTCTGAGTATGGGATGCAACAGTCTTTTACGGTCTTGTTTTTTCGCATGACTTGCGAGTAATGTTGTAGTTTGTGCCAATGATAAAATCTACAACTTAGACGTGGCGAATCCAAACAAATATATATAATTGTTGGTTAAGGGTACCTGAACGTAGTGAGAATTTCATGATCCGTAAAATCCGAAAATAAAATTTGGAAAAAAAAACCGTTACCGCCTGTGGTGTATTGCCACCTGTGATTTGTTTCAGCATGGGACATGTATTAAATAATTGCTTCTTCTGGTGGACACCCCCAGAACCCCGAGATTATTTCAGTTTAGATCAAGGATGAAAGCAAAGAACACAGAATGTGTCTTTCGCACAAGGTTCTATCCTAAGGAACTTGAAAACTAGCCTCGTTTTCTCGATCCTAGAAAACTAGCCTAGTTTTCTCGCTCGCTTCACACGCTCGGTGTTGGATGTACAGATGCGATGGGATATACCCGTTGCGAAGGGTAGGAAAAACCCCGTTGAAATCCGACGTGTGTAGGGGATGTTACTCGCTTCGCTTGCTCGGGGTGGGACGTATATAGCCGGAATGAATTCTTTCGTTATTTTCTGCATACTTTTAGTGACTTTTTGAGGGGGGAACATTCATTCACGAATACCGATCTGCCTACAGGTATGGCGGACTCAGATTCAAATTATATTATATACGTAATCGTTCTAACCCCAAAAAATATCCCCATATATCACGAATTGGGTGGTAAATGAAATCCATTCGACCGATTTGGTTATCACCATACCATCACAACCTTCCGCGATGTTTTTCAAGAGGTTCTAATACAAAGTTCAGAGTACCTACCTCTCAAAATTTGAATGGGACGAAATTAGAACTCCAAAAAACTATAAATAACAAACAATATATATATATATATATATATATATATATATATATATATATATATATATATATATATATATATATATATATACTTTGGCTCATTTCAAAGGAACAGGAAGAGCGGCAGCTCGAAACGAACGTTTTCGTCTACATTTTCGTTCACTACAATCGGAAAGCACAATTTCATGTCTCAAAATTTGAATGGGACGAAATTAGAACTCCAAAAAACTATAAATAACAAACAATATATATATATATATATATATATATATATATATATATATATAACAACTATATATATAAATTGTCTATATATATATATATATATATATACCTATATACTTTGGCTCAGATGTGCGGAGAAAAATAGAACATATATACGAGTATATATAGATGAATTACAAGGAAACTCACAGTTATTATATTTCGGCAATTGCGATCTCGTCACACGGCTGTCCCCTCAGTTTTATTCTTAAATTTTCTTTGAAAATTCGTCTATTAGCCATGCTGCATGACTGAGTATTTATACTATGTTCTACCAGTTGCGATTCACTCCCATGTTGACGTTATTTTTTCCTAACAATGTTAAAGCCCTTAGGGAGGATAGACGGATGAACGTACAGCGATCCGGGTGGTTTCATTCGATTCATTGCGATGATATCTATAAATAGCAGCCAATATTGAATGACTCTTATATTGAATGTATTCGAGATCTCGATTTTTAAATATTTCAGCGCTTAAATTTTGCCATTTAGAGTCGATCGAAATTGATGCGGAGGTTCTAGGACCAACTAGACCTCACATGTGATTTTTTACCCAAGTTTCATAAACATTGGTCCTGTAGTTTAGGTAAATGTAGAAGGGCAAACGTTCGTTTTGGCAAATTTTCGTAAAAAATGAATCTATTGTAATGGCTCCAAAATTTTTAAATACAATTTTTTTGAAAACTCTCGTTATTGAAATCCGTTTTGAGACATTCTGAAACGAATCCTAGAGGTCAAGAATTCAGATCAAATTCCTTAGAAACGTCATCAATCGACCTCGAATCCAGGGAAATCGACATCAAGTGAAACTGGAACCGCTGTCAAACCGTGTGTACAATGCTGCATAAATGGCACATGAATATTCTATCGAGCTCAAGGTATCGATCTAGCCCATCATTACAACCCGCTGTTGGATGACGTAGGCAGGCTGTGTTACACTCCACTACGTTTTGGGCATCGACCACATCATGAAACTTAATTCCGTCGAGTGTTTTGGACCCAGGTATTGTCATACGTAATTATTGTGATTTCTGGAATACCATTGCCATCCACTTATAATCGCATTACGCTTCAAATGGGCGGAGAACGGCTATTCTAACTGGAGGACTCTCGATTCACCTGAATATTAGGTGTTGTAAAGTGCAAATGGTGGGTCGTACCGTGTGGTCCCATTCGGCTCATTTAAAAATGAAATTAATCAACAACAAAAATAATAATGATGAATAAATAAATTAAACTAACCTTTCATTTAATAAGTTTTCGAGATCAGATTTTATTTTCAACTCTTAATTTGGGGTTGATGGAAAGATACCATGATTTCAGGACCTTCCTCGACTGACATACGATTTTTGTTTTCATCTTAGCGCGGAGTTGGGGGGGGGGGGGGGATTAAATTTATTTCTTAGTCAATTACAAAGTTCATGATTGAAAATAATGAATTACACTGAAAAGTGTAACGTCAAAACCGGGGCCCAGAATTTCCATCAACTGCATCAAATCTACCAACATGTAAATAACAAAATAATATTGGTATGTAATGCATGCATTACACTTCCCTGTGAATAGTTTGTACATAATTTTTTTAAGAATCAAAGTAAGGGAGAGAAAAAAAGTATCATGATTTCCCGGAGACTTCCCCCTCACCTCATATAACCCTTTCGCGACGGTAAATCTGAAACTTCCAAGTTTGCATAACTGGACTGAAATCTTGATCGAACAAACAATAAAAACAGTAACAAAAAGTTTGATGAATATAATAAAAATATCACGATTTATCGCTATTACCCCTTCCATTCCGCCCCTTCCATGATGGAATTTGAAACTCCTGCTACATTTTTCAAAATTATACTAAATTCGGAGTCGAACAAAAAATGATCACGAAAATTTCACGAGAATAGTTGAAACATAATGATATATCAGTATAATCCCCTCCATTCACCCCCTCTCTTGATGAAATTTGAAAATTCCGACATACGTTCCTAAACTCTATCAAATCCTTAATGGAACTAAATAAGAATCACGAAAACCGGTAGAGATTTGTTGCTTGGGCAGCGCTTGAAAAAAATCGGTAATTATCCCCTTCACCACTCCATCTCGACAGCAAATCCGAAATTTCCAAGGTTCGCTGCAAAACTAGACTGAAATCGGAATCGAATAAAATGAGAATCACGAAAATCCGATGAGGATTTTAGCCTGGGCAGCGCTGGCAAAATTTGTGACACACACACACGCACACGCGCACGCGCAAGCGCACACACACACACACGGAACCAAAATGGTCTAAAATGTAGAAGGGGGGAGGAGTGAAAGAATAGAAAACTGGGCACACACGGAAGAAGTACGTTATTTTCTATATTTATTTTGTTGAACACCGCGTTTTCTAAAATTTTATCATATTTTATCACATGTCGTCGAAGATCACAATCTATGTAGATAGCTACGTAATTATAATGTATATAAGCTATAATTAATGTCTCCACGAATGGCATCTAGGGCTATGCAGTTACATTTATTTAGATATTGTGTGTATAATAGATTTCGTTTAATGATTATATACAAGATAGAGTTCTACGTTTAGGATTCTACGCATCTTGAGTCGTCAACCATCTACAATACACATGGAACCAATCGCTTCCAAGCATTTATTTATTTAAATCGTAAAATGCTACATCACCAAAGCCTTAGTTTCAGCATCCACTAAAACCACTTTGAGCAACGTTCGTTGATCCACTATTCGTAGAAAACTAAATTATTCGCCCAATTTTCATGAAACGTTCGTGAATGTGTTCGGGTAAGCTTTGTGGTGGAAATGGATAGTTCCCCATTCACGTTTCTTGTAACTGTCTCTCCCGAGGTTATTCCTGGAGCTTTTCAGCTTTCAGGATGTTCTCTGGGAGTGGCAGGCTTATCCTATGAATGGATAACTACTCCATTCCATCTCCTTCTTGACACATGGTAGCAAAGCTTAGGTTTAAACCACTCTACCACTCTAATATCGACTGTCCCGGCGGCTCCCCTCCCCTTCGCACGGCCCCACAGGCAAAACGAGCGGAAACCGGTATTTCTTACCAATTAACCCTTTACCCCTACCTACTAGGGATGGGCATCAATTAATCGAAATAATCAATTAACTGTCCAAATAATCGATTATTGTTTAATCGATTACTTGTAGAATAATTAATCGGATAATCAATTAGTTTGTAACGATTATTCAATTGAGATTTCAGAATCAAGTCTATCGCGGAACAATACCCAGGGCAAGAAAGTGGACAACAACTCGCCTCACGTTATTGTTATCACTTATCGATGTAATTACATATCTACGGCTATCATTATCAGAAACACCTTTTTTCCGTTATCGTTCGTTTGTTGACGCGGAACTTGAGCTTTGATCAAGATGCCACCAAAAAGTGCGGTTTGGAAACATTTTGAGAAAGTGGAAAGTCATGCAATGTGCTGGCATTGTGGAGTGAGAATTGAAATATGTAAGAAGTTATTTTCTTCCTTTCAGGTGTATCATCAAAATCACAACAAGAGTATCCACAAGACCTGGTCCAAAAGTCGTGTGGAACCCCGTGGCCGAGACGCTTTAGGCATGAATGATGAGTTCAGCCTGTATTTGAGATCTCCACAAGGAAGAATCTAACAAAACCCTATCATACTAGTATATTGGAAGCAGATGGCCGAGACGTTCACAGCAATTTCCAAACTCGCCTTAAGATATGTGCCAGCGGTAGCAACTTCTGTTCCTTCAGAAAGGCTTTTTTCTGAAGCTGGCCAAATTCTGAGGGAACAGCGAAGCCGGCTGACACCAGACATGGCCAATAAACTTATATTCCTAAAAGATATATGTAGATTATTCATTCTGGAACTAACTTTTTTTTTACATTAAAGTTTTTTTTCTTTTAACTTGTTTTCAACTGTTCTAAATTGTGAATTAATTTTTTCTTGCACACAATGACATTATTATATTAAAAATTCGATGTTTTTAACGTACCCTCTCTTTTCTCAGCCTTTTCCAAATTAATCGATTATTTAGGCCCCAATTAATCGATTAATCTGGTTGAAATAAATCGTCGATTCCAATAATCGATTAATGTTAGCGGATGCCCATCCCTACTATCTACACTGCCTATTGCGAGCATTTTTGTCCGCTTAGTCCTCCCTCCACCCTGTTTTTTCAAAGTCCCGAAATTGTAATGGAAACGGATCATTCCTCCTTCTTATTTCTTGTAACTGCCGCCCCCGAGAATATTCCTAGACCTTTTCAGTAAGCTAATCGCATCGTCGCTTTAGGTGGGTTTCATCATCGTCAGAATATGTGGGGCTTATGCGCAATTGATTGATTGATTGATGCGGATTGATAAAAGCGATTCATAGGGGACCTTTCAGAGCTGTACAATAATCGAATATACAATGGAAATCTGATGCATAACGTTGGACTTCTGCATTATTTATTTTTAATAAGGCAGCTAGCCAATAATCACGAAAACTAAACAAAGCGAGAATGTTACACCAATAGAACGCATTACGCATATTATTAGTGTATTTAATGGCGATATTTGCTTGGGCTGGCGAAGCATTGATATGTATGTGAACTTGGATAAATGAAGTTTGATATAGTAAACAATATCAGTAACCCGACTAACTCAGTTCACTATAGATTAGACTATGTTTATGTAATGAACAGATTCATTTAATAACGATACATATAAGTTTCAAAGCAAACCTTTGCTCAAATTCATAACTTATAAACCTCGCTCATGCTTATATTACCTTCTCTACAGTGAGCTTGCCCCGTGTTTTAGCAGTCTCAGATATCTGCTCGTGTATGCCAGCAGATATGTTAGACAGATTTGACAGTTTCGAGCGATATCTGTGAGACAGATTTGAGCGTTAATTACAAATTAGTTAGCAGCAAATGAGAGATGAGCCAAGATCTGCTGAACGGTATCTGCGGCAGATGAAGTTTGGCTGATGCGGATTCTCTCCGAAATAGGTGTCCAGAAAACACAGCTATCGTCAGACTAGGTCGGACGACAACCCTTTCTTTCAGATCTAGTCAATTGGTGTCCGCAATCCACTAGTACCTAGTTGCGTTCAGGTGTTGCTTTTCATCGACAATTTGAGAAGTTTCCTGAATATTGTGCTTTTGACTAAATTAATGGGGATGATGGAGTGACCCAACGAGGTAATATATCTTTCAATTGATAGGCACAAAGAAAGACCTAGCCTATGGAGATTAGACCATGAAGATTAATTTTATAAATATAAAAAAACACGTTGAAATAGTGAGAAAAAATCGCTAAAAACGTGTTTAAAGTTACAGTCATGCAGCATGATCGTATGAGCGAAATTTTCGCAAATTATCGTACTATATTATGTTACATTGCTTTGAAAATTAAGTAGGTATTTTGAGGAAAAAGAAATTGTTAACTACCAACTTTATGGGAAAATAAAAATCGTTCTAAATAATATTCAACGTTTCAAAAAGAGAATTTGGATTTCTATCGTTTTTGCAGTTTTCTCAATTTTTGGTTTATTATTTCCAATAATAAGCCTATGTGATCGTATAGCAAAAATTTTTATAACCCCCCCTCAAACTTTGTCACTTTACGTTTCAAGGTGCGTAGAATCCAAATTTGAAATGTCCGTCCGCCGTCCGGGCCATAAAAGGCCTTAGAATTGACTTAAAAAATCTGTTCTTTCGCACATAGACTCCACTTGGGGTCTAGTTGGTCCTAACTTCTCGCCAGCTCGATCGCTCCACACCCATGGGTACTATGAGCCAAAAATAGGTGAAAAAGTGTTTTTTTTTTTTTTGTATATTTCAAGTTGTATAGAAATTGGAGATTTATGAGTGAAAAAAAAAAAAAAAAAAATGTTAGCTATTAATTTTATGGAAAAAAAAGTATTCTAAATGATACTCTTCTATTCAAAAAGAGATTTTGGATTTTAGGCTATTTTTTGCAATTTTATAGATTTTTTAAAACAAAATTTAATGAAGTTCAAGTTTTTAGCATAATTTCGTACATAAATTTTTGAATGTTCTATTTCATAGTTGATAAACTTTATTTGACCAATCTTATGCTAAAAAATATCAATTTAACGATTCTTAGCCATTTTCAGTGATTTGTCAGCACATTTTTTGAAATTTGACCAATTAAATGATATCAATATACAGTATAGGTAACACTTTTATGTGTTGGAAAGATGACTTGGTAATGAATTGTTATGTTTATCAACTATATTAAAAAGCGTAAAATTGTGAGATTCCGCTGCTGTAATGGATTGAACCCATTTGTGAGGTCCGAAGCTCCGAGTTCCGATACTAAATATACTATAAGCGGCGTTTAATAATTATGGACCAGGGATCTACGTAGAAGGGCTGTCTAATACATAAATAATAAACCTTTGTGTAATAATTTGTAGTGTTTTTAGCACGTTATAATGAAATTCAAGTACATTTTTCAGCATTAGTTTGTACATACATTTTTTATTGTTCTATTTTATAGTTAATAAACTTTATTTGAGCAATATTCTGCTAAAAATATAAATTGAACGATTTTTAGCTGTTTTTTGCCATTTTTAGTGATTTTTTTCAGCACTTCTTTTGAAATTTAACCAATTTAATGTGTTCAAAAATTGCTGGCCAACAAACTCGTCGGAATGGTTGATTTTTTGATGCTCAATCCTAGGGAGAGCTATCGTCTGGAAGGGCACACACACACGCGCACACACACACGCACACACACGCACACACACGCACATTATTATTGATCAGTATTATTAATCACCATCACAGTATTATTGATCAGTATTATTAATCACCATGTTTACAGTAGTCTTGAAGACAACAAATTATGAAGAGAAAATATTGTATTGATCAAGGAGCTTGATAGTTAACGCTCTTTAAGTTAGTGTTTTATTGAATACAATTTAAATGGTTCAATTACTTAATTGATTATTATTTACCCTACGTTTGCTACACACAACATGGCGCAGTAACGGTTTGTACATACTTCCGTTCCTAATTCAGATTTGTCCAATAGTAAAATATATCATGGGACCTAAGAAAAAGCAACCCCCTCCCGTACAGGAAGACATCGATCGATGGAGTGTTGAATTTGGCAGACAATTATAAGCAATGGGAGAGAAAATTCAAAGTGTATTACCGAGCGAGTGGTGCGAAGTATCTACCAATAGAAGAACAAGTAGCTTTACTAGAATACTCCCTCGCCCCAGATGCTTATGAAGTCTATGAAACATTACACATTGGTCACGAGAATCCTGAGGTTGAAGACATACTTGAGGCGTTAGGAAATTATTGTATACCCAAGACAAACGAGGCTGTTGAAAGTCATATATTCTTCACCAGAAATCAGAAAGAAAACGAAAATTTTGATAGTTATCTAGCAGAATTAAGAAAGCTTAGTAAAACGTGCAACTTTGGCAGCATGACCAATAGGCTATTGAGAGATAGGATTGTGTGTGGCATCTTGAGTCATGAATTAAAGGATAAACTTCTGCAAACTGAGGACTTAGATTTGACAAAATGTATTAATATATGCAAACTAAGTGAACAAGTAAATAACCAATTAAAAATCATAGGATCTGAAAATAAGCTAGATGAGATGCCAGTAAATGCTATAAATAGGATTCCTCCTAGTAAAACTCTTTTCAAGATGTGTACAAAGTGTGAAACTAAACACAGTTATGGGAGGTGTCCAGCTTTTGGTTCTTTCTGTGAAAATTGTAACGGACGAAACCACTATACTTGTTGTTGTAAAAAAATTCCACATAGAAGCTTCAAGAATGATTACAGGAATAAAGGGGTTGAAGATAGAAGACAGCACAGAAGAAATAAAGCTACATGTTGAAGCAAGAAGATTCAGAATGTAGCCGAAGAAGGGGATCAAAAACTAGACGATGATGAAACAAATTCGGACGACTCGTCACTCTAAATCAGGGAAGTATCTGCCACTCTAGACTCCGAGAAGGATTGGTATGAAGCTCTTGAAATGAGAGGTAAAAGGGTAATTTTCAAGCTAGATTCGGGAGCCCATTGCAATATAATCACGAAACATACCATTGATAGTTTAGGACTAAACTTAAACTAAACTAAACACAGCGTCTTGACGGGACCACACAATTGATTAAGTTACTTATTACTTAGCAACCGTAAGTATCAAAGTAAGCAAAGCTGCGTGACGCTTCGCATTAGATGTTCTTTCTTTCCTGCGTTTCGTCGTTTTCCGCTGCTCCGAGCAGGGTTGTTTCAAAGGGCGAGCGAACCGCAGCAGAAAAGGCCTGGCAATTTCACGAATTAGAAGGACGAACGCGAAAGACAAATAGCGAGAGCGGGCAACGGCGGGTTCATCGGACAACGGCGCCGCGCCAGCTAAACAAAACCGATTAGCGAACGGGTTTCGGCGCCCGAACCCCCCCCCCCCCCCCCCCCCCCCCCACCGATCCCTTTCCGTCACTTTTCAACGCTCTTCTCTTTCCACCGACCATCGCATCTCTCCGCTGACTAACAACTAATTACCCGTTGGACTTTGCATTCCCTTCGAGCTTTTTTTTTTCCCCCAACAGGGGAAAATCAATCTGTTCAACATACAACATCCCCTGCACCGCGATATGCGCCAGTAGAACACTGCATTACAGAAGAAGGGTGGAATAGGGGAAAGGTTATTGACGGTTATTATTACAGTGGAACCTGGATAATTCGAACTTCTTTAAATCGAAATCTTCTTTAATTCGAATATTTCTCTTGGTCCCTAGCATTTCGTATCTAAAGAATGTTAACCCTGGAATGAACCGTGGGGTTTGTCAAACCCCAATCGCGATTTAAAGTCAGTGTATCATGTTGAATCCCGCACGTCTGGCTCTTCTCGCCCCCTTCTATATCACCCCCCACTTCTTCCCTAAAGGCTTCGGCCTTTTTACAGTTTAGTACGTTCAAGACTTCTGTTTAGTGTCGTACTTTCTTGTTCCTGGGGTTCGACAAACCCCACCGGGGCGTTAACCGCTAGCGATTTTCTCTATAGCAAGTGTTATTTTTGTGGGCGTTCCCACAGTTTTGTTATTAGCTCATTGTTAGCAATGGATGAAAAACGCAAGTTTTCGGATCCTGAAGACATTAGATCCATTTTCGAACAGTTGGAGAAAGAAGATGTATATTTTGGCGGAGAAAATTCAAATACAAGAGATAGTGTCGAGTTACAAGAAGTTGCCTCCGATGAAGAAGCGTCAAAAGTGACAGTTTTGGAGAAACTAGTTCGATGTTCCTTTTGTGAACATCATAGATCTTCAAAGTGTTGAGAATGTTGATCGTATTGCTTGGTAACAATTTTATGTTACCTTTTCATTCTAGTTCTTGGGTTTTGTGAAGTAAGTAGTATCAAACTAATCTCAGAAAATTGTTTTGTAGATTTTATTTATTTATTTAAATTGTTTTTAAATGAAAATGTGCTAACTTTATATTGAAATTTTGTTACAGTGAGGTACTTTCTGCTATTATTTTTTTCTTCAGAGCGTGAGGTTTGCCTTACTATTACTTTTTTCTTCATGAGCTTAGGTACCTACTTCGTGTATCTTTACACTTTGGATGACAGAATAAAAATAAAATTTGATTCAAGTGTAACTTATCTTTGAATTTTCTAAATTTTTTTTCAAAGTTGGGGTTTGACACACCCCACCGGGGAGTTAAGTGTTGGAAATTTAGCCGGGACATTCCAGGGTTAAAAAATCGTGGATCATTCGAATTTTATTTTATATAATTCGAATTTTCGGCGTGCTAATTTAGGTACACATTTTAAGCTGCGACTCAAAATAATTGTAAATTTATCGGGAAATACGTTTTAGTAACGATATTTGGCAAAAGGTTTTCGTTAGACAAAATGCATCTAAGTCAGTGCCATCGTACAGTCTGATGAAGACGGTTCGGGAAACGAGATCGCTGGATCATCAGAAGAAGAAGTACCGGTGCCGAGTGCAGCTGACGCTATGAATCACGTACTTGAACTTAGACGTATTTTTGAAAGCCAAAATAATGTAAGTAATATTAAGTAATAAGTAATACTTCAACTCTTTGAATGCGTTGGGATCTTTTATAATGGTCGAGAGACTTACTTCAAGGAAATAGGCCAAAATATCATTAATATCATCCTTATTTGAAAAACAATAGATGTCTTTATATTTATCGTTCAATATTCTGTTGGTCAATACAGTATTCAATGTTACTGTATGTACTTTACTTCGTACAGTAGTTTGTTAAAATGTAATTTATTATAATTTATTAAAAACTTCATTAATTCGAATTTTTGGTTAATTCGAAGTTTTTGACTGGTCCCTTGAGATTCGAATTATCCAAGTTTCATTGTAAAGGGTATCTAAGTAATAAATTTTCAAAAATGTAGTCAAAAATTTCAAAATAGCCTGTTTTTTGCGATTTGTTGTGCGAAATAATTTTTTCAGCATACTAACATGTGGTATATTCGGAATCAGCGTAAAATTTCCTATAAGAATATGTATCAAGTTTTCAAAAATTTCAAGTTGAAAAATCAGTCAAAAATCGAAATAATATCGTTCGCTAGTTGTAAAAATCGGTGATATTTGCACGAAACATTGTCCAAATTCAGATTGAACTACTCTTATGGAAGTATCCCTGTATAACCAATCCTAGAACCATGCTGTTTAAAATGTTGGTAGTAGGTGCTTGTTAAAAAAAAAAAAAAAAAAAAAAAAAGTAAGTAATCACAACTGATGAGTTAACTCTGTGAAATATTCCGTCCTCCGATTCTCTCGGTCGCTCTCTTTAATGTTTTACGCTCAACTGTTTTAGGACTTGATGTAGCTTTAATACTGACTGTGGCTTAGAAAATATCAGCCATGAAGTTATGAAGAAGTTCTATTAATGTACGTACTAGCACTAAAACACATAATAACGTAAAAGCACATCATAAACTAAAGTTTCTCTACACGATCAATAGCGACTGAAATGTCGAAGATTTCTTCAAAAATTCGCTCATGGGGTCATGCTGCATGACTGGACTTTTTTAAAATCTCTATTAATAACTGAAATGACACCTCGTGTAGGTTTGATAATACCGGGCTAAATGGTGTTAACATTTTTCACGAGATGCAAACTTTTAAAGCTTAAACTGAACTGTTTCCTGAGCCTTGAATAATTGCAATAACTTCTCAGTAAATACCAGTGAACCTTCCCGGTTCCTGATCAGTACATCAAACTGTAGAGAGCTCTTCGCCGTACTCGTTAATTACGAAACTCGCTCTTCAAAAAATAAGAGGAAGCACGTGAATAAGACAGCTGATAATATGAAATACCATCAAGAACTGGATAGAGTTTTCCTCTGGAATCTCAGAAAACGCTTTTTTCCCCCTCCGCCCTTGGAGGCCTCTCACGGACTCCGAGCAGCTTACATTTTCGACTCGGGTCGGAGGCTAGCGCCCGCTGCGTTCCGTCCATATTAATTGGTATCATGTTCGCTCGGTGTTCACATATTTCCCTTGACCTCCCTTTTCATCTACGACTACCTTCAACCCGCCAGAACATATCTCTCTCTCGAGGAAAAGTTTGCCGACGGTTAAGAGTTGGGGGAAAAAAAAAGGAAAAAAAAAAACTTTTTAATTAATACGGGGGAGTTAACCGGGCCGTTCCAGCATTAAATATGAAGTTTTGTTGATAAAAAAAATTGAAAAATAGAAGAAAAAAAACACCTTACAGGGTGGAGGATAACACGAAAGCTCGACCACCGCCCTGTAGTGCCTGCATTACGGTCCGTGACGGGTCGGGAGGTTTCATAGAGGTTTTCCACACGTCATTCATTTCACCTCAATGATTAATCGCTGTGACATCGAGTAAATGTTGACTAGGTCGGCACCGTTACCTGTGCTGCCCCTTTCTCTTTGCACCATCACTGGAATAACTGGCCGGCTTCGAGGGAGGGCACGAGAATGCTCTCAGAGGCGACCACCCTATACAACTGAGGTATGACACGGGATGTCGCAATGTACAGGGTGTCTAATAGTAACCCCCCAACCAAAATTTGTTTACCACAACTTTTGAGATAACGGAATGGAACTTCGAGGGAATTTTTAGGGTGCCTGGTAATTTGTTTTAAGCAAATAAATACATTGGTAAGTAATGCATGCTTTACAGGGAAGCCTCTATGAATCGATTGTATTTGATTTTGGTGAGAATTAAAATAGGAGAAAAAACAACATAATCATGATTTCTGGGAAATCATCCTCCCCCCCCCCCCTTACATAATTAAATTTGATGACACTCCTGTTGAATTTTCCAAAACCAGACCAAATTCAGAGTTGAACAAAAAAATAATAAGATTTGTTGGGGTCTTGAGGTTCCGTCATAAAGTGTACCACGATATTTCTAGGCCAACGTTTTGGTATATTTTTATACCATCCTCAGGGCTTAGATAGGGGGTGGGTTAAACCTCAATCACATCTAGGTGCTGGATGCATCTTGACTTTCAAACTTATTGTAGATCAAAAGCCGGAAACTTTTATGAAACCTGAATGAAGTATAATGAAGATTTGAAATTTAATGAAGGGAAACACGTGTGTAATGAAGGGAAACACGTGTGTAATGGAGGGAAACACGTGTGTAAATCGATATCAGATAACGATCGAGAATTGTAGCCTGGATAGCGTCGACAAAAGAAACGAAAAAAAAATCCAGTCATGCAGCATGACCCCATGAGCGAATTTTTGAAGAAATCTTCGAGATTTTAGTCGCTATTGATCGTGTAGAGAAATTTTAGTTTATGATTTTGATAGACAAACATGGAATCAAATTATTACACAAGCACCTACTACCTTCGTTTTAAACAGCACGGTTCTAGGAATGGTTATACAGGGATTCTTCCATAAGAGTAGTTCAATCTGAATTTGGACAATGTTTCATGCAAATATTACCGATTTTTACAACTAGCGAAAGGCATTATTTCGATTTTTGACTGATTTTCCAACTTCGAAATTTTTAAAAACTGTATACATCTTCTTATAGGAAATTTTACGCTGATTCCGAATATACCACATGTTACTATGCTGAAAAGATTATTTCGCACAAAAAATAAAAAAAACAGGCTATTTTGAAATTTTTGACTACATTTTAGAAAATTTCAACCCGAAGATGTAATCCGATCATGCTGGCCAACGAACTTGAACTTTCGTTTTGTGTCCTTAACATTTTAAAATTTGTTTGAAGTTTCTAGCACAATTCTACGGACAGTTCTCGTCTGGAATGACACATACATATATACATACATATATACATACATACATACATAAAAAAATGCGTTAAACTTCAGAATATGATTCAGAATAGCCTGAAACGGATTTCTGCATAAAATGTTTTCAAAAATTCACATTCTACACAAATTTTGAGGCGAGAGCAATAGCTTAATTTTTTTCTTCAAAACTTCGCTAAAATTTTCTTCAAAAATTCGCTAAAAGAAAAAAGAAAACTTTTTTTGGCTTTACTCCCTCCATTCTCCCTCTTTCATGTTGAAATTAAAAATTTCCTAAATTTGTTGCACAACTAGACTAAAATTGGGATCGTACAGAGGAAACCTTAAGTTCCAAAGTTTTCATCCGATTTTGATGAAATCGTCAGCGAAGACGCGGTTTAGGTTGAGATGGTCCCGTACCTATTTCATTGTTGTCAACTCATCAGTTCATTCTGCGTTTGCACAAACGTAAATTACATTATCATTTTTAGCGAATTTTTGAAGAAAATTAAGCTATTGCTCTCGCCTCAAAATTTGTAGAATGTGAATTTTTGAAAACATTTTAGGCAGAAATTCGTTTCAGGCTATTCTGAATCATATTCTGAAGTTTAACGCATTTTTTAATGTATGTATATATGTATGTATGTATGTATGTATGTATGTGTGTATGTATGTATGTGTCATTCCAGACGATAACTGTCCGTAGAATTGTGCTAGAAACTTCAAACAAATTTTAAAATGTTAAGGACACAAAACGAAAGTTCAAGTTCGTTGGCCAGCATGATCGGATTACATCTTCGGGTTGAAATTTTCAAAAATGTAGTCAAAAATTTCAAAATAGCCTGTTTTAGCGAATTTTTGAAGAAAATTAAGCTATTGCTCTCGCCTCAAAATTTGTAGAATGTGAATTTTTGAAAACTTTTTATGCAGAAATCCGTTTTAGGGTATTCTGAATCATATTCTGAAGTTTAACGCATTTTTTTATGTATGTATGTATATATGTATATATGTATGTATGTATATATGTATGTATGTGTCATTCCAGACGATAACTGTCCGTATAATTGTGCTAGAAACTTCAAACAAATTTTAAAATGTTAAGGACACAAAACGAAAGTTCAAGTTCGTTGGCCAGCATGATCGGATTACATCTTCGGGTTGAAATTTTCAAAAATGTAGTTATAAATTTCAAAATAGCCTGTTTTAGCGAATTTTTGAAGAAAATTAAGCTATTGCTCTCGCCTCAAAATTTGTAGAATGTGAATTTTTGAAAACATTTTATGCAGAAATCCGTTTTAGGGTATTCTGAATCATATTCTGAAGTTTAACGCATTTTTTTATGTATGTATGTATGTATGTATATATGTATATATGTATGTATGTGTCATTCCAGACGATAACTGTCCGTATAATTGTGCTAGAAACTTCAAACAAATTTTAAAATGTTAAGGACACAAAACGAAAGTTCAAGTTCGTTGGCCAGCATGATCGGATTACATCTTCGGGTTGAAATTTTCAAAAATGTAGTCAAAAATGTCAAAATAGCCTGTTTTTTGCGATTTGTTGTGCGAAATAATTTTTTCAGCATACTAACATGTGGTATATTCGGAATCAGCGTAAAATTTCTTATAAGAATAGATATGTATCAAGTTTTCAAAAATTTCAAAGTTGAAAAAGTTGTCAAAAATCGAAATAATGCCGTTCGCTAGTTGTAAAAATCGGTAATATTTGCATGAAACATTGTCCAAATTCAGATTGAACTACTCTTATGGAAGTATCCCTGTATAACCAATCCTAGAACCATGCTGTTTAAAACGTAGGTAGTAGGTGCTTTAAAAAAAAAAAAAAAGTAATCACAACTGATGAGTTTACTCTGTGCATGTGTTAATAATTTGATTCCATGTTTGTCTATTAAAATCATAAACTAAAATTTCTCAACACGATCAATAGCGACTGAAATGTCGAAGATTTCTTCAAAAATTCGCTCATGGGGTCATGCTGCATGACTGGACTTTTTTTGCGATTTGTTGTGCGAAATAATTTTTTCAGCATACTAACATGTGGTATATTCGGAATCAGCGTAAAATTTCCTATAAGAATATGTATCAAGTTTTCAAAAATTTCAAAGTTGAAAACTCAGTCAAAAATCGAAATAATGCCGTTCGTTAGTTGTAAAAATCGGTAATATTTGCATGCAACATTGTTCAAATTCAGATTTAACTACTCTTATGGAAGTGGCCCTGTATAACCAATCCTAGAACCATGCTGTTTAAGGCTAGAACCATGCTGTAGATGGAATTTGATTTCATGTTTGTTTACCAAAATCATAAACTAAAATTTCTCTACACGATCAATAGCGACTGAAATGTCGAAGATTTCTTCAAAAATTCGCTCATGGGGTCATGCTGCATGACTGGACTTTTTACAATTCATCCATGAAATTGGGGAGTCCATTATGCCCCACCCCATATCTATATCACTGATACGAGTTATCTTCGAGAAGTACCTGGGAAAGAACAGAACATCAACAAGGTGAATTCTATCCACCCCCGCAGCGAACTTTTACTATAGCGTGACCGCTTTTTATAGACAGACGCCGAGAATAGGTAAGGAAATCTGAGGTTGCTCGAGAACAGCCCACAATTAAAGAACTGCCGACTTGCATGTTGATTCTAAACATTAAGTAGCTCTCTAATCCTGTTGATTGTTTCGATTCTTTCCGTGTGCCGCGTGCCTGCCGTTCGGAATGAGACGAGAAGGGGAGCCGAAATTACAGTTATCATCGAAATGAGCCGGCGGAGGATGGTCCGCTTTCCATTATTGTCACAGGTAGAAGATTCGCTCACGCTATTTGTGAATAAATCCGAAGTTTGGACTACGACAGCAGTGAGTGGGTTGAGCTCTACGGCTCTCGGGTCCCAAGATGGTCGTACAAGGGCGCCGCTGTATGTATATATATATATATATATATATATAATATATATATATATATATATATATATAAATATATATATATATATATATATATATATATATATAAGAAGTTTTAGACTTTATTTAACTAGTTTTACCCCATAACACACATACATTTAATCGTAACAAACAAACTAAACATTTGCGATATTAATTGTAAAACTCGGTTATAACAGAGTTGAAGAGATCTTTAAACGTTACCATTCGATACAGCGTGAAAAAATACATAGAAACCGACCCCATACTCGTAGGTTCATGGAGGGTCATCTTTCGAGAAAACCAACAATTTCATTGAAAAACCCACATTTTTTAACATTAAAACATTATTTTCTCCCCTAAATAACAAAATAAAAGTAAAATTGAAAATACCGTTGGAAAGCATATTAGATGAAGCAGTTTTCATGAGATTTGCCAGTTTCCAGGATTCTTTTTAGAAGAGTAGTAAAGTTTTAAAGATTTTCAGAAATATTATTTTTTTCAAAATTGTTTATGTTTGAGCTGATGTGAAGGCCTTTGGATGGTACTTTTTAAGAACCCAAGTACACTATTCTTATAGTAAATCTAATACTGATTCCGAAAATGTGATCAAAAGTTAAAATTGAATGAAGTAAAGTGGAGAAATTTGAGTTTAAAAGGAAAAAAACACGGTTTCCTGAAAAAAACCTTCAAAAAATCATATCTCGAGAACGGATTGAGATAAAAATATGCAGTTGGCGGCATTTTACTCCATTTTTGATGTAGTTTTACCCATTTTTTTTTTTTGCATCTGCGAGGGAATCACCCTGTATATATACATTATATATACAGATAAAAAAGCGTTAAAATCCAGGAATCATTTCAGAATGCATCAAAATTCAAAACAGATTTCGATGGAGAAAATTTTTGAAAATTTTTATTTAAAAATTTTTGGAGCCATTGCAATAGCTTTATTTTCTAAGAAAATTCGCTAAAAGTTTTTCAACTAAGTACTAATTTTATGAAAAAAACTCGTTTTTATGAAATTCTGAGAATAAAAAAAAACATGTCATATCTTTCCTGTTTTTCAATTTATATTGATTTTTCAGAACATAATAATGATATTTAACTGAAGTTTTAAGCACAATTTTGTCTCAAAACGGATTTGAATGAACAAATTTTCCAAAAGTATTTATTTTAAAAATTGTGGAGCCATCGCAATTGATTCATTTTTTTACGAAAGTTCGCTAAAAGGTAATTACTCTTGTATGGTAGGGTAGATAGAGATGAATGGCGCTTTAGAAGCTTAGAAAGAATGGGGTTAAACCACAAAAGGGAAGAGATAGATGATTATGATTATGTATTATGAATACGATAGCATAGAGCACACAGAATAGACTGGGAAGATTGGAGGTCGTGACGGCGTTTGATTGAGAATTGCTCTTGAAATTATGAGCAGTATTTTCCGAGAAGGTATTTTGTTCTACTCATCACAGTGATTTCAATTAATAAGTTCCTGTCATGCAGCATGATCTTATAAGCAAATTTTCGTAAATTATCGTCTTATATTATTTATACTCTTTTGAAATTTAAGCATTTTGTGGACCGATGCAGCACTTGCCAGCGCCTGCGTGTCAATGAAAGGGAAACACCTATTAACTTATGGAATATGCCTGAGAAACCTTAGGATCGGGTACATATCGATTATACTGGTCCTTATGCTGGAAAAATGTGGTTTGTCGTTATAGATGCACATTCAAGGTGGCTGGAAATCTTCCGACTCCAGGACGCAACAACGGATGGTTCCATAAAAGTGCTACGAATATTGTTTGCTAGGTACGGCCTCCCTGGTACCATGGTTTCCGATAATGCCTCCATATTCAGCTCTGAAAAGTTTAAAAAATTTGCTGCATCAAATGGAATTGAACTGGTGAAAACAACTCCATACCACAGCCGTTCTAATGGATTAGTTGAGAGAGCTATTCGTACATTCAAGTTCCGATATGAAAAGTCAGGAGATCAATTTTCTGACCCAGACCACCGTCTTCAGACAATGCTTTTTGTGTATAGAAACAGCATACACTCTTCTACTGGAAGAACACCTAGTGAGATGTTCCTAGGACGACAACCCCGTGCTTTTTTGAAAACGTTAGCACCTGATCGACGAGCATATGCTGACAGGAAAGCATTAAAGATGAAACTAAACCACGACAAGGGGCTAGCAGAGAGACATTTCCGGGATGGCCAAGAGGTTTGGTACAAGAGAAAAATAGACGAAGAATAGAAGCCTGCAGTTCTAAAGAAGAAAACCGGAGATTCGTCTTATCTTGCTAATTCTGAATATAAAGACGACGTCCGCCTCCATGCTGACCAATTACGGCTCAGAAGAAGTGAAAGGATCCGTAACAGACCTCCACGATTGGCAGACTATGTGGATAACTAGTTTACTTTATCTTAAGTTAAAAAAAAAAAAAAAAAATAAAAAAAAAAAAAAAAAAAAAAAAAAAAAAAAAAAAAAAAAAAAAAAAATTATGGAAGGGGGAAGTGTGGCAACTTCAGTTCAAAGCTACCCCACTGATGTTTATCGAGTATCTAGGCAACGAGATGGGAAATGGTTTATTCTCAATTATTATTATGTTTATTCTCGATTGTGAGGTGTATTGGACTTTCTAATGAAATATAAATGTATTTGTGAATTGTGACTATTTAGTGATTACAAGTTGTTATAACTACCAATTCTGTGGCAATACAAACTCGTTTTACGAGTAAATAATAATCGGCAAATAAAATAAAAAATGTTGTCAAATATGAATTTCAATGTTGCAATATAAATATGTTCCATTCACAAGTAAAATATGTTCGACGTAGCCATTCAGACGTTTTATTTCCATTATTTTTCGATCCTCGCATTCGCCAAGTCAACTCGATTGCTTTCAACTCAACCCCCAAGAGTGAAAAGGCCCTGAAACTCTAGGATTCGTTTCATAGTGCCTCAAAACGGATTTCAATAGAGAAAACTTCCAAAAATTTTGATTTTAAAATTTTTGGAGGCATTTCAATAGTTTTATTTTTTTATGTAAATTTGCTAAAATTCTGCTTCTATGGATGATGCCCGGTTAATTGTACCGTTTTTTCTTTAGTGGCTTTTCAAGTGGTTTTGTTGAATTTCCTGAAGATTTAAGTGGATGTATAGTTTAGCAGATCTAAAGTAAGCTCTGATCGATTAATCAGTGCTATGAAGAAGAGTCCGGCAAACTGCTGGGGGCAGAAACTTCTCTGTGGCGGATAAAGTTTGTTGGGTACCGGATGGCTAGTAGCGCGGCCTGTATTGGAACTTTGCAACATGTTCTCCCACGGTCCCAGCCTCTAGAACCCCTCAAACACCTTAGCAAAGGCTCGGTGGAACTATTTACTCAAGGCACACCCACAGACACCCGACATCTGCTCTACTAAACACGACACAACTCTAGCAACGCTGGGAGCAGTTACGCTGAGGTAAACCCCGATCCTATCCTCGTCAACGGCATTGGGTTAAACCTGACCACACATGTCAATGATTAAAACAAAGAAAGTTGGGAAGTTACTGAGGAATATACTGGTATCTTTTCGTAGGATACTTGTTTTTTACAACAATGTGTGCTACAAATTTCATAAAACGTTAAGGAAATGCAAGACAGCCATGGAAACATTGTCAAAACTATCTAACTGATCAAAAATCACTGAAAACTAAGGCATCCAGTTACTATTAGCAGTAAAACACAAAACGAAAGTGATGATAAATGGTGTGGAACAGATAAGTTAATGACATTTTTCATTTTAAACTTGAAAAACTTCTCAAAGGTAGCAAACATTGATGGTTTTTTAATTTTTCCTTCAAGAACTAGGTTGGCAGAGTGTAGTTTATAAAAAAGTATCAGCTATAAATTTAAAGCAGAAGCAGTATCTTTAGCGAAGACTAAAATGGCCAGCCATATGGAATCACCCATCTTCTTCATGGTCCGAAATGGGAACTTGTTCACAGGCTTTAGTAGAAAGTTTATTACTGGAATGCTACAGATCACTTCATCACACCAGAATGAATTGAGAGAGGAGAGAATGAATTTAGAGACCGCCTGTGTAGGTGTAAATTATAATAATTTATTGATTTATTCAAATGTGTATACGTATGTATACAAATAAAATGAATATTATATATATCAATAAATTAATTATCAATTCAGACAATATCCTTAGTTGTCTCTCTCAATATTTGTATCGCTTCCGACTTCTTTGCAGACAGACTAATCAGCTAAATCATTTATTAAAAAGAGTAGGTACTTTCCTGCGACAGATCCATAAAATCGACTTTCACACTGATTTATCTTTTTCTAATCTGATTTCTAAGATAATGTAACTTGAAGTTAGGTATAAAATATTTCGTATGATTTTGAACTGTAAATAGTAATGCATATAATATTGCAGCTAATGCAGATATAATTGCAGCTCATAATTGTTGTATCAATTACCAACCTTTTGAGATGTATTGCGTTTTTCCCCCGTTTCGTTCTATTTCTATCCATTTCGATCCATTCCGTTGATTTTTTCCATTATTCAATTCAGCCTGTTACTCACTTTATTAAACCATTACATCATTTATGTGAAACATAAACCAGCCCCTGAACTGAACCAGCCCCTAGACGGGTCGACTAGACTTCAGAGAAATAAAAAAATAAAAATAAAAATAATAAAAAATGAAATAACGTCCTGTTTGCTTGTTTATACGCGATACCTGATGACATAATGTACTTTTTGTAAGCAATTATCTAACCAAGATAGATTTTTCATCGAAACCTCGAATGCACTGGCTAAGAGAGGTTCTACATTAATTATTATCACATGCAGAGACCATACATATTTATAAACATCATGAAGACCTCAGTTAATGACACACTAATGCGCCGATGGTCGCACTCACACGCGACAAAACTCAGAGATGGAATCTATACCAGTCATGCTGCACCATCGTATGATGAGCGAATTTTCGTAAAATATTGAATTATAGGTAGGTATTAGGTGTGTTACATTGTTCTGAAATTTGAGCACTTTGAGTACAAAGAAATTGTCAACTATCAATTTCTGTGCAAAAGAAACTCATTATAAATTATAATCTGCAATTCAAATTAGACATAGAATTCTTACCTTTTTTGCGTTTTTTTCCATCAGTTTTTCAGCAAACATTAATGAAATTTAAGTTTTTTCAGCATAATTGCGTGCATCAATTTTTTTATTGGTCTAGCTCATCATTGATGAACATTTTCTGACTAAAATTATGCTTTAAAATATGAATTCTACAATTTTAAGCCGTTTTGAGTAATTTTTAGTGATATTTTTAGCACATTTTTTGAAATGTGATCAATTTAATGTACTCAAAAAGTGCAGGCCAACGAACTCATCCTTCCGTTTGAAAGCCTTGATTTTTCAGCGCAAGTTTTAATCCCAATCCTATGGAGAGTTATCGTCTGGAAGGACACACACATATATGAAAAAGTCCAGTCATGCACCATGACCCCATGAACGAATTTTTGAAGAAATCTTCGACATTTCAGTCGCTATTGACCGTGTAGAGAAATTTTAGTTAATGATTTTGATAGAGAAACATGGAATCAAATTATTAAAAATAATTCGGAGCTACTCATACTTTATTATCATTAAACTAATCTTGTAGATTTAAAGACAAATGTAGGTAAATATTCATAGATAACGATGTCCAATGTGGTTAGTATTGAAGGCAGTTGAAATCTTAACAGTATCCTATCATAACATCATCAAATCTTGACATAAAATTGGTTAAAATTGGTATAAAATTGTTTATACAGGGATACTTCCATAAGAGTAGTTCAATCTGAATTTGGACAATGTTTCATGCAAATATTACCGATTTTTACAACTAGCGAACGGCATTATTTCGATTTTTGCCTGATTTTTCAACTTTGAAATTTTTAAAAACTTGATACATATTCTTATAGGAAATTTTACGCTGATTCCGAATATACCACATGTTACTATGCTGAAAAAATTATTTCGCACAACAAATCGCAAAAAACAGGCTATTTTGGAATTTTTGACTACATTTTTGAAAATTTCAACCCGAAGATGTAATCCGATCATGCTGGCCAACGAACTTGAACTTTCGTTTTGTGTCCTTAACATTTTAAAATTTGTTTGAAGTTTCTAGCACAATTCTACGGACAGTTATCGTCTGGAATGAAACATACATACATACATACATACATATATATATACATATATACATACATATATACATACATACATACATACATACATACATACAAAAAAAATGCGTTAAACTTCAGAATATGATCAGAATAGTCTGAAACGGATTTCTGCCTAAAATTTTTTCAAAAATTCACATTCTACAAATTTTGAGGCGAGAGCAATAGCTTAATTTTCTTCAAAAATTCGCTAAACGTGTTAAAATCTAGGAATCGTTTCAGAATGTCACAAAACGGATTTCAATGAAGAACATTTTCGAAAATTTGTATTTTAAATTTTTTGGAGCTATTAAAATAGTTTCATTTCCTAGAAGCTGTCAATGTTCTACAGGTCATCTGCTAGACAGTCTGGTACCAGTAGAAGTCCTTAGAAAAGCAAGTCTTCAGGGAATGGGTGATTGCAGAGGGATGCAGGAAGGGAGAGGTGTGTCCAACAGAAAGAGCACAAATGTCTGAGAACTCAATTATCCCGAGCCAACTCACACCCATTTCATTAGCAAATGAACGTAGGTACGCGTTTGAAATAGAACGAAAAAGAGGAGACCTGCACCCTCGTACTTGTTTGTCAGCGTCGTTAGCGTTCGCTGATATTGTTCCAACCTTGTTCCGCTTAATCCACACATCCAGCTCAACTTGGTCTGTCAACACCAAACAATAAACAAGTCCTGTAAAAAAAAAAACCACTCTACGAGTTTTTATTCCATTCCGTCCTCGAAAATGATCCGCTTGATGAATGACAAACAATGTGTTGCAGAATGCCGTCTTCGAGCTGGAAATTTTGCGTTCTCGAATACCTTGACCTGCTAGACGTTGCGTGCTACCGGCAAATAAGAACGGAACATCGTTGATCTGAGAAGGAGCTCATCAGCGCTGACAACCAAATCCCATCATCGCCAAAGGAGGTACAAACACGTAGCTCCCATTTTCTTTCAAATACGACAGCAATTGCGAGCAGCCTGATTAGTATGAGTGGTAACGGAACACTGCGAAATAGCACAAAAACGTCTACCAAGTTGGGTTACAAATAAAAAGGAATTAGGAACACCCACCCTTATGTTTCAAAAACGTACTTCTACAATTTTTTGAGTAAGCTAATTCCATTCTGAGAATGTTAAGACTTATACAGGATCTACGATCGATAGGTAATTTTAGGTATTTCCAGAGTTTCGGCAAATAGTAGTATCACAAAGCGTAAGAGTAACCTTTATTGACGAAAACAAGTTGAGTAGCAGTATACCTTCCTCACATGTTTTAACATGGACAAATATAATTAGTTGAAGAACAAAGTACGAGTCAAAATGATTGATAAGTTGTCGTTATAAGAAATTAACGTTTGCGCATGCGCACGAACTACCATTAATCGAACGGCAATGAAATTTATAGGGGAACGTCTATGAGCTAAACCGTATAATCCTTGAAATTTTCATAAAAATCGGTTTATTACTCTCGGAGTTTTGTCTGTCTCGATCAATTTTAGTTCTGCGCATGCGCTGTAGTTATTAATCCACCAAGCATGATGTAATTCATAGGAAATGTTCCTGGAACATATACCCATCTGAAAGTTTCATCCGTTCATTAGAGTTTGAATCGATAAGTTTCGCATATGCACCACTAATCGCGATGATTTATAGAAATCGAACGTTTGAACGAAATCGGACCAACAGATGATGGAAAATCGATGTTATGATAAATTCACGTTTGCGCATGCGCACAGGCTACTGTTGAGTCGACGGCATTGAACATTATAGGACCGTGTAGGAGCTAACCCGCAATATCCCTGAACGATTTCATCGGAATTGGATTGGAATAGTTTTGGGCGTGACAAGGATTTACCACAGACAGACAGACAGACAGACACGGAACAGAAATTGATCAGCAAGCTCTGAAACGCAAAAAGCAAGCGGAAATTTTGATTTTGGAAGACAAACATTTATTCGACTTCAATCACGAACACATAGCTTCCCTACCTTCGGTAGTGAGGAAGCAAAACAACTAAAACGTTATTTCATACCAAAGTGGAAAATATTTCCGTCACTGAATGATTTCAGAGGTTCAGCAAATGCGCTCTCGTCTGACGCGCGAATGAACACAGCTTTCGTTCGTCTGCTTTTCCCCCGAGCGAATGTTTGTTCTGAATATGCCAAATTGACAAATGCGCAACACCAAACCAAACATCTCTTCGCTTCGACGGGAACGGCCAACGTCGGTCATTATTTTGAATAATGAACCTTCGCAATTGGTCAAGAAAATATCCAGTGCAAACAACTTTGCTTTTACGGTTCCTAATATTACAGGTCGCGTCAAGAGAGGGTAACTCAATTGAACTATATGAATCTATAATGAAAGGAGATTCGACTTCGCCTTGGAAAAATTTCCTAAAAATCCGAAAAATGAATTTAAAAAAAATAAAAAAATAAAAATGAAAAATAAAAAAGTCCAGTCATGCAGCATGACCCCATGAGCGAATTTTTGAAGAAATCTTCGACATTTCAGTCGATATTGATCGTGTAGAGAAGTTTTAGTTTATGATTTTGATAGACAAACATGGAATCAAATTATTAAAAATAATTAGGAGCTACTCATACTTTATTATCATTAAACTAATCTTGTAGATTTAAAGACAAATGTAGGTAAATATTCATAGATTTCGATGTCCAATGTGGTCAGTATTGAAGGCAGTTGCTTATACAGGAATACTTCCATAAGAGTAGTTCAATCTGAATTTGGACAATGTTTCATGCAAATATTTCAATTTTTGACTGATTTTTTAACTTTGACATTTTTGAAAAATTATACATATTCTCATAGGAAATTTTACGCTGATTCCGAATATACCACATGTTAGTATGCTGAAAAAATTATTTCGCACAATAAATCGCAAAAAACAGGCCATTTTGAAATTTTTTACTACATTTTGGAAGATTTCAACCCGAAGATGTTCTCCGATGATGCTGGCCAACGAACTTGAACTTTCGTTTTGTGTCCTTAACATTTTAAAATTTGTTTGAAGTTTCTAGCACAACTCTACGGACAGTTATCGTCTGGAATGACACATACCTACATATATACATACATACATACATACATACATAAAAAAATGCGTTAAACCTCAGAATATGATTCAGAATAGCCTGAAACGGATTTCTGCATAAAATCTTTTCAAAAACTCACATTCTACAAATTTTGAGGCGAGAGCAATAGCTTAATTTTCTTCAAAAATTCGCTAAAAACCCGGATTTCTCCAATAATAGATTTAAACGTATTGCCCCCGATACTTTTACAAGGAGTAATAGCTTAGAGTCTCATCAAAGTTCCTCAATATAATTTGGAGAAATTCTGAAAAACGCCTAAAAAGAGCTATGTAAAACGTTTTGACACTTACTCCAATTTTTCCACTCCGTAAGTATGTAGTTACTATGTAAAGACCACTTTACAGGGTGTCGTACTCAGAGGCTCAGAATACATACGCCAAACCTTAAATTTTTAATCAGAAGGTAAATACACGGGTTACATAAATCCATGAATATTATAATATAAATAAATATTCTGTCGAATACATATGAGGAGTGACCATGCTGATGCAAACAGGTCCACTGAATACGGATTTTCAACAGAGGCCGAAAACTGTTGCTGAAAGTATGCTCAGTGATTCTGGCATTGGAGCTGCTTAATTCTCTTCACACTTACTGCATAAACTAACTACATGAATTAGTTTTGAACGCTGGGGGTTGAAAAGGGATATGAGTTCTTGCAAATTGTCGTAGAAAATGAAGCTATTGCAATGGCTCCAAAATTTTTAAAATCAAAATTATTGAAAATGTTCTCTATTGAAATCAGATTTGAGACATTCTGAAACAAGTCCTAGAGTTTAACATTTTTTCATATGTATATATATATATATATATATATATATATATATATATATATATATATATATATATATATATATATATATATATAAACGAAATCCGTATGATTAGATATAGAAAACATAAACTCACAGGGTTTTTGTCGACGTTTCGCGTGATCGCATGATCAACCGTTCGTCTGGTTGTTAAGCACCCAGTGGGAAACACTACCGGGGATAATAGGATAAAGGACTAGTAGGGGGAAAAAAAATATATATATATATATATATATATATATATATATATATATATATATATATATATATAGTGTGTGTGTGTGTGTGTGTGTGTGTTTTTGTTGACATTCCCTTCAATTCTAGCATTTAGTGCATAAGCAGTCGTCAATTTATTGAATTTTGTAACCCAAAGATGGATTAGAGATTTTCTGAGTTGCGGTTTCAATTAACTTCCAACTTAACAGAAACCGCACAACTCGTTCCTGTTAAAGAATAATTGTGCTACCATTTCTCATGCCCAACAGGCCCTACTCGAGTAATGTTCTTTAGGACCCTATTAGAGTGCTTTTACTACACAGGGTAAAAGTAAAGGTTCGCTATATCTCCCTGAATAAAAACTAGGGTAGGGGGCAGATAAAATATGAACACACTAAAAGTATGAGAGTATTTTCCGTTTTTGTTCGTGAAGGTAAATGCATAACTACTAACCGTACAAATATGAAAGAAAAAATTGACTTCAACACAAATTCAGAAAACAAAAAAATTAAGGCAAAACCAAATCTGTTATTTATTTATTTATTTACATTTGTACGGGCGAACACAATTACATTATTACATAAAAAAACAAAGGAATCAAGTTGACAGAAACCAACGAAAAGAAATGAAACTTCTGGAGAAAAAAAGATAGAAAAAAAAAGAAAAAAAATGTTCGATTTGAGGCACTGAAAGTTCTGATTGGTGCGAAGACTGAGGGGGAAAATCTATTAGTAAATGACCTGAAATTAAATAAAGTAAGGGTAGAACTGAAACTAATTGAGTGTAGTTGTGGCGTTCAAGAGCTTAGGGAAACAGGAATCATCAGATAAGGTGTTCATCAGGTCCACCAAAGTCCACCAAGCAGAAACCCCAATAATTCATCTTGAAACTATTCAATAGCATTAAATTTCGAACGACGCTACCTCAATACAGCAATATACAAAGGAAGACATGCAGAACTATAGTGATAGAAATGCCTCCCTATAGCACACAAACACAACAACCAAATACGGAGCTTGTAGGGAAACCCCATTAATTATTTTGTTAATTTCAAAATTATTTACATATGAAATGTTTAGTTGTCACGCATTATTAATAAACAGTTTAGTTGCAGAATTTAATACATCAAGGGTGAAGAAAACATTGTGGCTGATAATTTATCCAGGTTGGAAGCTATCACAGTCTTAGATTTTGACAAAATAGCTGCCAGTCAAACAAATGACATTGAACTTGAAAATTTAAAGAAAAATGGCCAAACCTTGAAATTCAAAAGTTATTCATTACCGTCAGGAAAACAACTATGGTGCGACATATCAACAGAAAATATAAAACCAATCATTCCAAAAAGTTTTCGTTTCCAAATTTTTCAACAAATTCATCCAGGCGTCAAAAATACTGTGAAACAAATAACGTCTAGGTACATTTGGACAGGTATGAATAAGGACATTAAACAGTGGACACAAGCTTGCATCGCTTGTCAGAAAAAATAAGTTTCAAGACACACCAAGGCCCCATTAAGTTCATTTCAAGAGCCAGACGAACGGTCCAGTTTTGTCCACATTGATATAGTGGGACCGTTACCACCTTTAGATGGATTCACGTACATACTGACTATGATTGACCGATTCACCAACTGGATGGAAGCAATTCCCATTTCTAACATTACAGCCGAGACAGTAGCGAAAACATTTTACAATCACTGGATAGCAAGATTTGGCGTACCTTCCAAATTATTATCAGATCGTGGAACTCAAACAACTGCATGGCATCTTCAAGCTAACGGAAAACTAGAACGACAACACAGAACGTTGAAAACAGCAATAAAGGCACACAATTCAATTAAGTGGACAGATTCATTGCCAACAGTTCTTCTTGGTCTTAGGGCAGAATTGCGAGAAGACATCAACATCTCAATCGCCCACATGACCTACGGAAAATCCATAAAACTTCCTGGCGAATTTTTCGTTGAAAGCAAAATTCAGTCTGATCCCGAAACATTTGTTAACAAATTGAAAAAATGCATGAATTTGATAAAACCTGTTCCGATTCAAAATGAAACATCAACAACCGTATTTATCCACAAGAATCTGATACACTGTACTCACGTCTTCGTGAGAGTTGATAGAGTAAAAAAATCGTTCGAACCAACCTATGAAGGACCATTTAAAGTTTTGAAGAAGGAAGATAAATACTTTACACTACAAATAAAAAACAAAGAGAATAATGTCTCAATAGATAGATTCAAACCAGCATACCAGATACCACCAGAAGAAAGTGAACTAACAACCGAAGAACTGAAAATTTCAAGGACAAGCGGAACATCCTCCAGGAAACTTAACAATTCGAAGAGAATGGAGAAGAACAGAAACGTGCGATTTCGAAACCACGATTTAACCAAAGTTTATTTTTATTAACCGGAGTCGTTCCTGGAGGGGGAGTAAATGTAGGGAAACCCCATTAATTATTTTGTTAATTTCAAAATTATTTACATATGAAATGTTTAGTTGTCACGCATTATTAATAAACAGTTTAGTTGCAGAATTTCCAAAAAATAGTTTTTGTATTTGCTAATAATAATTTCTACTTCAATTAGCATTACAAGCTAATCTACGAGACTAATCTCTCTAAGTCTATAGAAACTGCAAAAAAGCTGAAAATTCAGAATCACTTTTTGAATAGCAGATTATTATTTAGAATACGTTTTTTGCTATGAAACTAATAGTTGAAAATTTCTTTGCACCCAAAAAGCTTTAATTTCAAAACAATTCAACATTGTATAATATGATAATTTACGAAAATTCGCTCTTACGATCATGCTGCATGACTGGAACCTTTTTTTTAACGTATTTTTACGCAGTGGTGGGAGAAATTTGTCCTTCACAGTTTTCACTTTGGAGATAGAACCAGAAGCACCCGATTCATAGAAATCAGTCAGTGATCCTGATGTTGTTGAACAGCGTCGAACGGCGGCTGGACTTTACGATGAGAAGGAATCACCTGATACAAATCCGTATCACAACTCCAGGAAATCGAATTGGTGAAAACCCCAACATGGGTGAATATTATTTTGAGCTGCTTCACAGGCCTCAATGTTCAATCGATTTGGGTTATTGCTATATTTCTACGATAAGTCAACATGTTTGAAATTCGCGTTTCAAGGGTGATATGAAAAAGGTTACCTCAGTACTGGAAAACTAATTAGACAACTGCAGTCCCAATTTCATAAAGCAATTTCGTGATCTTTTCGGCTTGGAGTTGACGGCCATGGTTCGATTTAAAGTACTCAATCATGCAGCATGACTAATAGAGCGAATCGTAAAAGAAAAGTAGTGGATAACATTAAAAATGGCTCTGATCATTGAGGCCAAACGTGTCCTACATGATTCTGATGTGACAGCAGCGGGAGGAGTGCAAAAATATTTTAAAACACGCAGCCGAACTCATTGGACAATTATGGAAATTTTTCACCCAACAATCGATTTAAAAAAAATTTTTTTTTTTAAACTTATTTGTGAATCTCAGAGAACTGGGAGGAATCGCAATCGTCTCAGCGCTTAAAAAAAAAAAAAAAGCTCCGACTGTGGCACCCCACATGCCCTATTGACAAAATTTGGTCAATTTTGGGCATTTTTCAAATACGAATCAATTTTAATCACTTATTATTAATCTTGGAGATCTTGGAGTCGTCGCAATCTCGTTCTTGCGCCAAAAAATCGAACTTTCCGAACAAAAGGATGAGTTTGTTGGCCAACAAATTTTTAGCACATTAAATTGGTCAAATTTCAAAAATGTACTAAAAAATTCACTTAAAATGGCTAAAAACGGGCAAAAATCGTTAAATTCATATTCATCAGCAGGGTTCCAGCCAAAACGAAATTATCAACGATTAACTTGGACATTAAAAAATTTGTGCACAAAATCGTGCTGAAAAATGTACTTTGATTTCATTAATTATTGCTGAAAAATCTATAAAAACTGAAGAAAAAAACATAAAATTGAATCTTTTTTGAATCGCCAAATTTTATTTCGCACGAGTTTTTTTTTTTTGCCATAAAATTAGTTTTAACGATTTCTTTATAGGTACTGAAATTGCTCAAATTTCAATTCAATTCAACATACTATAATATAGATAATTTAAGGAAATTCGCTCATATGGTCATGCCGCACGATTAGAACTTTTTTTTCCCCAACTTTTATAGTCCAACGTTCCCTAGATTATAATTTATTTGTGTATGTAAGTACCTACCTATATAAGTACCTACCTCCACAATATGATTTTCGGATTGATGGAAATGTGGTAGCCAGTGAACATTTTCTAAAAACTGCAGATGGACAGTAGAGTTGACACTTTCTATACGCTCGGGAAATATGCGAGGAAGTGTTTCACTACTCCCAACTCCCCCAGGCCGGAGTATTTTTGCCCGTGGAAGCGGAAGATTGAAACAGATAACGTCAGACGAGGTGCATTTGAAGGCTCGCGCTACGCCTTCAGAGCAGCAGGGGTGAATGACAACTAGCTAATTTCCTTTCGAAGCTCCTTCAACTCCTCTTTATTATACAGCTGTAACGCTCTCAAATGCCACCGAACCCCCCACCCCGTTCCTTCTATTCCTACTCCGTGCCCCCTTCCCCTATTCCTACTCAGTGCCCCGTCCCTTCTATTCCTACTCCGTGCCCCTTCCCCTATTCCTACTCCGTGCCCTCAGGTCAAGGCTCCCAACCAATCAGGGCTTTCATTACACTTAGCAAGCTACCAGCTGCGTCCTCCCTAGGCCCACCGCCTTCCTACTTCTCCCGGACCATCCCGCTTTCATTCGCTCGACTGCCTCTCAGATACAACCCCTTTCCCAGATCCAGGCGATCCACCCGAAAGATCCTTCCGGCCACAGGGGCCAGAATAAGAAGTTTGTATTTCCTTTTAATCCGTGTTCCGTCAAGTGTTTTCCCATTCTGAACTGACTGTTCCTTTTTTGTTCCACTCAGAAGCTGATTTCGTGACTTATACTTACATTATCAAAATCTGTGATTAGAAAAAAAAAACCTTGCGCAAACAAACCACCTATATGTGACCGTGCAAGGGAAAATGGAGCTCAACTTGCCAGAGATCAAATCTGAGCTTATATATATTTTTGATACAAAACCGTCTTTTAGGATTTTTTCTATCATTTTCCAATCAAAATTTATGATTTTAAAGTTCGAAAAAAGCGGGCCCGAAAATTGAAAATGTTCAGTAGGTTTCAGCAGATTTTCAGCAGACTTGCAAAACTGCAGTTTTTCGCTATTATAAATATAATGAAAATTGTAGAATATTCAAGTTTTGATGTGTATTGGAGAAAGAGAGATAGTTTTGGGACCCAAAAAAATGTTTAAAAAAAAAAGTCATTTTTGTAGTCAAAATAGTAAAACAAAGCTTTAGCAAGTTAAGCTCCCTTTTCGCTTGCACGGTCGTATATGTATTTCTGATTTTTTTATGAGTATCTTTACATTTCATTGCATTACCACTCAGCATTTGAATCCACATCGCTGTCATTGCCCCACACCAGTATTTAAAGGAATTCTTTCAGAAGAATTAGCAATTTCAGAACTGTAGACTGAATGAGAAGAATAAGAAGTTTGTATTTCCTTTTAATCCTTGTTCCGTCAAGTGTATTCCCATTCTGAACAGACTGTTCCTTTTTTGTTCCCTCAGAAGCTGTTTTTGGTGACTTTTTTTTAAACAATAACAAAATCTGTGATTAGAAAAAAAAAACCTTACGCAAACAAACCACATATATGTGACCGTGCAAGGAAAAGGGAGCTCAGCCTGCAAGAGGTCAAATCTGAGCTTTTTTTTTTTAATACGAAATCTTTTTGGATTTTTTCAACAATTTTCCAATCAAAATTTATGATTTTTCAAAGTTCGAAAAAAGCGGGCCCGAAAATTGGAAATTTTCAGCAGGTTTCAACAGTTTTCAGCAGACTTGCAAAACTGCAGTTTTTCGCGATTATAAATATAATGAAAAATGTAGAACATTCAAGTTTTGATGACTATTGGGGAAAGAGAGATAGTTTTGGGACCCGAAAAAAAAGAAGACATTTTTGTAGTCAAAATAGTAAAAAAAAAAAAAAGACTTGAAAAGTTTAACTCCCTTTTTGCTTGCACGGTCACATGTGTATTTCTGATTTTTTTCATGAGTATCTTTACATTTCATTAAATTTACATTCAGCATTTGAATCCACAACGCTGGCATTGTCCCACACCAGTCCCTAAAGAAATTCTTTCGCAATTTTAGAACTGTAGACTGAATTAGACTTGGGTTAGGTCGAACCTACTCAGGAGGGGACAATATATTAATTAAATGGATAAATATATACAGGGTGTTCACTTCTACAACTAATTTCCAACATCAAGTTCCTCATAGAGATTTTATATCCGTTTTTATATTTTTGTTCTCGAGCAATTCCACTCTAAAGATTTTTTTCGTGTTTTTTCTCCACGTTATAAAAATAGTCATAACTCCCCCCAGGTTCATTATAAAATAAAAAATAAGCAAACTGTTGATAAGAGCGTGTAATTTCCTATCAGAATATTACTCTTTTATGATGCCTTAAGCGGGGAAAACCGAGGTCTACAATAAAGATTTTCTCGCTTCTCTGAAATCACTACATTTGTCAAATGGACACCCTTTGAGAAGTTAATTTTTCCCGTTTTAATAAGTGGAAAAATTTTCCTAAAATTTCAGCTTATGAATAGTCAATTTCAATTCTACTTTACCAATTAGGGGAGAAATTTACGTTTCAAATGAAAGGACGAGCTCGTTGGCCACAAATTTTTTAGCACATTATGTTGGTCAAATTAAAAAAAAAAATTGCCGAAAAAATCACTAAAAATAGCAAAAAAACGGCTAAAAATCGTTAAACTTACACTTTTCAGCAGAATATTGCTTAAATAAAGCTTATCAACTATAAAATATAACATTAAGAAATTGATGTACAAAATTGTGCTGAAAAATTCAGATAATGAAATTTAATTTCATTAAAATGAAATTTAACAAATCGGTAAAAACGGCAAAATAGTTCAAAATTCAAAATATTCTTCTAAATAGCAGATTATTATTCAGAACGAGTTTTTGCCATCAAACTGGTAATTAACAATTTCTTTTCACTCAATGTCCTCAATTTTCAAAACAATGTAACAAATACAGTACGATAATTTACGAAAATTCGCTCATACGATCGGTTTGTACTCGAGGAACGCCGCACACTCCATCCCACTTCCGAATTTGAGGGTGCTTTTGGGATTTCAAAATGATTGCGTTAGGCTCTACAATTTCCCATGTTTTACAATGCCCTTAGATTGAGTGTCCGAAACGGTCCGATACCAGGAGCAAGGACGGTGGCGGTAGATGGGGGGCTGCTGTACGGGGTGGGTGTGTAGGGGTGAGAGACCTCGGGGAAAGGGAAAAGGGGGGGAGGGGTACACAGCCCCTCGCAATTAAAATTTGATCTGGACTCAACGGACCGATACGCCGACCCCCGGGGAAGTCATTTGTCACCAGTGGGATTCCCAGAGAATATAAATAATAATTTTGTGACAGCGTACATGTAACAGCTTCCCTATCTAATATGTACCATCTCACTAAACCATCCCAAGCGCCTCATAAAATTTGCGACTCTAAATTATATAGCGCTCCCTCCACGTTACTAAAGATTCCCGTAGCTCCGCGTTTTCTTCGTCATCTGCCGTCAATTTATCGTCCTGTCAAAAGATTCTATTCTCGATTGAAGCTACTTTATACGATAGTTACATCCATGAAAGATAAGGTATAAGGTTTGAGGATTTGTGAGGAGTATGAATTTACCAAAGTTCCGCCTTCACGTATATCGGGCCATATTGGTACAAAACATTGTTTTAGCGTGGCAAAAATATGTTTTCAGGACAGACGTTGAAGTGTAGAACACAACGTGGTAACAAAAGAATGAACCAATTGAGCGACAATGAGCGTTAATCATAAAAAATGGAAAGGGTAAGTTTACTATCCTTGAGGGGACCGGTAACCCACCCCCCTCCCGCGTTAAAAGGCGTGTTTTTCAATATAACTTTTCTCAGGCCCCCGTGCACGGATCCAGTCAATTTTTTTTACATTTTCTTTGAAACCCATTCCACTATGTGTCATATGCTTATTTTTCTACTTCCTATATTTTTTTATTGGCAGACGAATGAAAAACATCGTATTTTCATTCTCATTTAAGTAATTTTTAGGGAGATTTGCCGTTGTTATAAAGCAAAAAGCTCATGACACAATGTTGATTAGTTTCTACATTACAAGATTTAAAAAAAATCATGTCAATTGATACAGTGGTTGCTTCACAAAGTTACCTCGAACACTAGAAAACGTTGTCTTACAGGAAAGGCGAAAAACTAAAAGATGGCGTTAGATTCAGGTAGCGAAGGCGTGGCAGTGACGTTTCTCTTTTGCCAACAACTTTGGTAGTTGTCACGGAGCTATATGAGGTTTTTATTTCCATGGTACAGAATTAGTAGAAGTTTATGTGGTCAGGACAACATACAACAAAACAGAAGATGAAGAACATCTGTCATCACTTTGTTTACAGTTGAGCTTTTCCAATGCTTTTCTCAGTTTTATCTCAATCAATCAAATCTTTTCTCTGTTTTATCTCGCCTATGGATTTACTTTCTACTCTGATTTAAATTTTGTATAGCTTTTGTATTTGTAAAGATGGGACGAAGTTATTTGAAAGTAGATATATTGGAAAAGAAAACCACCAGGTCGCTGACGATCGAAGAGAGAGGGTGATAATTCTGTATTGAGGCAAGGAAATTGCTCGACAAAAATCGAGCACAAAATTTTCTAGACAGCAAACGAAAGAAGCTAGACAAAACTGAAGGCAACGTAGCAGAAGATTGGAAGACAACTTCGCAGACGATCCAGCATACGGTTCAGGAATGCTGTAAGCGCCTTGCAAGGGACTCGAGTTCGGTTGCTTACATGAGAATTTTCACACTGTTCCCGTGGTCTGAATTGAAAAACGCTGCAAATTATTACACAAAGGTTTATTATTTATGTATTAGACAGCCCTTCTACGTAGATCTCATGTCCATAATTATTAAACGTCGCTTATAGTATATTTAGTATCGGAACTCGGAGCTCCGGACCTCACTAATGGGTTCAATCCATTACAGCAGCGGAATCTCACAATTTTACGCTTTTTAATATAGTTGATAAACATAACAATTTATTACCAAGTCATCTTTCCAACACATAAAAGTGTTACCTATACTGTATATTGATATGATTTAATTGGTCAAATTTCAAAAGATGTGCTGACAAAATCACTGAAAATGGCTAAGAATTGTTAAATTGATATTTTTTAGCATAACATTGGTCAAATAAAGTTTATCAACTATGAAATAGAACATTCAAAAATTTATGTACGAAATTATGCTAAAAACTTGAACTTCATTAAATTTTGTTTTAAAAAATCTATAAAATTGCAAAAAATAGCCTAAAATCCAAAATCTCTTTTTGAATAGAAGAGTATCATTTAGAATACTTTTGTTTCCATAAAATTAATAGCTTTAGAATACTTTTTTTCCATAAAATTAATAGCTAACATTTTCTTTTCACTCATAAATCTCCAATTTCTATACAACTTGAAATATAAAAAAAAGACTTTTTTTCACCTATTTTTGGCTCATAGCACCCATGGGTGTGGAGCGATCGAGCTGGCGAGAAGTTAGGACCAACTAGACCCCAAGTGGAGTCTATGTGCGAAAGAACAGATTTTTTAAGTCAATTCTAAGGCCTTTTATGGCCCGGACGGTGAACGGCGGACGGCTGACGGACATTTCAAATTTGGATTCTACGCACCTTGAAACGTAAAGCGACAAAGTTTGAGGGGGAGTTATAAAAATTTTTGCTATAAGATCACATAGGCTTATTATTGGAAATAATAAACCAAAAATGTGATGTATACTTGTTCAGTAACATGTTAGCTATGTTTTGAAGTAAAAAAACAAAAAATGAAAAAAAATTTATATTTCTTGCTTACCGGTCCCCTTAAATGGAAGTACGAGATTTAATCCAGAGATGTTTAACACCAAATGCACCAATCTCCAACGATTAGGAGTTTTAAGGACGTCCCTCAGAAGCCAGGTCATACAGGCAAGGCTTCTTATTTGAGGGAAAGGCGAAAGTCTACAATAAACCGATTCGCATCAAGGATTGTTATTCCACTAGCCAGAAGCAGAGAAAAAGGTTTGGGGCGTCTTTTGTTAAAACATTCAACGACAGCGACCTGTACGAGCTCAGCGATTGAAGAGACAACATGACAGATCCCCTCCTTGAAACATTCACAAAGCGTTCCCCCCGTCCTATTGGAGACCATTTATTTTATTTAAGCTGAGAAATCCCTCCTCTTCTCCACTGTTCCCCCTTTATTACTCCGTTTCTTCAATCCACACCGCACTTGGGGGCGCCCTTCCGGTTAAAGACTAGTGTTTTTATCGCGGCAACTGCGCCGCCCTTCGGTCTTTTTCAGCTCTCTTTTGTGGTCGAAGAGCTCTTGGGTAGCAAATTGACCGCTAATAGGAAGGACACGGATGATTTGACGAGTTCTCTTTCCTCGTTTCGGAACTTGTTATCCCTTATAGCCTTCCTAAAGACACTTCCAAGTCGAACCTGAGTGGAAATTACGACTCACAAAATGAAAATACCCTTGCGGTTTATATTTTCATTATGCTAATATAAAATGGCTCAGGACATCAAAGCTGGCTTCGATTCAACTATACGGATCTCTATTTTAAAAAAAGTCCAGTCATGCAGCATGACCCCATGAACGAATTTTTGAAGAAATCTTCGACATTTCAGTCGCTATTGATCGTGTAAAGAAATTTTAGTTTATGATTGTGATAGACAAACATGGAATCAAATTATTAAAAATAATTAGGAGGTACTCTTACTTCAGTAGTTCAATCTGAATTTGGACAATGTTTCATGCAAATATTACCGATTTTTACAACTAGCGAACGGCATTATTTCGATTTTTGACTGATTTTTCAACTTTGAAAGTTTTGAAAACTTGATACATATTCTTATAGGAAATTTTACGCTGATTCCGAATATACCACATGTTAGTATGCTGAAAAAATTATTTCGCAACAAATCGCAAAAAACATGCTATTTTGAAATTTTTGACTACATTTTTGAAAATTTCAACCCGAAGATGTAATCCGATCATGCTGGCCAACGAACTTGAACTTACATAATTTACTTGAACGAACATATATACATACATACAAAAAAAAAAAAAATGCGTTAAACTTCAGAATATGATTCAGAATAGCCTGAAACGGATTTCTGCATACATTTTTTTCAAAAATTCACATTCTACAAATTTTGAGGCGAGCGCAATAGCTTAATTTTCTTCAAAAATTCGCTAAAAGAAACAAAAGTTCCAATCATGCAGCATGATCGTATGAGAGAATTTTCATAAACTATCTATCGTATTATAATATATTAAATTGTATTGAAACTGTAGCAATTTCAGTAGAAAGAAATTGTTAAAAACCAATTTTATGGCAATAAAAACGCATACTAAATAAAATTCGGCAATTAAAAAAAGATTTTGGATTTTTAAATTTTTGTTGTTGCAGTTTCATAGATTTTTTTTTTTAGCAAATATTGATGAAATTTAAGTTCGTTTTCCAGCATAATTTTGAGCAAAAATTATTAAATGTCCTAGTTAACTGTTGACAATTTAGTTTTGACTGTAATTCTGCTAAAAAATATAAATATAACGATTTTCGGCCGTTTTTAGCCATTTTTTAGTACATTATTCGAAATTTGACCAGTTTAATGTGCTCAAAAATTGTTGGCTAACAAACTCATCCTTTCGTTTGGAATGCTTGATTTTTTGGCGCAAGAACGGTATTTTTATTTCGATCCTAAGGAGAGTTATCGTCTGGAATGACTCATATATATATATATATATATATATATATATATATATATATATATATATATATATATATATATTATATATATATATATATATATATATATATATATATATATATATACAGGGTGGTCCTTAATGAACGTACCACCCTTTCAATTTCGTTGGTTGTGGAGAAATCAAAAAACTTGTCGCAGTAACCTCCCTTATTTTTTTGCAAAGAATTCGAAAATTGCAGTTTGAAGCGTCGCGCATGCGCGCAAATGCGCGCTGCGCGCACCAACTTTGTTTTTTCAAATGGAACCCCCCCATTTTTATTGCAGATTCGCATTCTACATCAAATTTCATGAACATTTTACTTCGACAACTTTTTTTTTTCCACTGCGCGAAACGGGCGCCAGGAGCGTTCAAAGTTGCTAAAGTCATCAAAATTGCGCAAAACATGGATTATGGTAAACCCCAAGTGTGGCACATGACTTTACATTGTTTTTCAGCGCTGATTCACGTGGTGCTGTCAGTTTTTAGATTTAGCTCAGTTTTTTCGATTTTATAAGCTTAATCTACGTCTTTTGGTGAAATATTACAGTTTTTCCGAATTATCAACTTTGGCAGTAGATTTATTTTCCCTCGCCCTTTCGCAACCCGGGCTTGGGACCGGCTAAGGCGGGCTTAAAAATAAATCACACTCCTCGATAATTTTTCTGCTAAAATACAACAAAAACAATTCCTTCTTTTTTAAAAAAGAATAAAAGAAAAAAAATTAAGAAAATAAATCGTTCACAGTAGTCGTTCAAATGGACCGCCGTCGTCCTCCAAACAGGCGGCAGCTCGACGTTCCCATTCGGTGGTGACTGCCTCGAACGTAGATGCCGGAGATACCGAATCGCAGGCGTCGATGATCCGCTGTTGCAATTCGGCAGCACTTGCGATAGGAGGGAGGGAGGCGTCGTAGACCTTGTTCTTCAGGTAACCCCATAAAAAATAATCTAGTGGAGTCAAGTCCGGAGAACGGGGTGGCCAAGAAATCAGGCTCCGATTGCCAATCCACCGAGAACGGAATCGGGCATCCAAATGGCGTGTAACAGCCCGTGCGTTGTGGGCAGGACAACCATCATGTTGGAACCACATTGCCTGCCTGGTGGCGAGAGGGACGTCCTCCAACAATTCAGGCAGAACCTCCTGGAGAAACTGAAGGTATCTCTCCCCGTTGAGGCTACCACCGGTCAAGAAATGTGGCCCAATGAGGTGGTTGCCGACCAACCCACACCATACATTTACCGTGAAACGCACCTGGTGTCTGGTGGAATACGATAATCGTGGATTCTCGTCAGCCCACGTTCGAAAATTCCAACGATTGAAGAGTCCATTGTTTGTAAATGTGGACTCGTCGGTCCACAAAAGAGCGGTGGCCAAGTGTGGGACCTGTTCGCGGAGCGCCTCCATGTGTGCGAGGAAAAGCAGCCGCCTTTCCTTATCCCCTTCACGCTGGCCATGAACGACATGAGACCTAAATGGCCTCATGCCATAGGTGTGAAGGACCCGATGAACTGTGGTTTTGCTGCAACCAACTACTCGAGCCGTCTGACGTTCGGAAGAGTGAGGATTTTCCCGTTGATACAGCAACACGTCCAAATCAAAGTTGAAGGAGCGTACAGCGGAAGGTCTTCCGGGTGGACGAGGAACGTCAACTCTGCCCGTGCGAACAAAACGGCGAACCGTTCGTAATATCGCCTGGTGGTGAACCAGCCGATTAAACACTTGCTGACAAGCGGCTGCAGTTTTTCCAGCATTTCCGTCGTGCGTGTAGTACAACCGCACCATCTCGGTCAGTTCGTTTTGGGTAAAACGCGGCATGATACGCACTCAAGAACGTTCACAGTGAGACTATTAACCGGATCAGTTGCTTCTCACGATTAAAGACAAAATAAATATGATAACGGGTACAGATCAACTTGGAGTTGAAGTCGTAACGTGAGCGGTTAGTGACGTCTCGTCACAAAGTGCAGCAGATAAGCAGTCCGAGAATCGAGAAATCCGAGTTGTTTACCTCTTGTGATTCAATCGTATTCAAACGCTTTTGGTACCATAACATTCATGATTTCTCAGAGTATCCTTCTGGGTGCAGGAACCAAGCCACTTTTTTCTTAAAAAAACGACCATGTTTCCGGCTGTTATTTCGGATTCATCAAGTTCAATAAAAAAACACCACGTAATTTATTTTTAAGGCCGCCTTAGCCGGTCCCAAACCCAGGTTGCGAAAGGGCGAGGGAAAATAAATCTACTGCCAAAGTTGATACTTCGGAAAAACTGTAATATTTCACCAAAAGACGTAGATTAAGCTTATAAAATCGAAAAAACTGAGCTAAATCTAAATACTGACAGCACCACGTGAATCAGCGCTGAAAAACAAAGTAAAGTCATGTGCCACACTTGGGGTTTACCATAATCCATGTTTTGCGCAATTTTGATGACTTTAGCAACTTTGAACGCTCCTGGCGCCCGTTTCGCGCAGTGGAAAAAAAAAGTTGTCGAAGTAAAATGTTCATGAAATTTGATGTAGAATGCGAATCTGCAATAAAAATGGGGGGGTTCCATTTGAAAAAACAAAGTTGGTGCGCGCAGCGCGCATTTGCGCGCATGCGCGACGCTTCAAACTGCAATTTTCGAATTCTTTGCAAAAAAATAAGGGGAGGTTACTTCGACAAGTTTTTTGATTTCTCCACAACCAACGAAATTAAAAGGGTGGTACGTTCATTAAGGACCACCCGGTATATATATACGTCGTTTCAGAATGCCTCAAAACGGATTTCAATAAAGACATTTTACAAAAATTTTGATTTTAAAATCTTCCGAGCTTTTGCTAGCTTTATTTTCTACGAAAATTCGCTAATTAGACATACATATTATAGTTACCTCCCTACCGAATTTAGCTTTTTACATATTTGTGCAGGAGAATGACCATTTTCCGAAATCAAAATTTCCTCTTGCGTATTTGCGTTTCACAGCTTATTGACAATTTCGGTTCCTTGCCTGTCGCTCAAAGGTAAATCCTTGTTCTGGGAACAACTAAAATAAATTTGTTCGTTTCCGATAAAATTTGAGAGAAATTTTTGAATATATATAATTATATTAATACTGGAGGGAAACTATGGAATATAGCACAACTGTTAATTATTATGAAACAAGGCGAGATTGTTCCAAAGAGAAAATGCATAAACTTCCTAAATAGTGTAATCCATCGGCAGTTAGCGATCGTTTTCCATAACTGTTGACTTTCTTCCTCGTAGGGAACTCATTGTGCTTCATATCCTCGACGAACGTTGCAATGAGTTCAGTTGATCCGTTGCATATTCATACAAATACAGTGTTGCCAGTATATTTCCGTGTAAATCCTAAGCATTTTTCATCTTTCAAACCAAGTATGTTGGCTGATTTTGGAGATACCATGGTCGTAATATCCTTTCAGTAACGTCGGATGCACATAGGGGAGTGTGAACAAGCACAAGTATTTGGGATATATTAATTACATTTTCAGGAATTCAAGAGGCTATATCATAAATTGGTACATGAAGATTTTCTTGAAAATTTTCTTCATTGAAATCCGCTTTGAGACATTCTGAAACGATTCGTGAAGTTTGCGCATTTTCATATTTATATATATATGCGCGTGTGTGCGTGCACGCGTGCGTGTGAGTGTGTGTGTGTGTGTGTCTAGAAAAACAAGTTTAATAAAATAACATAAACTAATCTCATAATGCCAAATCGTGCAATTTTCGGGTGCAGTTTCGGGAAGTAATTTTACAGCTTTCTCAAGAATAAGTTCCTCAGAGAGAAGTGGAATGATGATGTAAGACGTAATGTACTATAATTTGATAATATGATGTGGCTATATGGGTTAAATAAAATCCACTGTCAATATAAAAAAAAAAATGAAAGAAAGAGGTTTTAGATAATTTTATAGGTTTCATTAGTTATATTAGCTTTTATAGGTTTTCATTATTTGAGAAATATAATTTATAGTTTGGATTAAAAAAATATAATATGTGTTATTATTAATTCTTATTACGAATAGAGTCATAATATCACAACCCACACATCCGCAAGGTAGCGATATCATGTTAGGTAGAATTATTAGAGTCTTACTCTAGAGTCTTACGTAGAATTATTATGTAGAGTCTTGACTTTGGTTCTTATTTTAATATACATTTGAGGAGCTGACATGGAAAAGCAGTTAAGTCCAAAAATCTAAGGAACATGTTTTTTCGTCGAAGTGCAAGTAAACAGTCCCCCCAACGGCCTTAGGTCCTCCCGTTCTTGCTAGATCGCACCCTGAATAAATGTGTGACCTTTGCATGGAGAAGAGATTATGTCCAAAAAAATCTGATCAGAGTTCAGAGGGAGTTGAGTTCCTATGAAATTTGATTTTTTGGACTTAACTGGTTTTCCATGTCAGCTCCTCATTAGCTGTCAACATTTAGTGACTTTTCATTGAAAATTATCATCACCCTAATATCTTGAAAATATCTGCTGATAGATCTTTCAATTGTTATAATGATAATTGAAATTTTGAAGAAATTAGAGCCGAGAAGATGCTAGTTTCATTATTGATTCCAAGCGGAATGGTAAGGCCTTAGAAAGGAACGGGTGTCTCGAGTCGCTGCGCAGAAGGGACGGAAACGAGCATCTAAGTCAGCTCACCCTAGTTTCTTCCCACCACGTGATAGTCAGTAAGAAATAGATGTCACACATAAGGATGGAAGATTGGGATACACACAAAAACAGCTGATCTACCTTCCAAATACATCCACTACGTAAAACTCCAATACACCCTCAAACCTCACTGGTCTCAACAAATTAGCACGTCTGATGTGTAAATGGAATGTACAGGGATGATTTTCATATAGGTTCTCTATGAATTTTATTGTTACCGGTCAAACATATCCTCTGAGCATGTGTAAACGTTGCAATTAACCCTACTATTGATAATGATAAGATAAGTAGATAAAGGTTTCTAACCTTATATTTTCAATTACCCAGCACTATAGATACCTCGTGTTTGTAGTTTGTTAAATACTATATGAGAGTAATCACGTCAAATTCCTTAACCACTCTGTTTGGTCGGAGTTTGCAGAATGGGAATGAGAACTAATAATAAAGCTAAGACAATGTCATGGCATGATCGAAGAAAGTCAAGGAATGAATGTCTTGTGGTTATTGTCGACTATTGTATTTCAGAACCAACAACAATTCAGATTCTTTTATGTTGATCCCTTCGTCTCCACCCGCCAGTTTTTATTCAAGCTCCTTACCGGCAAATGGTCTTCTCCCTGTTTCCTTGCCAAAACTTAACTCAATTCCAATCCAATCTAAATCTAATATCGATTCTAATCGGCGCCCCTGAGTATTACATCTAATAAAACGGAGTGAGTAAGAAGGGAGATGAATTGGTAATCTGAGTTATAGGGAGGTTGAAAGTGATGTCTCTTACATTTCCTGCCCAGGCAATTTTCTCTCGGAAAGAGCCTATAACGGAATTCTGAGATGAGGGAGTCAGTGTTTGGGTCCTCGATCTACATATCGTTTGATGACTTCTTTTTTCACTGTCCCAACGAATTGAAGGGTCAAGGGATAGTTAAGGATAGAGCAGCCAGGGAAAAAATGGCAGGAACATAAATCCACACATGCAAAGCAGGAAAACATGAATAGAGGAGAAAGAAGATCAAAAGATACTTATTTAATCACAAAGTTATCTGGTTACATCAAAACTAAACCATAGAGGAGAAAGAAGACTAAACTATAGAATTCATTAGATAATGATAGTAAAATGAACTATATAATTATTAGATAATAACTATAGAATTCATTAGATAATAATAATAAAGGGAACTGATAAGATGATTAATGGATATTTCAATTGACATAAATGCTTGTAAGTAGAGTTTGGAAGTTTTCCAACCCATGATTAGCCACCAGAAAACTTTCTTTTTATAATCCGAACGAGTAAGATTGGAGGGGGCTCGCAAATTTTCTGGCAAGGAGCGAATTGAGAATGGTATGCTATAGAAAATGTGTCCAGATGTACTCCATATACGAGTTTTTGGTGCAGGAACTACAGCCTGTGTAATGAACCGGAAGGCGTACGAAGTGTTTTTAGAAAAATTGAAAAATTCCGGGTGTTAGTGAAAAAAGGTGAGCGCCGACTTAATAGACAACTGATGGACTGAGAACACACGGACATAGTTATACAGATCTACAGTAGGAAATCTACGTGGTTTTTTTGTCATTACTTTGATAATGGATTTTTGCATGATATTCAGTCGATTCAATACTGCTGAAGTGGCTCCTCCCCAAGCAATAATTCCAATGATGCTCTGGACAAGTGCCTTGCATACAAAAATTAAACTTTCCTTCCCAAGACATCCTCGGAGGTTGTAAAATAAATGAGTAAATTTATGACTTTATTGATATGTACACGCGACTGGACAGAGTCCATTTAATTATTATTAAGCAATTATTGCTGTAAAGAGAGTATTGGAGCGCTGCAAAACACATTCTACGTTATCTGCCAAGGTGGGCCAGCGCCCTCATAACAATCGCCCTCATCTCCATACCATCGTAGTATAGATAATTGATTTTGTTGAATAGTAGGATTTAGAAGAAGGTGGTGTGTTGATTTGAGGAATTGAAATATTGGTTCACTAGGAACCAATAGGCCAAAGGCCAAGGCCAATAGGCTGGGTAACTGATACTAAAGGTACCTACTTGTGATACCACATATACGTGTGTATTTTAGTTTTCGGTGTTTTCTGTATCGAATAAATGGTATCTTCTTCAAACGTTGTGAGTAACCTTGGCATCTCAGACCCAATAGTATTTCTCAACTGACAAGAAACATGGCTGGTATAGCCCACGATATAATAGAATTACCTTTTTTATGCAGTTTGTATATACAACGAAACTTCTACCGACGGAAGTGAATAGAAGATAGAGCGAAGGTAATTTTAAAGCTCTGCTAAGATGGTCGTTCTCTCAAACTAGGTATGTTCCGTCTTTTTAAAATTGTTTTGGAACCGCCCGCAAAACTCCCATAAAACAGAAATTTATAGTGTTGATGGCCGGGTTTGAAGTGAAAAATCGTTGTTTTTAAGCGAGTTTCAAATGAACTTTGGGTTTCTAACAGGTTGATGCTAGTATGAAGGCGTAAACGAGTTTGTTACGACGATCCTCATAAGAGTTTATTGCATATCGTCCAATCGCTGGGGTGCGTTATAGATCATCTAGAAGACACGGCAGACATAGTTGTATAAAGTAACATCATTCCAGCAAACTAGACTTTATGGAATAAACGCGAGTTGAATAGCTGATAAGTAAGTTTACGAGGAGTGGAGCTGGAAGCCACTGGACCTTTCACAGGGTCCGGTTTGATATCCTAACAACGAACTGATCAGCCGAGTGAGTGTTGGGGCTGAAGCATGTTCCATGTTTTGTAATATTTGCGCCTCCTCCTCCTCCCTGTGAAGAGTAGAAGAACCTATTTTCAGGACGCTCCTCTGAAGCTATTTCCTATAGGCCTAATGGAGTTGATCCAGGAAGTGTGGGACGACCCAAGCATTGGAAAGAAAAGTTCCAGTCATGCAGCATTATCGTGCAAGCAGATTTTCTTAAGTATCGTATACATTAGGTATGTTAGCTAAATTTTTTTGAAGTTTGAGCACTTTGAGTGCAATAAAATTCTTTACACCAATTTCGTACAGTAAAAATTGTTCTAAATACTTAATATTCTATGGTTTAAAGAAGGATTAATATTTTTAACTTTATTTTATTTGTAGTTTCTTTTCGGATTTGTTAGCAAATATTATTAAAATTCAAGTACCTACATTTTCAGCATAATTTTGTGCAAACATTTTTTAATGTTCTATTAATTTCATTGTTGATAAACTTATTTTATAAACTTTATAAACTCAAGATCTATTCGTCATTCTCACAAAAATCATAAAAACCAGACATAAAGACGTCCTTGTAATGCATGCATTACTTACCAATATTTTTTTATTTCATAAAACTCTGTACTTATGTCATTTGGTATGAGGCTTCAATAGTATAGTTTTTGAACTTCCTAACTGTCGTAAAGCTTCTGGTGGAATGCTACACTTACTAGTGTCTGTTACTGCAGATGATATCGGAGATTTGAATCGAGATATAAAATCTGTTCTTTTGCAAAAAATAAGTTAATACTAATAAAATAATAAATCAAGCAGCACATAAAGCGAGAAATGCTGCATTTGAAGGACGGAACGTTTTGCAAAGAAAAATGAGCTAACATTTCAAAAACGCTGAAAATTTCCAATAACCGGCGATAAAATGGCTTTTAATCGTATTGTCAATATTTAGTTGCAGAGTATGATTTTGAAATCATTTGCACAGCACAAATTAGTAGTTAGGAATATTCGTGAATAAAACCGGGACAGAAATATAGTAACAAATATGTCATCAAATTTCGAAGACTTTTTTTTATGGATCTCACGGTTTTAAGCTCTAGACTGCCCTATCTAATAGGTTGTTTCCGGATGAATAAAAGTAACATAGGTGACGGATGTAGATTCTGGGTGTAAATATTCTAAATTGCAGATCATTGTCAACCATTTTTTCTCATTTTCTTTGAGGTATGCTCCCACATATACAGCCTGCCCTTAAAAATCCCCCCCCCCCCCCCCCCCCCAACAGCTAAAATCATTTATAATGGGCCAAAAAATCGTTTTTTTTTTTTTTTTTCTATCTTAATGTTTTATTGTACGGATCTCCAAAATGACGAAATTGCGCATTGCGCACGTGCGCAATTGACATCAACTTCGTTATTGTATATGAGAACCCCGTCTTTTATTGCAGGTTTGAATTCTACTTAAAATTTCACGAAGAAATGACCCATCACTCGGTTTTTTCATGTGCGTGCAAACGGGTGCAATTCCGATCCAAAAGTGCGCAATTCCGCTCTAAAAGTTCAACAAATGTGAAATGCTGAGTAGTTGAAGGTACTCAATTGCCACATGTAATACATGATTTTGGAGTATTTTTTCGTAATGAACCTCGTTTTGTTGTTCATTTATTGATATTTGCAACACCAACATGGGCAAACACCGAAAAACTGACCAGAATTGCACTTTTCATATCCATTTCCACGAAGCTCTTAACGTACAAAAAGGTAGATTTTTTCGGTTTTTTCCCATGTTGGGGTTGCAGATATCAATGAATCAACATCAGCACGAAAAAATACTCCAAAATCATGTATTACATGTGGCAAATTTTCCTTCTATAACCGAATCTCCAGAACAATACATCATCTTTCGGTGCTTTTCCGTTAAACCCCCCCCCCCCCGCCAATTTGTTTCAACAAATCCTCACCGACATCGGCAACTTCTGAAAACACGGTAATTCTTTTTTTTTTTTTTAATAATACAATATCTTCCCACAGCTTGAAATTGTCACCAGTTCTACGTAAATATGTAATCTAAGTAAGAAGTAATGAATAGAAACATCGGGCGGGGGGCGCGTTGAAGACGAATTGACACTGGGGGGGGGGGGGGGGGGACGGAAAAGTAGGTACCCATCTTTCATATATATATATATATATGAAAAAGCGTTACACTCTAGGATTCGTTTCAGAATGCCTCAAAACGGATTTCAATGGAGAAAAATTTCAAAAATTTTGGAGCCATTGCAATAGCTTTATTTTTTACGAAAAGTTGCTAAAACTACAAGAGTGTGCTGGTGCCACTTCTACCCTTATGATTTCATGTAGGAAGAAAGTTATAATACAGGCGATAAAATAAGTAGGTAATAGTTTTGGACTACATAGTGACCGACGGCAAACTGGTGTTCCCTTTCGGGTCCCTAAACTGGACATTGTAAGACTAAAAACTGTCTCGAATTCGTCCCGTCGTTGACGCTACAGTTAATAAAATTAATATTTCTATCATAACTCAACGATCTAAAACACGAAGAAACTGCGAAAAAATGTCCAATTAATGCGAAAAAATCGAGTTTGAATGAACTCAGAAAACACTGTTTATAACATGAAGATGAGTTGTGTTGAACTTTCTAACAATTCCGTTTTCCCCATGGACGGCAGCATTTCTCTTCTTCAACTCTTCTCAAGTTGTTAAAGAGTTAACAAATCCACTTAACGATGAAGATTTCGAGGAATACTTGAGCTAGCATAATTGGGGGATTAATTATAATAATAACAATTGGCGTGCATAGGTACTAGCTTTCATCAGGAAGAAAGAAGAACTTAATTATTTGTTTTTAAAGTTGATGTTTTTGATGGAAAGTTTTTGTCGATGAACACAAGGTTTTAATTATTATAAATTCCGGTTACATCGGAACTCTCTACACGAGAAATATACTACGCAGAGTGAAAAACAGATAAAGCACATATACACATACATGCCATTGATCCGTAAAGGCCGATGTTTTCTGCATAGGTCTATCCATGTGCCGAGGGAGTGTACCCGAAAAAATAGAAAAAAAAACGAAATTGGCGGTAATTCAATAGTTTCCTTGACTCTTAGGGACGTTGGGAAAGTAAAAAGGACAGCCTTTCGGGTAATCAACAGTTCGTAGAGGGAGTCTTAAGTTCATTGGGGTCAACTTTTGACTTATCCACGTCAGGTCAAACAGACAGATCGGAGTGGCAGCCCCCAGAGACGAAGGGCGGGTCAATCCCACCCCCCAACACACCACCCTACCCCTGGCCTCATCTCCCAGCTGAGATAACCTCACTGCTACCTCCTTCCTTTCACCTCCATCATCGCCAACCTTCCTACTCCCTTACTTTCGCCCTCTTATAATGAATAGCTCCTGCCTTCTTGAAATATGCTCAGAATTTACTTCACTAATCTCACCCGTTTTCCCCGCTTCCCTGGATTAGGTCGTACGTAACAAAAAAGAAAAAAAAAAGACCTCTGAATTGAGAGGGCTTTTAGTTTTTAGGGAGAGGCGGAGAGCGAACGCTGCCTTTTTAACAGGTCGCCTTCGAAGACCCAACCTCAGATATTTCGGGTCATTTAAATAGAGAATAACGAGCTTTTAACTGGATAATCGAATATAGTGGCGATGTAGCTTTTTTCATGGCGAGATCGGCTCTCAGTTACAAAACGGATTCAGTATGAAAGTTGTCCATTTTCACTTGAAAAAAAAAAAAAAAAAAAAAAAAAAGATTTTGATGGTTAGGTAGTAACCAGTAGTAACAAACAATAACTGTAGGAACAGCAAATGTCCCAGTTGAAAGGGAACTTCATTCCCATTGGCCATAAGAAGTGAAAGGGCTGGATATTGTAACCGATGCGGAAAAAAGGAGAGAAAGTGAGAAGGACTTAAAAAAAACTTCTGCCAAGTTGGGTGGACAGTATTGCTTCCTCACATATTTAACATCAACGTATAGAATTCATTGAAGAACAAAGTACGAGAAGAAATTATTGATAAGTCGACGTTATAAGAAGTTAACGTTTACGCATGCGCACGGACTACTATTAATCGAACGGCAATGAAAGTTATAGGGAACCGTCTAGAAGCTATCCCGCACAATCCCTAAAAATTTCATCAAAACCGTTCCATTAGCCTCGGAGTTTTGCCGGTGTCATTCTATATTAGTTTCGCGAATGCGCAATGGGACACGACTTGCCAAAGTTCAGGGATCGATTATACAACTAATTTGCAACAAAAAGTGCCATTTTTTTAATATGCTTCCGAGTAATTTCACTTTTAAGATTGTTTTCGCGTTTTGACCTCACAAAAATGGTCATAACTCCCTTTATTTGATAAGTAAATTGAAATTTGATACACCGTTAAGAAGAGCGTTAAATTTCCTATCTCCATAATATCAAAGCAAGAATTTTTGAGCAGCTCTGATAGCTAAAAAATAAGGGCAAAGTCATAATTTTGAGAAAAAAGACAAAATTTCACTGTTTGGATCCGCTTATTGCCTATTCTACTGTGCTTTTGAATACCCATCGTCCGGAAAACTACCTTGGAATTTCAGCTTTTCAACGGTATAACAAATTTCTATTTCACTTCGACGGTTTTTGTGAAAAATTACCGTAAAAAAAAAAAAAAAAAAAAAAAAAAAAAAAAAATGAGTTTGGGGCTGTCTACATATTTTTTCACGCTCAATAGAACGGTAAAACTTACAGCACCCCCACCCTGTTATAATAGAGTTGTACACTTTATTTTCAGTTCATTTGTTATGCTCAATTTAATGGGTTTTTAAGGGTAAAACTAGTTAGGTTAACTGTAAAACTCTGTTACAACGGAGTTGGGGAGATCTGTAAGTGTCAACACTCGATTCAGCGTAAAAAAAACGTAGAAACTGGCCCCGAGCTACTTTTTTTTGCCATTTAACGCAAAAACCGTCGATTTCAGAGAAAATACCATGTTTTTCAACATACAAACATACTTTTATCCTGTAATTAGCGAAGTGAAATAAAATTGATTATACCGTTGGAAAGCTGAAATTCTAAGGTAGTTTTCCTGAAGATGGGTATTAAGCACTACAGTAAAAAAGTCAATAAGCGGATTCAAAACAGTGAAATTTTGTTTACTCCTCAAAATTATGACTTTAACCTCATTTTTTAGCTATTGGAGCTGCTTAAAAATTCTTGTTTTGATATCAGGGAGATAGGAAATTCAACGGTCTTTTCAACGGTGTAATAATTTTAATTTACTCATCAAATTAAGGAAGTTATGACCATTTTAGTGACATAAGGTCAAAAATACGAAAACATTTTTAAAAATGAAATTACTCGGAAACGAAGCCTCTTATAAAAAAGTCTAGGAGGCATTTTGTGTTGCTAATTAGTTGCAGAATCGATCCCTGATTTTTGGTGAGTCGTGTCTGATACACCCTGTATAGGGCGTTTTTCTATAACGTATACCAAATTACCTACCGAGTTTGAACAAAATCGGACCAACAGATAATGAAAAATCGGCGTTATCAGAAATTCACGTTTGCCAATGCACACAGGCTACTGTTGGTTCGACGGCATTGGAAATTATATGGGACTGTCTTGGAGCTAACCCGCACAATCCCTGAAAATTTCATCAGAATTGGACTGAAACTTGGTATAGTTTTGGGCGTGACAAAGATTTACCTCACACAGACAGACGGACAGTCAGACAGACTGACACAGAACCAAAATTGATCATCAAGTTTTGAAACACAAAAATCAAGTGGAAATTTTGATTTTAAAGGACAAACAATTTTTCCGACTTCATTCAGGAAAACAAAACTTCCCTACTTTGGGTAGTGAAGAAGCGAAACGGGACAGGACATGCAAGGGTGGGACAATCCAAAATACCGTAAGAAAGGAGCTATTGTTGTATACATAGCCTTAGCTATCATATCAATCGGTAATTTCTTTTCTCTCTTGATATTTTTCAACTGTTTGATAATATCCAACATTATGCCCTTAGATCAAAAATATAGCAGTTCTACATCCTTCATTCATTCAGATGGTTTATGAAACTGGAATATTATTGTTTTATCCCAATAATACGTTGTTTTTTAAATTCGTTAATTGTTTAATGTTGTTGTCTCAATCCAATAATTTGTTAATTGAAGCATGGAAGTGCAAAATGAGTCCCAGTACCTTCTGCCAAATTTATTAGCAGGCCAATTCAAATGATTAGATGTGAATAGTATTAAAGGAACATGACTGGATTATAGAAAATCAATTTTCTCTGATAATGTATGATTTGATGAACGGTTAGCCCAAGTTTATGTTTAGTATAATGTAGTTTGCACTGCAGCAGTCAACTAGAGTTTCTTTCTTTAGAAAGCAGAAACTATGTAAGTCCCCCACACATGTTGCTTCAAAAGGGCGTATGTAGCATGGACCGATTTGTTGTAGGAACTATATAACGTTTCCGCTTGCACAATAGACCTGTAAAATGGAAAAACACGTTTCCTATTTTGTGGAACAAACTCTTCTGCACACATCTACGCTTCAATTATTCTCCATATTTTCCTACAACTTTGACCATGAAATTTAAGCCCTTTTTATCTTATAAGCCCCGCTTTTATCTTTACCTGAACCCAGAGCCATATTAATTTATATTTTTGAGCCCAATCTATACGCCTCTGGTTGTCAAATTTACCTCATTAGGGTATGGTCAGCTATTTCTTCCTTCCTATTTCTTCTCCTGGACATCCACTACATGCCTCGTTGACCCATGCCTATACTTTAATATGCAGGTAATGGATTTTTTCTACAGACTAGTTGTATTGATTAAATAAGTAAGTTCTATTGAGTAATTATGAAATAGGTAATGCGGCGGATGTTCCCAGTAACATGGACAACCATCGTCACGATTTTTTTCCATAACAATTTTTCATCATAACGATTTCTTCTATACATTCAAAGAGATTCCTACTTCTATTTCCAATGCTCAAGTCATCCGAGAGTTGTATTAGGTACGATTTCCGAAAGGGCAATACTGTTATGGGTCGTTCTCAAACTAGGGGCAACTTTCGGACACAGAAATTTCAAAAAATAAAAGTCTTCAAAAAAATTTGAAAAAATTCAGGGTGGTTCCTTGGTCAACACTGATTGCGAAAATACATGTTACCCAGATCAGCTCTCAAATTTAAGCCTAGTTTTTGGAAAATTTCAAATTCGGTGTCCACGGTAATAGCTGTAGTTGCCATGGTAATTTCATCAGTGTTTTCAACAACAGATAATTATACTAGGAGGTAGGTAATAGCGTAAAAACGGTTTTAATCCAGCAATTTTTTAATTTAAACTCTAATTTAAATAAAATAAAAACGATCCAAACTTGAACACAAGATCGTATATATGTAGGTAACATTCGTAAAATAGTCAATTACACCTAATTAGTCTTTTAGTTTTTATTTGTAACCTTAGTCTTTTGGCGTAGGATCACATAGGGGTTCCTATTAGCAAAACCTGAACAACAAACCAACAAAATTAAAAAAGTAATTGACTAAAGAGCGCCCAAGTGGCGTTGCACTATACCAGGCAAATCAGACAAAATGTTGCAAAGTGTTAATATAAATAACTTTTTCGAATGAATAAGCTTACCTAGTCAACAAAAACTACAATGTAAAACGGTACCTGCTGGTACGAGCTGTTTCATAGCTAACTATGTAAATAAGGTAGGCAAGTTTAACAAAGTAAGTAGGTATTAACGTACTTTTATGAAGGCTGGAATTGAAATTATAAATTCACCAAATTTAACGACATGTTGTGTCAATGGAAAAAGATGGTGACTACGGAAAAATCTCCTTTAAAGTAAATCTAACTAGTAATAAGGTATGGTCCACCATCGTTGGACAGGAACGTAACACCGAAACTAAATTATCAGTCTAGCTATGCTTAAATTGTGCAATTATGTACTAGATTTAAAAGAAGTAGGTAGGTACATTTATGACATCACCCAGGGAGACTCTGAAACAAAAATATTGACTGGGAAACCTGATGAGTAGAACCAAAATTTTACTCGTAGAATAAAGCTTGAAAGGCAAACAACAAGGGGATTTTGAAAGATAGGTAGGTACATTTATGACATCACCCAGGGAGACTCTGAAGCAAAAATATTGACTGGGAAACCTGAGAGTAGAACCAAAATTATACTCGTAGAATAAAGCATGAAAGGCAAACAACAAGGGGATTTTGAAAGATATTTCTCATTAATCTAATCATTATTTGAAAACATATTCAAATAACACTAAATAAAAGTAATAAACTATTATAATAAATATATAAAATTAAGAAGCAATAGTAAGTAAACTAATACTCCTAACATTCAGTACCTAGTAAAAAGAAGGTTGGTACTTCAAGAACCAACGTGACTTGAAAATTCGAAAAAAATGAAAAATGCCGAGTCTACCTAAAGGTGGCGGAAGCATTGTTGTTTCACTTTCAGGAGAAAACAAATTGTTGCGTCTCGAAAACCAAAATTTCCACTTGCATTTTACGTTATAGACCATTCTGAATAACTTTGGTTCCGTGTCTATCTTGTGTCCGCAAATCCTTGTAACAACCTTATTTTCTGCAGTTTTCATCCAATTTGGATGAAATTTTAAGGGATTATGTGGGCGTAGACAGGGTGTATGTAGTATAGGTGGTCCCCCTATCAGTTTCACCATTCTTGACTCAATACTTCACTTTGCGCATGCGCAAATGTAAATTCTACCAAGCACCATTTTCTCACGCCCTAGTCGTTTGGTCTCGCTCAAATTTGGATCATAGTTGGGAGACAACGATTTGATCATCCCATATAAATTACAACATTATGGTATCATTAATAGCTACTGCGCATGCGCCAATGCAAAATCCTTGTAACCACCCTAATTTCCACAGTTTTCATCATCTTATTTTGATGAAATTGTCTGGCAGTGCGCGGTGCGGGTTAGGTTGTAGATGGTCCCACATCAGTTCATTGTTGCCAAACCATTTTTCCTCAGTTTTCTACTTTCGGCCCTCCTATCCCTTTCATTCATGTCACATAAAAGCTTTATATCCTTTTTCCGTTGCTGGTACCTTGAATGTTCTTTCAGCTAATCTTCCTCCCTCAGTTCGGGTTCATTTCTTCGCCTCTCTCTTCTCTCGCGTTCTGCATCTCTTTCTCTCTCTCTCTCTCACGCCAAATGCCTGACTTCCTTCTACCACAAGCCATGTTTTTCCAGTGGAAACAATGTCGAATTTATTTTTTATTTGCGGTTTAGTCAATAGAAAACTACCAACAAGCAAATTGCCACATGTGGAAAGAACCTTCCCATCTGATGGCGAATTAGTATTAAAATGCTTCCCCAAGTTGATGGTTATGCAAAATGTTTTGTTTTACATTTTCCCCCCATACATATGCACTTGATGGTGTGGATAAAAACACTGAAAGGTATAATTATTGCTGGAAAGTTTGAAAATGCAGTGGAATTATATTACCATGTAGCTAATGCAATTACCGTGGATTTTAATAAACCCATGGTAATAGCTCAATTTCAGACATGGTAATTGAAAATCGTTGTTTGAGATCGATTTTCAACCCAATAAATAACTTCAGTAACAAAAACTTAGACGTATTTTGAAAGAGGAGAACGAAAGGAAGAGGATGGAGGAAAAAAAAATATGCTAAAAATGTTCCCTAGTCATCAATTTCACACACATGGTAATAGCAAATGAAAAGGTACGCTCCTGACTGCACTCCTTTCGACGTGGCGGTCCACCAGCAACAGCGTTGGGTGAGGGGAAAGGGTCCTATCCCCACCCTAACAGATCCCAAGCTTCCCAACAGAATGAGATTCAAACCAAAATTTCGGTTGGTTGGGGTCAGAATTGGAGTTTTCAGTTCCAACCATGGTAATATCCCAAAACATTGGGACACTTTTTGGCGATATATTGAAGGGATCGAAAAGTTGATTAGCACATTCTTTCAATCAATTTCATGATGCTCTACAACCCAACTTTGGAAAACGAAGACCTTTTTGCCACACATGAATCAATATTGTGGGTAAAAGTAACATTGTAGAGCAAAAAATTAATTTGGGACACCCACGGTAATTGCATTTTTGGCCTTTTATGCGCAGAAATATTTGTATAGATGTGCAGGTATGGCACTTGAATTACTTTTTTCCAACACACTGGCCTGCAAGGAATCCCTGGAACAAAAAATTTTCTGGGAAAAAGTTACTGTACGTAAGCAAGGCCTGTGGGACTCAATAGTTGCCCCTAGTTTGAGAACGACCCTTATATGAGTTTGAACCATTCAAATCAAAGGCATCGACTGGTCACCAATTACTGGTGATTGGTTCATAGACAATAATCAAGTACGACCACGTTACTATCCATGAATAAGCCAACACCCCCACCCACCACTACCACCACCTCCAAGACCACCACCAACATCACCGACTCGTCTGGTGAGTTCAATAATGTATTTCTATGGGTAAAAGTCGCTTTTGAAATTACTTGGAAAGATTGAATTCAATCTCTATGAAAATTAGCCAACAGGAGGGAGTTATTTTCTTCAATAAGTAACTCAAACATCCGTCAAACGAAAGACCTCTTCGGGCAAGTCAAACCACTTTTATTGAGCCAAAATTATTGTCAAAATTACGGAGGTTCGACTGCGCTATTATTTAGTACTCACCCGTTTCAGAAAACGATGACCCCTGAAACGATTTGCCCAATTGGTATTGGTAATTATATTCGTACTTCGGACTCCTTAGACCGACGGCGCATGTTTCAGAACGCCAATCTACCTGTTCAAAAACGTTATCGAATATTTGATCACACGGTTGTACGGGCCAGTAGGTATATGGGTTAACTAAAACAGATTAATGTCGTTGGGATTAGTCGGGATGTGGCCCAGGGAAAAAAAATGATTTTATTTCATGTTGTTTATTAAGCGACGTTTCGTCCTCTTACTAAGGACATCTTCAGGATTTGGTGTCCAGGAAAAATATAATCATCCGAATATAACGGACTTGTCTAATAACAATAACAGTGGTTCACTCAGTTAAAGAATTTGTTTTTTCTATATTTACTTTTCGTTTTCTTCCTTTCCATATTCTGTATATTTTTTCTGGTGACATTTATTATAACCTTTCTTGATATTCTCAAGAACACCAGTTTTTGACTTATTTGACTGGGTGAACCACTGTTATTGTTATTAAACAAGTTCGTTATATTCGGATGATTATATTTTTCCTGGACACATCAAATCCTGAAGATGTCCTCAGTAAGAGGACGAAACGTCGCTTAATAAACAACATGAAATAAATTAATTTTTTCCCTAGGCCGCATCCCGACTAATTCCAACGACACAAGTTCTTACGGCCGACTAAACTAGTAACATTAAAACAGATTAAGGAGTAAGCGGATAGCAGTCTATGAAAAATTTTGTAATTACGTAAAATGTGATTCTCAATTGTGTTAATATCAAGGAAAATTGAAAATGTCGAAAGCCTGTATCTTGAAGGGAACTTAGAGGAACCTCATGAAACCTCCAGGAATATATTCGACAACCATCCTGAAGTGCATTCCTATCAATTTCCGACCCATAGAATAACACAGTCTATCTTCTTCTTCACAGACACCCAAAGCGCGATCACAGCCTCACAGCTTTGAAAAATCATTGGGGGAAAAACTACGCATTTAAGACTTTACAAAAAAGGCCTTTCTGTCCTTAAATTGTCGGTCCTTGAATTGTTTTTGGTTTATTAAATTCCAACGTTCCTCCCCAGAAACTAAAATCAAAATTGTAAAATATCTACTTACTTATAGTTTTTTTTTTTTTTTTTTTTTTTTTTTTTGGTGAGATAAAAGTCGAATTTTTATGTACTTTTGCGTTTATGAAAATGAAATTTAAATTTCCTTCATTCATTTGCTTAGCTATCCCCATTCACTTGGTTTGCATTTGATTGGATGTACCTCCCTCCCGTCCCTTTCCTTTATCTCGACCAATAAGATTCAAGCTCCCTTTCACCTATAACTATAGCCTCAGGCTTTCTAATTTGTGTTTAGATAGTTTGTTACTCATGATGGCTTAACCTTCGAAATCTATCTAAGATTGTAACTCTTTATTTTCAGACAACGTTCTTCTTCAACTTCCGTTTTTCAATATAACGGGTTTTCACAACTTCGTCGCATGGGATTTAGTTTGTGTCGAATTTCCTATAAGTTTTTAAAATAATTTTGAACTGCTAGATTGGCATTTTGAAACACTGTACGGCGACTCCGCATACTTGATCTTAACTACAACACATTGCAGTATCATTCTCAATAATTACACCTTGATAACGCGGCATCTCTTGTCAAACGACGGCGTCAAACTGCTGGAAACTTCGTGACGAGTGGGAACTTGACAGCGTAACCATAAATTATTTAGCGACCGAGAAACGGATTGGCAACTAACTCGTTTTGTCGAGTTAAGGTTAATCCTCTGACTATTGGGTCACCGTTTCACACCACATGCGTCCCCTTAACTACAATTGATTGGTTTTTGATTGTTTCCAATTGATATGACGCGCGCTAAATGAAAAATGACTGTTTCAATACTGACACGACCCCCACATGATGACGATTTCATTGATCAACAAAGAAAAAGTTGGTGAAGACCCGGCCAATCGTTGAACATGCAGTATCGATATTGACGAAGTACGAATAGGGTCCTGTACAAGGAATAAACAAAATGTAATCCTCCTCTGCCTTTTTTTAAGTGTATTTATATTATATATATATATATATGTATGTATGTATGTATATATGTATGTATATATATATATATATATATATATATATATATATATATATTAATACAGTACTAAAATAACATATTTTGCTCATGAGGGATATAATAGTGACTAATTTGGTGAATTGCCCTGTTTTATGGTCACATACACGGTTCAAAGTTAAGTAATCGGCCTGATAAGTTTTCTGGTAATAAAAAACTTAAAAACTACTACTAACTTGATTAAATATCAAGTTTAATCACGTATAACATCGATCTATCGGATGAAAGGCGTTTTGAATAGCATCCGAGCAATATTTCATCTGTACAATTTGAAAGCAAAACACCTCAACTCATCTTGCCTGCTTACAAATAACCAGCGTTTTAAAGGTTAGTTTGCAGCTAGAAGGTCTCCTAAAGAAACAAAATCGTTGTACAAATGATGTTATTTAATGATATTACCTTTAAAGTGACCTAGGTGACCTTTTCAGAATAATTACTATACCAAATATTATATAATAAATCGGGAATATTACACACCATTCAGTATAAGGGTTTCAGTAACCTTACAAGCCAGATTAGACTCTAAACTGGTCTCTTAGGTTATTGAAATTTTTTTTGTATTTTCTAGTGAGTGGCATTTTGAAAGCATAAACTTGAACAGACTCATAAAACTTTGGAGTAGGATTGCTAATTTTTTTTTTTTTTTTTTTTTTTTTTGGAGCACTTGTGCTATCAAGCAGTGTTGTCCACACTTGTTCAAGTGCTATGTACACCATCTTCTAGGCGCGCTTTCCACTCGGGAACTTTTTCTCCTGGATTCACTCAACTCAACTAAACTGAGTGACCCCCCCCCCCCCCCCCCCCCCCCCCGCTAAAATCGTTAATAGTTAATCGTTAATCTCAATGTTTTTTGTAAGGATCTCAAAAATAAAAATTGTGCATTGCGCACTTGCGCTAACGTGCGCAATCGACATCAACTTTGTAGTATTAAATGGGAACCCCCAGATTGCAGATTTGAATTCTACGTGAAATTTCATAAAGAAATGACCCATCACTCGATTTTTCAAGTGCGCGCAAATGGGCGCAATTCCGCTCCAAAAGTGCAATAAATGTGAAATACTGAGTTTTTGAAGATACTCCATTACCACATGTAATACATGATTTTGGAGTATTTTTGTGTGCTGAACCTCGTAATGATGTTCATTTATTGATATTTGCAACACCAACTTGGGCTAACACCGAAAAATTGACCAGAATTGAACTTTTCTCACACATTTCAACAAAGCACAAAGCGTACTAAAATGTAGGTTTTGGGGTGTTTTTCCCATGTTGGTGTTCCAAATATCAATAAATGAACATCATTAAGAGGTTCAACACGAAAAAATACTCCAAAATCATGTATTACATGTGGCTATTGATATCTTTAAAAACTGTTGGAAGTTGCACTTTGGTGCACTCGCAAAAAATCAATAAAGGAGTTCCAGGATTGGGTTTCTAAATCCAATACCAAACCCTACAAAAATCCTATCATTCACGATTAGTGGGTAAAATAAAATGTGTGAATAACATCGATTGAAAGAATTATCAGCGGAAGTGGTGGGTGTGGCACATAGCTCCCTCGTAACCATCATCACACGCGATTTTACAGGATATCGTTGAACTAATATTTGAACCAAAAATTGAACAACGTTGAGCAGTTGAACCAAAGCGATCGATTCATGTTCAGACGTTGCTATTCATAGAAGAGTCTATGAGAAGAACCGGCTATCATGGTTATTTTCTAGTTTGGAGAAAAACGAATTTGAATGAAAAAAACTCAATAAAATGTATATCTTGCGTTTAAAAAATCTTAAATTTCGAAATTATAATGTCAAGGTACAGGTTAATGTAATAAAAATGCCAAAATACCTAACAAAATTAATGTTAAAACGGAAAAAAGTGCCGAACGTAAAAGGAAGTGAAAGAACGGGAACGCCCTTGACAGCGATTGATTTCCTTACTTGTGGGGTGATTTCTCGAAATACCTCCTGGCTTTCTCTGTACAGAATATTTTTAAATGAATCGAATTCCTGAATTTTTTGGAAGAGATCAAAATTTTTCATGTGTAGGTTCTTGATGGGAAGTGAAATTCTGATGGACGATGTAGCTGCTGAGCCAAATCTGCTGAAATCTTGGCAGCCGCTGCAAGTATTTTTTCGCGGATTCGGCGTCACAAACTACTGGCTAGTAAATTCTCCACTACAGCTCTCACGACAGCAAACTAGCCGAGGGTAATTAACATGAAATTTCACTTCTCTCAGCCGCCTTGTCATCATCGGAGCTTTAGAAAATATACCTTGAGCCCAAAAAACCCGCCCAATCAAAATATCTCATTTTGATCAGACCAAAAGATCAATAGGACCGATCGATGAATAATATATAGAGACAGCAACAGGTCGGAAAAGTGGAAGAATGTGACATGCGAAACACAGCTAACCTGCTGTGATTCACAGGCTGGATAATGAACTAACAAGGATGGGGGAAGCGGCAGCTCTACGTTAGCCCGTTCTTTCGCTGGACCTCTCCCATCAGCCCGTTCTTTCGCTGTATACGAAATACTAACCCGCTGTTATTAAACATTTAGACTCATTCTTTCCCTGTTTTGACCATACCACCGCGTTCGGCTACCCCCAATACATAGGGTGCCATCCTCAACTCACTTTTGACAAAAAATCGAGATAGCCCGTTCATCGCCTGTACTCTATACGTTCTCGACATTTAGTGGTTGTGTATTTCAGCACAGTTTGGACAATATTTTCGCTCTGTACCAGTGGGATCCGTGCTGACTGTTGGCATTAACAATAATATTTTATTTTCCATTGAATCCAACGCTGTCAAAGCCGTTTACGAATCATTCGTGGCCGTTTCATCGGCCGTTTTATGGAGTCGATATTTTGTTCGTTCGCATAACGTCGGGCATATTGTTTTAGCGGGTCCAGATCACAGACATGAGATGGTATGTATACGGGATGAATTTCGTCGTTGCATACTACATGCGTTATTGTTGAAATATCTGAGCTGCGTGGCTGGGAGTGATTGTTATGAATTAAGCTGATGGCGGATGTATCTATATCTCCAGGATGACTATCTCTCATGTTCGTATTTTCAGATGGCCCTCAAATATGTTTTAATTTGTACTGGTTATTCTCTGAGAAGAAACTTCTCACCCATTTCATCAAGCTATTCCCCGTTATAGTATAACTTTGTACGCATCCCTGTCAGTAGCATAATGTTATGATCCTAAAATGTACTTACCTAGCTACATAAAGCCAGTTAGTTTCTGTGCTTACATATCAGAAGCATTTCAACGAAAGCAACGTAATGCCTACGAGATCGCCCCCGAACGAAAGGATGATTAGCCCAACGGATTCTGTTGTGCAAATGCTGTTGATAGTTTGGTCTTTATTACGAGTATATCACTACAACAGTATCATGTGTGATCTTGAACAAATTTTCAAATCGCATAATGTGCTATGCCAGAGGCCCAGGCTATTCCATATGTCGATCATTCTATTGTTGGCAAAAGTGTCATTTGATGTGTTTGTACCACATTTGGGAGAGTAATGATCATCAGTAGAAGGCATGAATAAGCTGGTCGATTCTCTTCTAGAATCACGGGATAGTCCATTCTTGATCACCGTTTTCAGTTTCAAATTTTGTTACTTGCGTGGATAAGCGAATGAGCAGTAGCCAGTTTTTGTGGGATGATAATTGGGATAGCTCAACCACTAGAAAGAAAAACTATCATAGTGAACCCTATTCATCAGTTCGTTTCAACTTTGGACCACCATCGGTTGGCAGAAAATAGTCTGCGACCGTTGAATGTTCTCAAAATGCTTAGAGAATTCGTTGTACCGGAAGAGAAACCTCTTGAAAAATTATAGTTTTAAGAGTTACTCGGGCCACTCTCGATAGGATTCATTAACCGTTACCAACACAAAGTGGAGAACTAACGAACGGATTCCCGCATCTACGTTGAAACTGAGGACTCGTTTTTCATACCATGGATCACAAGTTTGTTCGTTATTTTCTCCGATGACGTGAAAACCTTCTCCCATCACCACAATGTGCCCTTCAAACTTGGACAAAACCGTAGTACACATACTCAAGTAGAAAAGTTTGTGCATGAAAACGCAGCAAATCATTACGCGAAGGACTATTATTTCAGTATTGCACAGCCCTTCTACGCAGATCACTGTGCACCAGCTTGTGAATCTCAAAGTGACCTTTGGATAGTAGGCTGAATCGTCTCGATCCTTGACCAGAGCCTGGCTAGTCTATCCGACGTGCAGGCATTTCGTCAGAAAAATTAATTACAGGTGAATTTAATATACAGAGTGTACCAGCTATTATGAACCAAGCTTGTAATCCACTTTTAAATTAGCTTGGAAAAAAAGGTTTGATTGTGTTCCCCAGTAAATTTTTGCGAGGAATCCAAAAAATTGCCCTTTGAATTAATCGCGATTGTCGAAATAATAACTATTGCACATGCGCAAAGCTATTGGTTGCCACTCCGAGACTAATGAGCGATTTTAATTTAATGTTCAAGGATTGTGCGAGTTAGCCCCTAAACGGCCCCCAATACCTTCCCTCAAGGTTCGATCAATAATAGCATGTGCGCATGCGCAAACGTAAAATTCTTTTAACGTTGATTTCTCATCATCTATTGTTCCGAATTTGTTCTATCTTGGGGGAAGATGGGTATGAGTTCGAGGGAGACGTCCAACAAATTAAATCAAAATTGGTTAAATAATAACTATTGCGCATGCGCAAAACTAATATTGGTTGAATCTCCAAGGTTAATAGCGACTCCAAGACTTAATAGCGAAATTCCCAATGCGACTCTATCGTTTGAAAGCTCTTTGAATGAAGAATTAATTTGTGAGGTTTGATAACTCCCAAGATTATTTATTGGGAGACAGTACAGCTTGATGATTTTCGGGAAGCTTAGTTTTTATAATTTTCTCACGTTCGAACAAGGATTATGGTTTTTGGATTGGACTCCTGAAAACCCAGCGTACAATATTCTTATAGAAAATTTAGCGCTGACTTCAGAGATGTGGTCAAAAGTTGAAAAAACCGTATCGATAGTGGAGAAAAAAATGAGGTTTTCATTATCTAAAACGTGTTTTTGTTGAAAAAACTTTAAAAAATCATATCTCGACAACGTGTTGAGATTTAAAAAAAAAAAAGTGCGGTTGCTGGCATTCTACCCCATTTTGGGTCTAGTTTCACAAAAAAAAATTTTTTTCGCTTTTGTCCTGAATCACCCGTCTACATACGACGTTGAAATCTAGGATTATGTTCTTTGATATATGAAACGTATTTGTAGGGGGTCCCCGATCCTTCAAACCAACTTATAAAATTTCAAAGCCATCTAAATAGCTCATAATTTCTTTGAAAATTCGCTTACAAAGAAAGAGAGATGTGGTTTTCTCCTCCTCACCTTCCGGGAAGGCCGTAGAGAGGAAAAACGTGAAGACAATGGGGGGAAATTATAAATAAATAAAAATTAAATAAAAGGGAAAAGGGTGGCCAGTTAATCCAACTGCAGGTTAAAGCGGTGCCAGTTAAGAGAGAGTCTACTGTACATATATATATATATTAACTACCCGAAACTGTATTCCTGTACTAGTACGTGTTTTATATCAAACTATTATGAATAGATTCCCTCATAAATTGCCAAAGTGATACCCATCTCTTGAAAAAGAAGAAAAATCCACACCGTTCCCCGAGGACATTTAACCTAAGAGTTTGGCGGGAGATGTGGGGGATGGAATAACGGGGACCCCGCGGACATTATTGCTGGAAGCACCAGTAAAAACCCAGGACCTACATTTTCGGAAGGAGGAACCTCTTTCAGTATGTTTATTTGTGTGTAGATAAATTCTCTCAGAACTGTCTACCACCTTTAGCCCTTTCGCACCGCTGGATCCCAACGTATTGTCACTATATTCAATGAGTTTTTTGAATTCCTACCAGACGAAAACTTTTCCATCGCACATTTTTGTTGGACGCTTTCAGCCCCATGACTTGAATCCGAAGCTTCAGGGTAGTTTGTCCTTCTCTTTCCCTTTTCAGCTCCTATTTCTCCAGTTCATTGACTACATTCAGTAAACGAGGTTACGCACTTGTGAACGACAAAAAGGAAGCATTATCAATAAAAATAAGGGGGGAGGGGCGGTTGCACCAAAATCACAATGCGTGTGCAAGTCTGTGTTTTGTAAACTTATGTACGTAAAATGAATATACCAAAATACGAGAGATGTCGCTACAATGATTTTAACAAAGTTTATCAGTTAGTAAATACAAGTAGATAAAGGGGGAAGCACGAATGGTAACGCTAAAATGGACAAACATTGTAAAACTAAGCTAAACATCCGTGTTTTGGTGAGATTATAGCTTGTGTGTAGTGGCCGCTTTCTTGTCGAGGTCCTTGTATGACAACCACGTCGGATGACTAAAAACTGAGAGAGAGAAGAATGAACTTAACCGAACTGAGAACTGAATAACATAAGTCAATATACCATAATAAGAACGAATTCCGTAAAATTTTCGAAGCTACAAGCGAAATAACTCATGCAGCAGCAAGACCGAAAGCATAATTCATAGTGGTTTTCAAAACCAGAACACCCACCAAAGTTCGGAATTGGGTTTCCAATATGTGTAGTGTGTTTATCCTCGATCAATCTATGGAACTTTTAATTTCCCAAAACACGAAATTACTTGAATTACAGCTGCATTAAATTTTCTATACAGCAGAACCCATCCATTCATAAATGGAAACAGCCACTCTATGAACAATTTGATTGACTGATAACTCAGGCCGAATCTATCTCATCCCATAAGGAAGTACTATATCCACAAGTTTAAACTATCAAAACAACAAAATGTCTAGAAACTAGAATAATGTAGCTCTGTATTCATCTTTACGTAGGTAAAACATTGAATAAAAGATTAGATAAATCAAACACAAGATATCCAAGAATATATATTGTATGTTGGTAATTCAACAATGACTACCGTAGAGTGAACGAGAGCAAGCTGACGCTCTATAAAATAGATAAACTAGTGCCCCCTATATTTACTATAAGCAACTGTTTCCAAAATGTTGTGATCTCATGTGAAACTAATGTTCCGTATTTGTGACTGTTTTTATATGGTGCAAATGAAGAAATTCTCCTTTCGTTCCATAGGAAAACCTAAAGCGATCATAGGAAAATCTCATACATCTCATTCAATATTCAGCTAGCCGCTAAACCACCTTCGCTCGCCTCGTTGAGGTGTATTACAATTGAAACACGTAGTAGTAAATAGAAACGTAAGTACATGTGAGGTCAGGACTCCCGTAAAATGTGGTACCATGGTACGATTGGTATTATTGAGGTATAGTAGTGGATATAGGCCTTTCAAGTTGGATTGGAGGGGTCTCGCCGTGGTAAAAGAATGACCACCGTACCATGCAGAAAGAGGCCCATACTGTAACGACGGCGTGACTCTTCTTGCCCTTCTGAAGAATTACGCCCGTAGAAACAGCAGACCCTTAGCTGTTTCACGGAAAGTTGGAACATATATTAATGTGATCAAAAACGTGTTAAAAATAGCTCAAAATTGGAATTGGAACTCCAACGAACATTTCAAGGCCAACCCGAGATAAAACCGTCATTTACTGGGTCAAAAATTTGCTGCATTTTCTATGTGAGGAACCAATACTGCCCACCGAACTTGGCAGACTTTTTTTTTTTTTGGAAATGAATTTCAAACGCGTCACCTTCAGCGATGTTTTTCAAGAGGAAACATTATGAGGAACTACGAAAAGTTTAGGTTTAACGTGTGTAGGGGATGTTGCTCGCTTCGCTCGTTTGAGGTGGGTTGTCTCGCTCTTTGTGGAATCTATAGATGCGATGGGATATATAGTCCATCCCGAGTCCGTAGGAAGAACCTCGTCGATATCCGACGTGTGTAGGGAATGTTGCTCGCTTCGCTCGCTTGGTGTAGGATGTGTAGATGAGATGGGATATAGTGGGATACCATCGAGACCTACCGCCCGGTTCGGGTGGGGGCGTAAAATATGAAAATTGCTCACAATTCCTTTCGATTAACAATCCTAAGGGAATGGCAAAATAAATCAAATATTATAAAAGGTAATTGCTGCGTAATATATAATCTGTATTGCCGTTGGATTGATCATAGTAGTCTTTGGGCATGCGCAAACATTAATTTCTTATAACATCGACTTATCAATCATTTCCACTCATAATTTGTTCTTCTACTAATTCTATACGTCCATGTTACAATATGTGAGGAAGTTATACTGCCCACACAACTTGGCAGAAGTTTTTTCTGTTGGAAATGCCTATCAAACGCGGCACCTTGAGTGGAACCACGAAAAGTGTAATTTTAAGAACGTTTCAGTACTAACAGAACTGTCGGATGTTTATGTTTGTACGTAATTGTTTTCCCCGTCTATATTTTTAAAGGTAGGCCATAATTTCATCTGCGTAGAAGGGAACCTTTTCAAGAGGTTGGAATACAAAGTTCAGAATAACTACGTTTCCGACCAATGTTTTCGTCTACATTTTTGTTCACTACAATCGGAAAAAATAATTTCATGTCTCGAAACTCGCTTGGAATCAAATAGGAACTCGAACATATACATTTTAAGACCGACCCGAACACAAGCCGTCGAAATTTATTCGGTCTAAGGCGGAAAAAACTATAGCGGGAAACAAATAAAACATAGCCTATATTCTAATCGGGAGATTTCCGGTCACGATAAAAAAAAAACCGTTTGGATCCCTTCGTCCGTTCGGCCGTGAAAGCGACACTCACTCACAGATTTTCATTCTTAAAATAGACGTATCGATGAGTAACCTAACGATACCTATAATAATACCTATTAAAAACAACTTATAGGTATCTCCATGATAGAACACTTACGAACACAGCGTTTAAGAGTTGGAATGGTAACGTGATGAGAATAGCGGCCAAAATTTGCGTAGTTACCTGAAACAAAGAAAAACGTTAGTTAACAAATGAAAAAAACACTGGAAATAAATACTTAGATTTATTATTTCTGTATATCTGGTAGTCGTTCTACGTATATCGCTGTTACGTAGATAATTATTTAACGGAGCCTATAATACACCACTATCACGTACATATAACTACATGGACGTAGGCACCGACCGGGAAACAAATAAATGAAATAAAACAGAACATCTTCCAATGCTTCACTAGTCCTTCTCTAGTTAACAGAAATGATAATAAACTTGATTTCCTGAAAATGGAATTCCATTTAAATTATATCAGCCGGTCGCCGGCCATAGATGGTTCACGCGAGTTCTCATCCACACACCATGTCGATTTTGATTTCTATATTCCTTAGAGGGAGCGAATGGATGAACGTACAGCGATTCGGGTGGTCTCATTAGATTAATCGAAATTAAATCTATTCTGGACCAACTAGGGCCCATATCAATGAGATTTTTAACTGAAGGAGCTCTGGACAGCACTTTTTATCGGAAATGTGAACCCACAACATTTTGAGAGGAAGTTGAAAATTGTTTTCTCTTGGTCGATTACAAATATTCCTTATTGAGAACGATAAACCATAACTCTATTCAAAATTAATAGAAAGCGTGTTGGCTCCATCAAGGTCCTTCTCACCTTAGTTACAAGCGTGACCGCAGGGATGCGCTCACGCTTGCCGTTGACACATGACATGATAATTGCCTCATGGTGGATCCATGATTATTACTAATTATTATCACCGGACGAACAACTTATATTAATAATCACGCGCAGTTCAATTATATTGATTTGATTATGTTCGAATTGAATGACCGACACCGTCGCGGGGGGGGGGGGGGGGGGGGGGGGGGGGGGGGGGGGGGGGGGGGGGTTGTGACCCGCAAGACCGAACAGTCTTGAAGGAGAGGTCGCTTTTTGCCCCTTGCTGGTTGGCGGGAGGGGGGTGGGACCCTCGTTTAATGCGTGTTTTTTGCGTTACCACCGTCTATCCGCCCGTCGGATTCCAACAGGGTTTTTCCTATGGATTCAAGATGGAGTCAACAGTAAGCATCATATATGCATCTCATCACATCTATACATCCCACCCGAGCGTGCGAGAACATTACGGTATTGTATAATGAGCAAAAGACTGCAGAAGGACGTCCCGTACGTTATTTGACTTTGTCGTGTGGTTAGTGGATTCTATTCGACCCATCGATTCGTTCGAAGAGCCTGAGCACTTAGCCGGGTTCGTGGATGTATGTGGTGTGTGTCGCGTGGAAGTGGAAGGTAGAGGGGGTGGGGTCAAATGGAAACATGAACCTTTCACGTTTGATACAAAAACATCATGGACTGCGCTATATTTCGGCTAACGTGACAGCGACGTAATCTCCGCCTCCGGGCTCGAGTCGTGGGTTTCCTCGGGGAGGCCGCGTCCATCCATTGAGCTATGAACAGCCAAAGGGAACATGATTGAGAAGGGCATGATCTGGTTACGCCGGGCCAAAGCCTTAAGATACCACTGAAATCGTCACGACATTCGGCCAGAACGGACTGACGCAGTTTCCCCTGAGCCGTGCAGATTTGTAACTGAGAGAACTAATAAATTCTAAATAGACACCTCACCAGAACGAACCTGTCTTAACTGGTTTCGTCGGGACCGAGACCCTGGACATGAAAAATCAATATTAGTATAAATTAATAGACTATTCATTTATTAGCTAATGTGAATAATAGAATATAATAATATAAAATTATAATGATACTATAATATAAAAATAATAATTACAGTACTTTTTTCAGCGAATGTTCAAAGAAAATAAATCTATTGCAATGACTCAAAAAAGTTAAAAATTAAATTTTCTTCAAGAAAATCCGTTTTGAGGCATTCAGAAAACAGTTTGGAGTTTGACGCTATTTCATAGGTAACTCTATTGTTTATTCATATATTTATTCACTTAGGTATCATTTCAGACGATATATCTCGCCTAAGAAGTTCCGTTACTTCTCCAAAAAAATCAAGCACTCCAACAGAAAGGATGAGTTCGTTGGCCAGCACTTTTTGAGCAAAAAATCAATAAAAATAGCTAAACGACTTAATATAGTTAAAATTATAAGTTTAGTACCTACAATATAACTAAGAAAAACATTATCTCCTATAAACTCCGTTAACTATGTCAACTTCATTGAAAAATGTGTACCTACACAAAATATTGCCGAAAAATGTACCTACTAAAATCCCATTAAAATGTGCTATATTAAATTAATGAAAAACTGCGAAAAATAAGTGTATTAATTTTTGATGTAAAGCCCATTATTATTAAGAAAGTTTTTTTTTTTTTTTTACACAATTCAATAGTTGATGATTTATGGGTACACAAAGTGATCCAATTTCAAAACAATTTCATTTAAATATAAGAGGGAAAATAGACGAAACTTTAGTCATACGGTCATGCTGCATGACTCGAACTTTCAAGGTTTTAATTTTATTAATTAACCTAAGTAATGGTGCAAGAAAAAACAGCCCTTCCGTCCAAAATATGATGGCTTACGTTCAGGATACATTAAAAAAAACAAGCCGATTCATATTGGAAGACCATACTACTCCTAAGTCTCTAACTTCCACAAGGAGCGCTAGTCACCATTATCTAGTTTCACCAACGCAATCTTAACAATTTTCTCATAAGTTTTTCATAGGGAGTAGGGCAGTAAAGTAATGCTGAATTTGTTTAGGTATCAGAAATATATAATTAGGGATGCATAGAGATGGTTTGAAATGGGTGGGGACCGTTCAGACCCTAAGTTGAACGAGGAGTTACCGATCCCAAACCTACAGATCTATTTTCCCTGGTACTGTGTGAGTGTACAAATAATCACAGATAAACAAATAAAAAATGAAGTTATAATATACATAAAAACCCCAAAAACTAGGTCGACAGGAAACCTAACGAAACTCACTTAGCCACAGTATATTAATGAATCAATGCTAAATAATATTGTGATTTGTCTTTAAAATTTCAACAGAACGGGACCAGCGCCCTCTCGGAGATTGAAGTTGGGCTGTCCCAACATTTAACATTTAATCATAACCGTTCGTACAATGAAGCTTTTCTCCCAAACTCCAAGACCAAGGCTCACTAAACCTGGATCGACAATCACATGTTGGCGGAGAACGTGCGTATTAAATAAATTTACAATAATCCCCATTGACTAAAATTCAAGAATTGAATTAGACAGTAACGTCTGGGTGTAGAAAAATCGCCCTAGTATACCGAACAAAACATAAGCGGTATCAGATAATGTGAATTTCATCTATTCCCGCGATCCATTTTGGAGAAATACCTAAAAATAAACTACTCCGATTTTTCAACCCCAAAAGATGTATGTAAAGAGCTGGTATTACAGGAACATGTTATACGTATATATTGAGATAATGTTTGCGTTTGTCAGTCTTCTAATCACATTTCATTTGGTAATATATATGTTATTCCGTTTCGGTGGAATAGAAATTATAGATAACGATTTATGACTAGAATAATAGACTCTACTCTGAATGGTGAAATGGCAGTACTACTTACTACCACTGATGTCCAAATCATGAGTTTCTAATAGACCATTGCACCTTACAAAGTTAAAAGAGAGTTGACCTAGAACAGTTAACTGGATTAATGCGTTGTCCTTAGAGCCAGGTTCACTATGGAAGGGAGTAAATCTGAAGTTGGGAGTTATCCCCCGAAAACAGTAGTAAGATAGCTGGAATAACTGTGGGTCAATTATTGATCAAACTATTCGTGATCAAACTACAAAAAGCAAATTTCAACGTGGCTTGTGAAAAATGGAGCAATGGATTGCGGAACTAAACAGCATTTATGGATAATATTGCAAAACAATAATTTCACTATAGAAAGTTGTTCTACTTATAAGAAGATAGGGACATAAAATAACATTGTAGTTATATTATTTAAGCTATGTGTAGATTAAGTAGGCGCATATGCGATGTTATGTCAACCTACTATGTTTGAAATTATGGGAAAATTGCCCAGACCTTAACCAACAGCACGGGCCAAACCTACCGTTGGAAAAGTAAGCTAGGCGAGTAGTCTAGTTCTACTTTTGTACTATCATCATAATATATGTATGTGTCTTTATTGAAATAAATCTATCTATCTATCCTTCAACAGGCCTCAAGATCAGAATAATAACGTAAAGGTTTACACGTGAATCTAAAACTATTAATTTGATGCATTGAATTTGAACAGCGCCTACTTAAATACATTTTTCTTTGGTCAGGTTTTTAGATCTGTTATGCAAGAACAGCCTGGAGCAGATCCTCAATCATAAGGACCAACGAAACATGTGCGAAAATAAATTCAAGCGAACAACACTGGATCCCGTACGGTTCCATTCTATTTGCGATATAGTTCCTTCCACGACGAGGGAAAAAGCAGCGAAGATGGAATACGTGCTCAGCAGATATGATGAGGAGTGTAAGTCGTTACATCAGTTGGCTTGTTTGAATGGAAAACTTCGGCCACCAATACGATGGAGATGAAAAACACTTGAAAGAATACAATGAATAAGTGACAAAGTGATCTCTTGGTGATGACAGAGTTGTGAAGTGGACAATTGAGTAGCCGCATAACTGCTTCGAGTTTTCAAATTACACAGGTGATTGTGGTAAATTGTCAACTGCCGTCTTCGATTCCAACTTGTCTACCGCAAGATGCGATTATGATTCTGGTAACAGGATGATAAGGATAATGGGTGATTTGAGTAATCAAAGTGATTGGTGAATTCGATTCTCCATATCTACAGCACCTACTTGTTTTTAGTTAGGGAGAAACTCCGAACTTGAGCCAATTCAATCTCTCTTAGTGCGGGGCGGTCATTATTCAATCCCCGGTTTTCTCAATTATCAACCTGCGAACCCCCCCTTATCAGTTTTCAATTTTGTGAACCCGCGGTAGATAGTTACACGGTCTGCTGGTGGTAGACGCGGGGATTTTCCGAGCTCGAAAACGGGAAGTTGGCGATTGAAGTTCGGGGTTGGAACCATTTCGTGGGAAGTAAAACCCAAGCTGTAATAACCATCTGGAGGCGCCTCATCCGCCGCCCGACCCGCTGACGAAACTTGGTTTTCAATTTCCGACTTCTCATGACCATCAGAAAACATCTCGCTGCACACCGTAAGGACATCTGTTCCTTCTAAATGCCGGCGCTCAAAAGAATGAGCCCCGGCCCAGGCTATTCATTTGATGCTCTTTCCTTTTGTAACCATTGAGTCATCAACGTGGTCCATTAGGGGTTTGATGGGGTTCGTAATCACAGTTTTTGCGGGAATGGCGTCTTTTCTGTTCCGTTCATCCGAAGCCAGCGACTGCCCCACAACATAGCTTCTACATTTTCATTTTTCTCGCCTTCTGAGGGAGCTCGTTCGGTTTCTCCCCGGCACTTTTTTTCCGGAAAGCTAGAGGGAAAAATTCGTTCTCCTGAATTGCCACTGGATCACAACCTATTCTTTATGTCAACGACGCCAAGAACATTCAACTGGTACGATGCTATATATAATGATAGACCACTTGCTTGATATACCAACATGTTGCAGCTCGTTTTCAAGGATTCTAAAACAATGGGTATTGTGATGTGTTCAACCACAGGGATTGAAGTTTAAATTGTCCAGTATGCAATATTATTACAAGTTACAACTTCAATACATTGAAGATATTAGGGACATCGACAAATTTACACTATTTAGAGATCTAACTCTTTTTATCGAACGATCAATCAACATTTGATTTATAAAACCCAAGGTTCCAATTGTTTCGTTGTTACTGTGAGAAGCTCACTCCGGTTTGTTTATTTTTTGGTGAATGCAACGTAATCTCAGATTCGAACTTCGGTGCTCTGGACACACGAATAATCCGAATCGGCGGGAAATAAAATCTTTGAAATATAGCTATTTATTAAATTTGCCAGTCAGATACTTATAAAGTGTATACAACCAATAGAATAGCTACATATAATTAGAATATTTTTGCATAACCTTCCCCAACACACTCTGTAATCCGATCACCGGTAAAAATCAATGAAAATCCCAACTCTTTAATAAGATTTCATGATCGCATGAGCGAATTTTTGTAGATTATCGTATTACATTTTGCAACTTTGTTTTGAAATTTGAGCACTTCAAGTGCAAAGAAATTGTTAACCACAAATTTTCTGGCAAATAAACTCTTTCTACGATTCATATTCTACGATTCAAAACAGATTTTGCAAGTTTAACAATTTTTCAGTTTTTTAAATCGATTTTTCAGCAAAAATTAATGAACTTCAAGTACATTTTTCACCATAATTTTGTAAAAAAATTTTGTTAATGTTCTAGTTTATTGTTGATAAACTTGTTTTGACTAAAATTCTGATAAAAACGTAAATTTAACGTTTTTTGTCAGATTTTAGTCATTTTTAGTGATTTTTTTAAGCACATTTTTTGAAATTTGACCGATTTAATGTGCTCAAAATGTGTTGGCCAACGAACTCATCCTTTCTTTTGGAAAGCTTGATTTTTAGGCTCCAGAACGGAATTTTTATCTCAATCCTAAGGAAAGTTATCGTCTGGAATGACACAAACGCGCGCGCGCGAGCGCACACACACAAACACACACACACACACAAAAAGCGTCAAACTCTAGGATTCGTTTGAGAATGTCCCAAAACGGATTTCAAAGAAGGAATTTTTGAAAATTTGCATTTTAAAATTTTTGGAGCCATTGCGATAGCTTCATTTTCAACGAAAATTCGCTAAAACGCGAGATAGGAGTCGTAACACGACTATAGCGCGCGATAATCAACTTCTAATTTAAATTAAAAAAAATGAAATGGAGTTACTGCTTGAACTTATTTGATATCATCAAACATAGAATAATTAAGTTGTGGGGGGGGGGGGGGGGGGGGGGGGTGCGCGTTGAACGAGTTTTAGCGAATTTTCTTAGCAAATAAAGCTATTGCTCCAAAAATTTTAAAATAAAAATTTTCAAAATTTTTCTCCATCGAAATCTGTTTTGAGGCATTCTGAAAAGATTCCTGGATTTTAACGTTTATATATAATATATATATATATATAATTTATATATAATTTTTTTTTTTTTTTTCTAGCATAATATTACTCAAATAAAGTTTATCAACTATGAAGTTGGTAATTTAAAAATTAAAGCTCAAACCTATGCTCAAAATTGTAATTAAATTTCATTAGAATGTGCTACAAAATCGATAAAAATGTAAAAAATTCTAGGAATCCAATATTTTTGTTTAAATAATAGAATTAAACCTTTTCTGGACTTCCAAAAATAATTTAAGACCAAAATTAGCCAAATCGGTCCAGCCGTTCTCGAGTTTTAGTGAGACTAACGAACAGCAATTGATTTTTATATGTATAGATTTACGAAAATTCGCTCATACAATCATGCAGCATGACTGGAACTTTTTTCTTTTTTCTAGTTTTGCAGTATAATTTCGTTTCGAGAGAGATAACGTTTTTCGTTTTCTCCGCGTTTTTCAGATATATTTCTCCGCATAAATACAACCATAATTTTGATGGGGAAGACTTACAGCACTCACTCAATTCATGTCACTGTACTATGGCTGTATACCGCGCACGGCTACTTGGTTGATATCAAACTAAAACCGCACATTAACTATTGATATAGACGCATAACCTTTCGTCCATAGGTGCGATTTTTACCACAACTGGATAATGTTATTATAGATGTATTTATAGAAAGAACGCTGCAAATTATTACACAAAGGCTTATTATTTATGTATTAGACAGCCCTTCTACGTAGATCTCTGGCCCATAATTATTAAACGCCGCTTATAGTATACTTAGTATCGGAACTCGGAGCTTCGGACCTCACAAATGGGCTCAATCCATTACAGCAGCGGAACCTCACAATTTTACGCTTTTTAATATAGTTGATGAACAAAACAATTTATTACCAAGTCATCTTTCCATCGCATAAAAGTGTTACCTATACTGTATATTGATATCATTTAATTGGTCAAATTTCAAAAAATGTGCGGACAAAATCACTGAAAATGGCTAAGAATCTTTAAATTGATATTTTTTAGCATAACATTGGTCAAATAATATTTATCAACTATGAAATAGAACATTCAAAAATTTATGTACGAAATTATGCTAAAAACTTGAACTTCATTAAATTTTGTTTTAAAAAATCTACAAAATTGCAAAAAATAGCCTAAAATCCAAAATCTCTTTTTGAATAGAAGAGTATCATTTAGAATACTTTTTTTTTCCATAAAATTAATAGCTAACATTTTCTTTTCACTCATAAATCTCCAATTTCTATACAACTTGAAATATACGAAAAAAAGACACTTTTTCACCTATTTTTGGCTCATAGCACCCATGAGAGTGGAGCGATCGAGCTGGCGAGAAGTTAGGACCAACTAGACCCCAAGTGGAGTCTATGTACGAAAGAACAGATTTTTTAAGTCAATTCTAAGGCCTTTTATGGCCCGGACGGCGGACGGCCATTTCAAATTTGGATTCTACGCACCTTGAAACGTAAAGTGACAAAGTTTGAGGGGGGGTTATAAAAATTGTTTGCTATACGATCACATAGGCTTATTATTGGAAATAATAAACCAAAAGAACGGGAGCGATGGTTCGTGCTAAACACTTACTTGTGAAGTGTAGTTCCCTTCAATTTACCGGCAGATGAATGAGGAGGAAGTCGGAAGAGCACATCAAATGAGAGCGTAGGCCGGTTGACTGCTGATTAAGACCACTTTAGGGGACCCTGCAGCGCGTGTCCTCTATAGGCGACCCCCCCCCCCCCCACCATTTCACATGGCAACAGATCTTTCACATCTTCTACTCCTTACATCGAAAATTAATTTTCGTATTGATACTTTCCCTAACCACCGATACTTTTCGTTTGACCAAACTGCTTTATGGCCGGTTTATGAATGCTCAGTTAAATCTTCGACTAACACAACACAAAAACTGATTATAAATAGTCAGAGGATTGCGAATTCTAGATACCGTTTATAACTAACATATCGGAATTTAGCACGAATACAGGGGCACAACAATAAAACCTTCCCACGAAATTAGGTTGGAACACTGTTCAGTATTAGTTGTATCCATAGCAACTGCGAAGCATCGACTTTCAGGCGCATATTTTGCTTCCGAGACTGCAAGGCAGCGGAGGCTTTGTTTTCACTTTCGAAATGAAAAAAAAATTGTTGCTCCAAAATCAAAATTTTCACTCGAATTTTGCGTTTCAGAGCCTCCTGAACAAATTTGGTTCCGTGTCTGTCTGTCTGTCCGTCCACATTTCCTTGTAACAGCCATAACTTCCACAATTTTGATCCGATTTTATCCAAATTTTCAGGGATCGTGCGGGTTAAGCTCTAGATGGTCCCCTATCAACTTCATCATGATCGAATCAACGGTAGCTTCTGCGCAGGCGCTAACGTGAATTCCTCGTGACGGTCATAACTCGGTCAATGTTGAACGGATTTCTGTCAGATTTTCAGGGATGATGTGGGTAAGGTCCCTTGAGGTCCCATAAGACAATCATCATAATTGCATTAGCGGTACGCTCTGCGAATGCGTGAACGAAATATTCTTGTTACGGTCCTTGCAACAGCCGTAATTTCCACAATTTTGATGCGATTTTCTTCAAATTTTTAGGGATCGTGCGGGTATGGTCCCCTATCAGTTCCGTCATGATCGAATCAACAGTAGCCTCTGCGCAGGCGCAAACAAAATTTTCTTGTTTCGGTCATAACTCAGGCAATTGTGAACCATTCAGTTTCCAATTTCCCACCTTATTAATTCCCTGATGCCAGAACCGGTCGTTTCTAGTTTTCTGGAATTTAATGGTGACGTACTGTGAAGGTCACGAGGAAGCTCATGTGCCATTTCCTTGGCAGTGTATTTTTCCATAATCTCTTTCTTTTATATCATTGCATCGAGTCCTGAATACTTTCTTTCGCGGATCGCTGATGTTGACTGTTTTAGTTCTTTCTACTAGCGATCACAGACCTACAAGCTCTCAGCCTTAAAATAAACTCATGTTGTTCAATGCATTGCTTCACTGTACTTTCTCAACATTTGAATTCAACGAACTGACATGAACACTATAATTTTTATTATTATTTATTCACTGATTTTCACTCTTAAATTATGAATCACCATTGACTCTTCCTCGCCCCCCTCATTAAAGCTTCTTTAACGCTACTTTCAGCAGTGAAACTGTTTTGTAGGCTGACTATAAAGTTTACCCATTGGCTTCAGGGCGTTGGAAAAGTAAAAGTTCCAGTCATCGTACGAGCGAATTTTCGTAAATAACCTTATTATATTATGTTATAAAACATACTGTTTTAGAATACATTGTTTTGAAATTTGTTGAACTGTTTTGAAATTCTAGCATTTTGAGTGCATATAACATAGTAACATAGCATAATATAGATAACTACTAATTTTATGGCAGCAAAACTCTTTAAAAAAACGCTGCAAATTATTTCACAAAGGTTTATTATTTTTTCAATTGAGTATGATCGTAGTTTTAGTTGGCTTGCGTACGTCATAAGGCCCGTCCAGACTCCTCGGCGTGTCCCATTTCGAGTTGCCACAACCTATACTTCTATAATTACTAGCCGCTCCGGCTCGCTACGCTCGCCTCCACGTCCAGCCGGGGGGCAAGCCCCCGGACCCCCCATTAAATTGCTCGCTTCGCTCGCAAAGTGTGGTATGTAGGGAATGTTGCTCGCTTCGCTCGCAAAGTGTGGTATGTAGGGAATGTTGCTCGCTTCGCTCGCAATTGAAACATGTAGGGGATGTTGCTTGCTTCGCTCGCAAACGGTAGATCTCTAAGGGTAGGTATAACTTCTGTAGGGGATGCTGCTCGCTTCGCTCGCTTGAGGAAGTTATACTGCCCACCCAACATGTTGGGAATGATGCTCGCTTCGCTCGCAAACGGTAGATCCCTAAGGGTAGGTTTAACTTCTGTAGGGGATGCTGCTCGCTTCGCTCGCTTGAGGAAGTTATACTGCCCACCCAACATGTAGGGGATGTTGCTCGCTTCGCTCGCAAACGGTAGGTCTCTAAGGGTAGGTTTAACTTCTGTAGGAAATGCTGCTCGCTTCGCTCGCTTGAGGAAGTTATACTGCCCACCCAACTTGGCAGACGTTTTTTTTTCTGTTGGAAATTCTTACAAACAAATTAAATCTTATAAAACTACGTGGAACCACGAAAAGTTTATTAGGGAATGTTGCTCGCTTCGCTCGCAAGGTATTGCTGGCATGTAGAAAATGTTGCTCGCTTCGCTCGCAAAGTATGGCATTTAGGGATGTTGCTCGGTTCGCTCGCAAACGGTAGATCTCTAAGGGTAGGTTTAACTTCTGTAGGGGATGCTGCTCGCTTCGCTCGCAAACGGTAGCTCTCTAAGGGTAGGCTTAACTTCTGTAGGGGATGCTGCTCGCTTCGCTCGCTGAGGAAGTTATACTGCCCACCCAACTTGGCAGACGTTTTTTTCAGTTGGGAATTATTACAAACAAATTAAATCTTATAAAACTACGTGGAACCACGAAAAGTTTATTCGAGGATGTTGCTCGCTTCGCTTGCAAGGTATACCTGTATATGTGTAGGACAAAGTCCGTATTTATTATTTGAAATGGCTCTCGCTTCGCTCGCAAGGTAGGTACCTATGTAGGCATACCTGCTCGCCTCGCAATGTTGTGACATCGAACCCTTCACGTCAATTCTTGAGCCTTCTCTCGTCCACGGCAGAATCATTTTAATCGCTTTGCTTGCTTCTGCTCGCAATTTGACCGAGTTTCTCGTCACTTTTTTCGATATCCGATTTCGGATTCAGATTCGGCGGACCCAAAGCTGTATTTCGCCCGCGAAAACCGTTCCGAAAAACGTACCTTTATGGGGTATATTTTAATCGGAAAAAACCAAGTTTTTCGGCGGACTTTTCGAGAAAACGGGTCCGTACTCTCGCATTTTTTTGACGCATTTCCCGATACTTTTTTCGCGATCCGATCGCGCCGTCGTCTTCCTCGTAGGAAAACCTACGAAACCCGTATTTTTCCGGAATTGTCAACGGCCGTTTAGAGGGGTAGGGGAAGCGGGGAAGTCCAAAAAGCGCACATTAATTCTTACTTCGACCCCCCTCCCGCCCTACGGCCCATGGTTCGGGTGGGATTAAACAATTTTAAATTCGCTCGCTCCCACTTTTGGAAAATCCCAAGAAGATCCCCCCACTCGTAGATCCGGCCCACTCAGCCGTTTGGCCGTGCATAGACACGACAGACAAACAGACAAACAAACGGAGTTTCATTCTTATTAATAGTATAGATATAGATATACGCATGTTTATATTTCTCGATTTGAGCTCCTATCTATTCAAATAGTTATTGCCTTAATAATATCATTATCTAACCACGTACGAAAAGTCGAGAGGATATGTTATTAAATATGCGTAGGAAAAGCATTGGTATTAACACACAAATATGACCTAGAAAAAAACATATATTCATGCCTCAAAGGAACGCCGTACCCACCACAAGGTGCTGCGGCGCCTCCTCTCACTCCACCCCCCCCGCTCACCACCCCCTCACCACCCACCGTGACCCCCTGCCAAGCGTGCCAGGCGTGCGTGCGTGCGTGTCTAACAAAGCCTTGAAATGACACTTTTTCGCCCGTTTTTGGCCCATAGCATCTATGCGAGTAAAGCGATCGGGATGGTTAAACGTTAGGACCAACTAGACCCCAAATGGAGTCTATGTGCGAAAGGACGGGTTTTTTAAGTCAATTCTTAGGCCTTTTATGGCCCGGACGGCGGACGGCGGACGGCGGACGGCGGACGGACATTTCAAATTTGGATTCTACGCACCTTGAAACGTAAAGTGACAAAGTTTGAGGGGGGGTTATAAAATTTTTTTGCTATACGATCACATAGGCTTATTATTGGAAATAATAAACCAATAATATTCTGCAATTCAAAGAAGATTGGGAAATTTCAGCCATTTTTTGGGAGTTTTTTAAATAGATTTTTCAGCAAATATTGATGAAATTTGAGAAAAAATTTCGACATAATTTATTAAGTAAATTTTGTAATGTTCACTTTCGTTATTGATCAACTTTTTTTGCTAAAATTCTGCTAAAAATATAAATTTCACAACTTTTAGCCGTTTTTAGCCATTTTAGTGATTTTTTCTAGTACATTTTTTGAAATTTGACCAATTTAATGTGCTCAAAAAGTTCTGGCCAACAAACCAATCCTTTCATTTTGGATAGCTTGATTTTTTGGCGCAAAAACGGATTTTTTATCACAATCCTAAGAAGAATTATCGTCTGGAATGACGCACACACCACATATAATATGAAAAAGCGTTAAGCTCTAGGATTCGTTCCAGAATGCTTCAAAATGGATGTCAATGAAGAAATTTTTCAAAAATTTTGATTTTAAAATTTCCTAAACCACTGCAATAGTTCATTTTATACGAAAATTCGCTAAAAACGCCAACATATTCCCCGTTGGACGTCGTACTAATAAGTGATAGAACAACTTTCTTTCATTGAATGAAATCATGTATGGAGTTGGAGATCCACATCGTCGAATACCAAGAACAAATCTGAACTAGGCCCCGCTGAACAAAGAAATCATTTCCTTAGTTCAGACACAGTCTCAATTGACAGTTTAGCATTTGAAGTGTTTTTCAACAAGTTATCTCATCAGTTTTTGGCAATAATATCCTTTAATAGGAATTACAGCAAACAAAATTAAGATTTACATTATTCACAGAGCGCTTGATTCAGTACAGCTCGAAGATAAACTAGATAAAATACTAAAAGCAAATGTTGTCGTGGCATGTGAAAAATGGGGCATCGGGATGAAAAACTGACTAATTAGTGATGGAAAATTATTCTCTCTAAGCAGACACAAAAATCGAGTTGTATTGTGATATCAATCAAGGACGTAGTAAAACATTTTCCGCACTTGCATGGATTTGACTAGTTGTGGATGCAGAGATGTTGAGAGCAAGCAGGCACCTTACCAATGCCAAGACCCATTCCCGTCCCCCGAGTTCCAATTACCGTCAAACGGAAGGACCTCACGCTTCGTCGAACTAAGGCCAGAGAATTCGGATCACCAGCCCGGTAGTCCGGAACACAATCGTGTCTACAACTTCGCCATATTCAGATGCCCTTCCCTGCCCAACCGCTGTGGTCATCGTGACGTAGATCCGTTTGTGCGACACAGTACGAACACAAATTGCTACCAGGAAACCTATTCGAGATCGTACACGTTCATCTTATCCAGTGACAATGTTATCAGATACGATGCGTACCTCTCTCATGAAACAGTGTTTAGGGGAGTGGAAGACCGAAAAATGCCAAAAAGTGTTCTGCCAGCACATCATCCAATCTTCAAATACCTACCTACCCAATAAAAAAAATATAACAATGACAGAAAAAAAAATTTTTTTTGAACACTTTTTCATGAGCTTGGGGAAGAACTGTTAAGGCCTTTTTAGGAAACTATAGTGTAAACCACAGATATCTAAGATACTCAACAATCTTTGAAAAATCAGCATCCGAATCGGCCGAGAGAGGATCGAAAAAAAGTACAAGTAAGGAAAAAATGGACTTTTCAGAAGAAATTATTCTGAAAGCTTCCCAGATCTCTTACTAAAATTGTCTCTATAGATTCACAAACCTTCTTGATGAAGAACCTAACCTGTAAGGTCGCAACCTTCTCACTTGTCTAAGTATCTATACTTACCGGTAAGACTTTTTTGTTTGTCTACATGGAAACCTCCGTTTTAATGGTCACCACCAGTCAGAATCAGTACGATTTCACATGATCTTGATAATATGTAGTATGTTCTGGCTGCAATAAGTTAATAAGTTTGATCCCATTTTGTTCTACATACCAATAATTTTTCAAGTCCGAATAAAAAAATGAAAAAAACGCTGCAAATTATTTCACAAAAGTTTATTATTTTTTCAATTGAGTATGATCGTATTTTAGTTGGCTTGCGTACGTCATAAAGCCCGTCCAGACTCCTCGGTGTGTCCTATTTCGAGTTGCCACAATCTATACTTCTATAATTATATACGCATGTTTATATTTCTCGATTAGAGCTCCTATCTATTCAAATAGTTATTGCCTTAATAATATCATTATCTAAGTACGTACGAGAAGTCGAGAGGATATGTTATTAAATATGCGTAGGAAAAGCATTGACCTAGAAAAAAACATACATTCATGCCTCGAAAGAAGGCCGTACCCACCTCATGGTGCCGCGGTGTATTATATGGGTATAACAAGTAAAAGTAATAAATATCCATTCTCCTACACCCCTCTGCTTCGCCCCTGGTCACCAAAGACACCACAAGGTGCCGCGGCGCCTCCTCTCACTCCACTCCCCGCTCACCCCCCCCCCCCACCACCCACCGTGACCCCCTGCCAAGCGCGCCAGGCATGCGTGCGTGCGTATGTCTAACACTCAAAGCCTTGAAAAAGACACTTTTTAGCCCGTTTTTGGCCCATAGCATCTATGCGAGTAAAGCGATCGGGATGGTTAAACGTTAGGACCAACTAGACCCCAAAATGGAGTCTATGTGCGAAAGAACGGGTTTTTAAAGTAAATTCTTAGGCCTATTATGGCCCGGACGGCGGACGGACATTTCAAATTTGGATTCCACGCACCTTGAAACGTAAAGTGACAAAGTTTGAGGGGGGGGGGGGGGGGGGTTATAGAAATTTTTTGCTACACGATCACATAGGCTTATTATTGGAAATAATAAACCAAAAGGAAGTTATTTCTCGCACCACTCTTCTTGGTTGCGGTATAGCTTCGTATTCTTGGAAAAAGTCCAGATATTCAACAATATTCAAACGCTTATATTTCTACGAGGAGTAAATCAGGAATATTTACTATAAAAGTAAAAATTTAACAAAGGAACATCCGTTACAAAAGGCGAGAAGCGACCACCACAATACAAAATTTTTATTTTCCTCGTACATTGTGGTGAGACGCCGATTTCTCAAGAAAGGTGACTAGTGCGTAACTTACGCGTGGAAGTTCGAAAAATCTCAGACAGAGCGGCTAAGCTCCGACATAGATTCCCAAGGGGCGACATGGTATTCCATGGTATCGGTGGCACGGGGTCATGGTATTCCATGATGTTGGTGGCATGGGGTATTCATTGATATTGGTATTCCATGGTATTCATGCAATCATGAATACCATGATTGGTATTCCATGGTATTCATTGCAAGTGGTAAGCCTGAGAATGTTTTCCTACAGTCACTTACCAACCAAGACAGTTTCTTTTTTAAACCAAAAGTGGCGTGCTGTAATTTTTATAATTAAGTTCAAGTTATTCTATTAACCCTCAAGACGAAAATAAAATTTTCAAAAGTGTTTTGATTTGAAAATTTCGGCATGTGCGTCTAGCATGTTGAAATATGCGTGAAATATGCTTGGGCCGAAACGAACGAACTAGAATGTTGCATAATAAAATCTTTCGTCTTCCTGAACGGACTTTGTTACCTCTAGATATTTAAGGCCTAGCGCACACTGGAGACTTTCGGCTGTACGACTCTTGCAGGTAGTGATACTTTGGTCTTAACGGTAGGTAACAGAAATGTGACCGCGCACACCAGTGACAACGCTTGGATTAGGACCAAAGTCGCGCGGCGGTCCCAACTCCCAGCCAACTAGTAGTCCGATTTGGTGACTCAGATTTGTAAAGTCAGGAAAAAAGATCAGGCAAAGGTCTTAGGACGGATTTGTTTATTGGGGTGCTGAATCCGAAAATTTGATTATCGACTAGATTTGGATTTTGCTTCACCATGAAAATGGCAAAAACCATGAAATTTTGGAACTTGTTTTAGTTTTTCGCTTATAACTCCAAAAGAACACATCGAAGACAAAACTTATCCAATACCTAAAAGAAAGCTCATAAAATTTCCAAAAACATGAAATCAAAACCAGCTCGGTAGCCTTCTTTGCTTGGGGGCTAGAATGCGCCAAAGGTAGGCCATATCAAAATAATATATATAAAAATATTACATCTTCAACTGGGTTCTAGAGTCACGCATTCTGAACATAGCCATGACAACTCTCTCAACCTCCTGGGTTTGGAGGTCCGTCATAATTTGAACTGGACTCCCCATATTGAAGCCGTTACAAAAAAATTAGCAAGTGGTACATACCTGTTGAGAAAGCTGTTTTCCTGCATTTCGCGGAATGTTCTATTGAGTGTATACTATGCTCATTTTGCATCTCATATGGCGTATGGCATATTAGTGTGGGGCAACTCTCCTTCTGTGTACCTTGTCCTCTAAAAACAAAAAGCAGCGTTGAGAGCCAGAGTGAGTTCCCGAACATCCTGCCGACCTTTATTCAAGGAGCTGGGAGTCGTCACAGTTGTGGGGAAGTACGTGATTGAGCTGCTATGCTTTGTCGTCACCAACATCGATAAGTTTGATAGCTCGACCCATGATCACAACACTCGCTCTCAGGATCATCTCGCCTTGACAAGAGTCCGTACTGCAGCAGCTCACTGAAATAACATATTATTTTTGGGTGCCAAACTCTACAACCAACTTCCAAACAAGCTGAAGAATATACCAACCCGTCAATTTAGAAGAGAAATCACTAGAAAAATTAGAGACAATCCCATTTATACAGTCCTTGAATTTTTTTACATGCGTTTTTAGAATTTTTTTTAAAATATGTACATATATTATGTAACTAATATTTATAATTATTGACAATGTATTATCCCACAAGGATGACATACAATAAAAATCTATCTATTATCCAACATCCAACATTTTCGGAATCGACACTTTCAAGGCCGAATCTCCGCGGTAACCCCCCGCCATGCCGGGTATTTGAATTTTAGGAAGTAAAAAGGAAGTGTGGGCGGAACCCCCCCCCCCCCCCCCCCCCCCCCCCCCCCCCCAATCCCTTAGTAAAAATTCAGATTAGTTGGACACATAGATCAGAATGATGTGTATAGTTTGATGGTCTGGATCCCGCAAGCTTGCATCTCAAGAATACATAACATCAAGTAGTCGATCCCTTAGTAAAAATTCAGATCAGTTGATGGATGCGAGCATGTCAGCTTGTAGGTCATGATCGTAAAGGTATAGGACCGATTCGACACTGCCTCCGAACTGACCATGGGCCCACTTCAACCTAACGGATCACCGTACGGAAAAGCGTAACAGCTATCGATAGTTGTTACACATATTTATTTGAAAACGACAACTGGAAACCCACAAGGCTAATTTTTCGTACGCTTCCTTAGTAAAGTTAAAACTTAAATAATTTTACTGGTAGGGGAGAACTTGAGCTCCTTGGTAAAGAGATGAATTAGCGAAGGGCATGATGGAGACATTTCTGACCGGTCGATGATTCTAGTTCAGGAAGTCACAACTAAAACAGCCATTAGGCTATCAACCGCGATGAAAGATTGGAAGAACCGGAAAGAATTATTTGCCCAACTCTGAACTCTCTGGCTGTTTGTCTTCTAAGAGTACTTATAATAGTAATTTGCTCTTACAGGAGAGGAGACGTGGGGAAACTAAGAAAAAACTGGTTTGAATATGATGTTCAAATCAGCCTCTGGAAGTGAGGCTGATTCACCCACTCAGTGCGGGTGTAGTAATATTACTACGGCTAGGGTTTCGCGCCGTGCGGGTGTAATAATATTAAAACGCCACTCCTTCCAAGACTCGAGCCCTATTCATCGTCGTCGGCCCCGTACGGTTGTTTTTACCTTCAGTGTGAATCAGGTAGCAGTTCTGAGCACTCCGTTGGCGGATTGCATGTTTTTAAGCAAGGAAAGCTCGTTTTCCTTATTTTGGCATGTTGTTCTTGATTTTTTATTTATTCCTTCTTCTAACTTTGGTACTGCATGAATACCTATCATACCAATATTGAACTTCAATTCAAGGCGAATTAAAAGTATTGTGTTTTTTTTTAAACAATTATTAAAAAGTAATATGTGACGTGTCACAAAAACTCAACTTCAGAATGGGGCGTTGTTCCTCCTTTTGAGCCCCGCGCTGAATGGGTTCTCGGATAGGAATATAATTTGAATACACTGCCAAGGAAATGGCACATGAGCTTCCTCGTGACCTTCACAGTACGTCACCATTAAATTCCAGAAAACTAGAAACGACCGGTACTGGCATCAGGGAATTAATCACAGAATCTGCAAAATACCGCCTATTTCGTTGAAGACGGTAAGGAAAGCCAAGGTTTTTATATTTATGGGACAGACCAGCAACTCAAGAGAACCTACAAATAATGAATTTTGAAACATATGTTGCAACTGAGGTTGTTTCAACAACCAAAATTGTAATAACCACCCAGAGATATACTCCGAATAGGATTGTTCAATAGCCCGGAGGACCTCACTAAATAAGTCATATTATCTAGTAAATTTTTACTTACCTAAACGAAAGTACTCGTAGTACAAACACCAGGGGCTAGGAGCTTTCGGGCTGAATACAGGACTTTGGAGGCAGAAACGAAATCCACGTCAACACAAGGAAAATAATATCCAACTGTCTCAGTGAATTCCATTCGACAATGTAAACAAACGGAGGAATGGAGCTTCGTTCCGTAATCTCGATTTTTGCGAGTAATCAAAAGGGCAGAAAACATTTGCCTGAGATGAACAGCAGCTCTACAGGGGGAAAAAATCTTTGCTAGCGTTATTGAAAATACCATCTTCAAGAAAATATCGCTGAGTACACAATTTAGAAGGGAAGAAAGAATGGGATCATTCAAGAATATTGGGTATGTTTGTTTCCGGCATACAAATTTAAAAAACGTCTGCCAAGTTGGATGTGTCACATAGCTTCCTCGCTTACCTATCATCTTCTTCCAACTATGATCCAAATTTAAGCAAACTCAAACGACTAGAGAGTGAAAAGGTGGAACATGACGGAATTTACGTTAGCGAAAACGCGGAGTGGAGTATTGATTTCGCAACAATGAAACTGATAGGGTACCGTCTACACCCTAGCCCGCACATTCCCTTAAAATGTCATCCAGATCAGATGAAAACTGAGAAAAAAAACGTTGCCGTTGGGGGTGTCTAGCCGCCAGTGGTTTGTGTACATGATGGTACATTTATTGTAAAATAAAATCTGGGGGACACCCCTAGACCCCCGGATTGTTAATGTTAGGATCAAGGATCAAACCAATGAAACACAGAATGTGTATTTCGGGGATTCCCCGGAGGGCTGGTGGTATTCTGGTAAGTTCGGCCGAAGTTCATTCCGCGTTCTTGGAATCCAGCGCCTTGGATTGTAGACCCACGTGACGTAGACCCTTCCCGGGGATATTAACGTTTTATAAGGTGGCAACCCTGTGACCAATTGTGGTGTGAACTTATGAGTTCCAAAGACGAATACAAGCATGGAGGCTCAGGTAAGTAGTTAAACAATCCAACTATCGTCTGTTTACTAATTTTCAATAAAATGGGAGCACTAAGTTAAAAAAGTCGTTAAGCATGTTAGGCATGGACCTATGTTTCACAACTCAATGTCCACATATTGCAACGCATTATACTTCTCAGTAACGAAATCTCCCTTCTTCCTTCGATGATTTTCCATTTAAGCCATTACTTTGGGCCTACGTGACCGACAGCTTGCCCCCTCCAAGGAAGGGTAGGGATGGTTAGGAAAACCCCCTGGCCAGGTAGAGTTGGAGCATTATCGTACAGGACGCCTTCGCGAAAGTTGTGTTTTGCAATTATACTTACAAATTCCGTTCAATTGTGTCTTTAATTAAAACACCCACTTCCTGATGAATTAGTCAAATAATCATAAAGATTACAAGCAATCCAACTATCGTCTGATTACTGTCAATGAAATGGGAGCGCCCAGTCCGTAGAGAACACTTGAGCAGCGTTTCCACTCACCATTATCAACATATCCCTCCCAACGGCCTAAAAGTTTCCTACTCTTACTGCAAGGGAATGGGAGTGAAGGAAGGCGAAGGAAGTAGGTGGTGGAGCGGACGCGCGGTGGGGGTAGCAGCTCGTACGGGAGAGGGGTGGGGTTCGGGGGGAATCTTACGGGACGGACGCCTTCAAACCAAATAACCCTCCGTAAAAACACATTCTGTGTTAATAAGCTTGTTACAAGGATTTCATATTGGCGCATGCAGAATTGTTATTAATGATACAATCATGTTGAAATTGATATAAGATGATCAAATTGTTTGCTATCATGATGAGCTATCATGATGCTATCAGATGATCAAATTGGGTGATTGCTCATTCCTTTCCTCTCCGACTTAGCCGTCCACCAGTTTAATGATGAAGAAGGAACAACTTAGCTGATATTGCTATTATAATTTCATCAGGAGTGAGTTAAAAAATGTTCTATTATACCTAAGAGAAATTTTAATTCGTTAAACTTATCTCGGGAATAAATTGATTGATTGATAATAACGAACGATCGTGAGCCCAAAAGAGGAACAAATAAATATAAATGACCACCCCGGAGTAATGTTGAGCACGTCGTACCGGGGTAGTCATCTGTGAGAAGAAGGGAAACGGGTTTTTGTATGTTGAATATGTGATAGACAGGCTAACGCTTCACCGTATCAGAGATCCAGAGGAGGGGCCTTGTATTCTTTCTCTTTCGTCTTCATTTGTATAGAAAGTGGCGGGAAGGGGGGGGGGGGGGGGGAATACAATCAAAGTTGAAGAAGACTCGTAAATTGAGCATTATTGAAGGCTCACATTGAGTTAAAGTAAACCGAAACAAGGAACTTGAAAACCAGCTATGACTGCGGAAGTAACGACTCAACAAAATAAATAATTTCGGCCCACTCGGAACGGGAAACTTGAAAGAATAATTTATTAAGAGCGGGTACGGTGGAGTTTGTAATGCGACATCAGTGATTCAGTAGTTCCTCAGCATTATATTAGCTTTATAGCGTTTAGACAATGAAAACTCCCTTTTCAACAATCGTGCGTCGCGCGTTGGGGCACGTTGAATGATGGTAAGGGAGGAGTGGAGGGAGGGTTTGGCGCAGGGCCAGACCTACCACCGCTCTGGCGACGAATTAAGCGGAATTAAGGTTGGGTTCCTATAGGTCGGATCGGCTAGCAAACAACTTCGTTTACTTGGCGCCCAGGATATCGTGTTAGCTGCTATAGGAAAGAACACGAGATAAAAACAGCCTATAAAATTTTAACTCTTCGTTCGTGTGATATATGGCTGTAAACCACATGTACAGGTTGTCACGTAGATGTAATGATTTTTCACACTACGGAAATTATGTTTATTAGCTATCATTAATTAAACAACCTCAATACATCAATGTGCAATCATCGACGGATTCAGATGAAGGGGCAGGGCCCAAATCACCAAATCTGATATCAATGAATGAATGAATGAATGAATGAAAGTGAGTTTTATTCCGAGAAACAGCAAATTACAAAAAGTATACATAATATATGACAACATGGAACATACACCATAACCATTGGGCAGGCCCTGTGCGGTTAAGGGGAAAAGCTTGAACTAATTGTGAATATAATACTCATGAATTGCATAAAAGGAAAAAAATAAAAAAATAACTTATTTAATCACAAAGTTATCTGACTACAGTGTTTCCTTCTGTTATAGAGGAGAAAGAAGATAAAAACTTAACTATCAATTCATTAGAAAACAATGAAAATAATGAAAAAAAATAAGAGAGGTAGAGGAATTGTATTGGTTTGCTCGGGACGCCTGTAGTGATTAACGTTTAACGATAACTAATACTTTTTTTGTTTAATATTTATGGAGCTGTATTGCTCCGATCAACTAACGCTAGGATCTTTCACTATCATGGCGGTGATAGTCGTTAAACACATAGGTGAAAAAGGGAAAATGATCGTAAGTCGTTCACGGCTTTTCGCCTGTTCAACAAAGACACCAACAAATTCACACGTTTCCTCAACTTTGCGCAGACGGTTTTAAAACAGTTTGGAAAAAATGAAACTATCGAAAAGATTTCAAAATTATTGAAAATAACACTTTCTTAAAATCGCTCCATGGAAATCCGTTTTGTGGTATTCTGAAACGATTCCTGGAGGTTAACACTTTTTAGCGAATTTTTGAAAAAAATTAAGCTATTGCTCTCGCCTCAAAATTGGTAGAATGTGAATTTTTGAAAACATTTTATGCAGAAATCCGTTTCAGGCTATTCTGAATCATATTCTGAAGTTTAACGCATTTTTTAATGTATGTATATATGTATGTATATATGTATATATGTATGTATATATGCGTCATTTCAGACGATAACTGTCCGTAGAATTGTGCTAGAAACTTTATACAAATTTTAAAATGTTAAGGACACAAAACGAAAGTTCAAGTTCGTTGGCCAGCATGATCGGATTACATCTTCGGGTTGAAATTTTCAAAAATGTAGTCAAAAATTTCAAAATAGCCTGTTTTTTGCGATTTGTTGTGCGAAATAATTTTTTCAGCATACTAACATATTATGGTATATTCGGAATCAGCGTAAAATTTCCTATAAGAATATGTATCAAGTTTTCAAAAATTTCAAAGTTGAAAAATCAGTCAAAAATCGAAATAATGCCGTTCGCTAGTTGTAAAAATCGGTCAATAGCGACTGAAATGTCGAAGATTTCTTCAAAAATTCGCTCATGGGGTCATGCTGCATGACTGGACTTTTTTTTCTTTGTTAGCGAATTTTTGAAAAAAATTAAGCTATTGCTCTCGCCTCAAAATTTGTAGAATGTGAATTTTTGAAAAAAAAATATGCAGAAATCCGTTTCAGGCTATTCTGAATCATATTCTGAAGTTTAACGCATTTTTTAATGTATGTATATATGTATGTATGTATATATGTCTGTATGTATGTATGTATGTGTCATTCCAGACGATAACTGTCCGTAGAATTGTGCTAGAAACTTCAAACAAATTTTAAAATGTTAAGGACACAAAACGAAAGTTCAAGTTCGTTGGCCAGCATGATCGGATTACATCTTCGGGTTGAAATTTTCAAAAATGTAGTCAAACATTTCAAAATAGCCTGTTTTTTGCGATTTGTTGTGCGAAATAATTTTTTCAGCATACTAACACGTGGTATATTCGGAATCAGCATAAAATTTCCTATAAGAATATGTATCGAGTTTTCAATAATTTCAAAGTTGAAAAATTAGTCAAAAATCGAAATAATGCCGTTCGCTAGTTGTAAAAATCGGAAATATTTGCATGAAACATCTTCAATAATTCGCTCATGGGGTCATGCTGCATGACTGAACTTTTTTTATTTATTTGTGTGAATTTACTTAGTATACACGCCAAACACATTTAAGGCCGGTTTGTCAATCGCATTTTCTAGACTAATTAAAGTCTGACTTATTCAAATCTCTGATTATCTCCGACAGACCTTTTTATCAATTAGTTTCACTGCTCAGTTATCCGATCATTGCTGATTATCTCAACCGAGCGCTTTGGTTTCGTTACCGTCTTAGCTGCTCATTTGAATGAGTAATGGTTAGTAATGGATTAGTTTACAGTTTATTGTAGGTAATAAACTTATATCTCATATCGTTCCTGTTTCTTTTCTTCGTGTTTGAAAATTATGGACTCTAATTCTGACTGGGAATTAGGAGATTCTGATTTCTCAGACTAAAAATCATGGCCTTCCTCGCTTGGATGGGAGAGAGGGCTTGTCCAGATTTGTTCTTGGTAGTGGACGATGTGGATTTTCTTAAAAGATTTCATTTAGTGAAGGGTACATTATTTTTTTCTGTTTTAGAAAATTAAAAATGTACCATAGGCAGGAAGATGAGGGTTACAGGTTATTGAGTTGTTGAATAAGGTAGGTTCTACGTAATGCATATCCAATGTGCGTCGTTAGTGTAGAGTGTAGATACAAGGAGGTACCTACGGACCTTTCACTTTCCCAATGTCTCAAACGCCAATGAGAAAGCTCTGCAGTTAGCCTAAAAACATTTTCTGGAACTGCTGAAAAGTTTGGGAAGCATTAAAAGGGGGAGGGGGGGGGGATATATGAAGTTTATATGAAGGGTGTAAAAACATTAAGTGTTAACGCAAATTTTTTTAATTACAAATGTAGGGAAAGTACAATGAAGCATTGCATTGAGATCATTTTGAGGTTGAGAGCTGGAATGTCTTCAAACATTTGAAGATAAAATAAACAAATAAAACAAAATAAAAATAACGGATAACTTCAACGATTCACGGAAGAAAGGATTCACCATTTAATACAATGATGAGAAAGGAAGAGGTTATGGAAGAAAAATGCGCCTGAAAGCTGAGGCCTAGCAGTTGCTATGGAAACAACTAAATACTGCGCAGTGTTCTAACCGAATTTTGTTAGAATATTTTGCTGTTGTCGTAGCACCCCTGTTTTCCCCGGGGACAGTTCTGATTAGTTAGACAGCTGTCATTTTAAGATTGATAAACGGTAGATACCAGAAAGTCCAACACAGTGTATTTTAACCTCTGACTAATTGTAATCAGTAGTTAATTAGTCAAAGACTTGACTGAGCATTGATAAACTGGCCCTCAAGGTTTTCAAAACTTCAGAGATCGGTTCTGCGTTAAAATTGACAGTTGACAATAACTGTACACACAACGTGCTCAAATTTCAAACAATTTTACATTAATATAGAACGAAAAATTACGAAAACTCGCTCTTACGACTATACTGCATGACTGCAACTTTTATTTTAATAGAAAGATCTTTGCGGTTGAAGATGTCGGAAGAGTTTGTAATTTTAGACATCAGACAACGGCAAAGTTGGGAGTGGGAATTGAAGACGTACACGAGCTTGTTTAGCGGGAATTGTGTTTAATAAAACAAACTATGAGAGGTGGGAAATCGCACAGGTTCAGCTATTCCTGAACGCTATAAATAATATTAACAGGAACAATTGTGCTGCGGGCTGTTTTTAATTTATGCGCTGTTGATCCAACGTGACCCTTTGGTTGCTCCCAGGTCACGTCAACCAGAAATATTGATGATGGGCGAGCCCCAATTTCAGCGAACTCTAATGAGGAGATCATGCTTTTACGTCTCAGACTTCATCTTTTGCTAGTTACAACGGAATGGGGGCGGAGTGAGGATATTCGTCGAAAAAACGCCGTGGATGAAATTAATTGAGGGCCTGTGGCAGAAGTATCGTAAAACAGGTAACGTGAAGAAAAATAAGGCCGCGGCGCACGGTGGCCGCAAAATAGGGTCTAGCAGTTCAAAAGTCAAAAACGCTGCAAATTATTTCACAAAGGTTTATTATTTTTTACAATTGAGTTTGATCGTAAGTAAATTAGTTGGCTTGCGTACGTCATAAGGCCCGTCCAGAGCCCTCGGCGTGTCCTATTTCGAGTTGCCACACCCTATATTTCTATAATTATGTTTATATTTCTCGATTTGAGCTCCTATCCATTCAAATAGTTATTGCCTTAATAATATCATTATCTAATTACCTACAAAAAGTCGAGAGGATATGTTATTAAATATGCGTAGGAAAAGCATTGGTATTAACACACAAATATGACCTAGAAAAAAACATATATTCATGCCTCGAAGGAACGCTGTACACCCACCTCATGATGCCGCGACGCCTCCTCTCACTCCACCCCCCGCTCACCCCCCCCACCACCCACCGTGACCCCCAGGCGTGCGTCTAACACATCTAACACTCAAAGTCTCGAAAAAGACACTTTTTCGCCCGTTTTTGGTCCATAGCATCTATGCGAATAAAGCGATCGGGATGGTTACAAGTTAGGACCAACTAGACCCCAAATGGAGTCTATGTGCGAAAGAACGGGTTTTTTAAGTAAATTCTTAGGCCTTTTATAGCCCGGACGGCGGACGGACATTTCAAATTTGGATTCTACGCACCTTGAAACGTAAAGTGACAAAGTTTGAGGGGGGGTTATAAAAATGTTTTGGTACACGATCACATAGGCTTATTATTGGAAATAATAAACCAAAAATGAAGGTTTCCTTTATCTAGTGAAAAGCGATTCATCGCTTCGTAGACATTCAGGTGACCTGTAAACAAGATGGCAAAACTCAGAAAATGGACTTTGAACCAGTGTTGGGCATAATCTTATCGTCGAATACAAGTACGATTGTGATTGCGATAGTTATTCGTTGATTCTGAGTCAACTGCGATTATATTCGTATTCGTGTAATCGTATTCGTATTCGTATTCGTCTGTCGGCGATTACACGAATACAACCCATAAAAATGAGTAACGGTCATCAATTTCAATAGTGCGTCGCTCCTATAATATGAGAAGCCTTGCTAGTATTACCTAGCTTCAGAGGGGCGCCCTATTGAAATAGATTTGAGACAAATAGGCTGGGCTCCAATCGTTGAATTCGCTTTAAGGACGTCTCTCTGAAGCTAGGTAATATTAGCAAGGCTTCACATATTATAGGAGGGACGCCCTATTGAAATTGATGACCGTGGCGCATTTTTATGGGTTGTATTCGTGTAATCGCCGACAGACGAATACGATTACACGTATAAGAACATAATCGCAGTTGACTCAGACTCAACGAATAATTATCGCGATTACAATCGCATTCGTATTCGACGATAAGATTATGCCCAACACTGCTTTGAACTGCCCGAGAAGATAACGAACAGGGAACTGCAGGACCCCTGCAGGATAGTTTTTACGTATCCTAGTGTGGTTTTTTTAAAGTTCAAATTCATGAATATCAGTGTTTGGAATATTTTCCCAGGTTGTAATTATTTTTATCATTAACGGTAATTTTTCTTCCACTTTTCAAAATACCTCAAATGGGGAACGTCTAGGAGCTAAACCGCACAATCCTTGAAAATGTCATAAAATCGGTCCATTAGTCTCGGGGTTTTGCCTGGGTCGCGAATTTCCGTTTTGCACATGCGCTATAGTTATTATTTCACCAATCGCGATATACCTCATAGGGAATTTTCTTGAAACATGTACCCACCTACTCCCCAAGTTTGAACGAAATCGGACCAATAGAAGTAATCGGGTGTATGTTCCACACAAATGTCCTATTAATTATAACGCGATTGGTAGAGTAATAACCACTGCGCATGCGCGAAACTATTATCGATTGACACAAGCGAATTTCCGAGTCTAATAGAACGATTTTGATTAAATTTCCAGGGATTGTGCGGAATATCTTCTAGACGGTTCCCTTAAACTTTCATTGCCGTCCCATGATTGACGTTAAGCGAAATTCACTTTTGCGCATGCTTACAGGCTACTGTTGATTCGACGGCATTTGAAATTATAGGGGACCGTATAGGCGCTAACCCGCACAATCCCTGAAAATTTCATAGGAATAGGACTGAAACTTCGTATAGCTTTGAGCGTGTCAAGGATTTACCACAGACAGACAGACACGGAATCAAAATTGATCAGCAAGCTCTGAAACGCAAAAAGCAAGAGGACTCTTTGATTTTGGAGGACAACAATTTTGTCGACTTCAATCGCGAACACGAAATTCCCTACCTTCGGTAGTGAGGAAGCAAAAATGGTGTCAAACTTTTTAGAATGGAATCTATTTTCATTTAAAAATAGGAAATGGCAGCGTGGGTAACGCTCATTAGTTTAGTAGCAAATATGGCAACTGAAACATAATTTCAGTGAAAGTTGACAATTATTCCCATCTGAGAAGAAGATTTCAATAATTCTTGCCCCATAGTACAAAATGTCTTCTAAATGGGTGTTGGGAGCCAAATGAAGGTCCGGGAAGACTGAATAATATTACCAGGAGGTCTGCTGCCTCTGCTCTCACTTCCAAGTGGGTGTACAAATTACGGGATGCATAGTCTTGTGGGTTTAATGGTCTTGTTATACTGAGTTAGTAGGTACCACATTGTCTTACGATCGCTCAATCGAGGTCGTACAGGTATTGAATGGAACCTTAGCCCAATTAGCTCGAGAATATTAGCATTGCGTTTCAATTAATAATGGGAACCTACTAGCGATCATGCTGCATGACTAAAACTTTTTTTTTTTTTTTTAATTAAAAAAAAATTAGTTTTGGAACTTATGTCTGTGTTCAGATTTCATTTTGGAAGGGGATTACTAGAGGGGGTAATAATTAAAATCGTGATGCTTTCGTGATGCATGCTCATCTGCTTTCATGACTGTTTTTTGTTCGATCCAGATTTCAGACCATTTATGCAACAAAGCCTTGGAAGTCTAAAATTTACTATCGGTAAGGGTGAATAGTTGTGGGGGGGGGGGGGGGGGGGGGTAACTCCCATAAGTTATGATATTTTCGGTTTTCCCACCCGTTTTTAGCGAATTTCGTAGAAAATGAAGCTATCGCAATGGCTCCAAAGTTTTTTAAATGAGAATTTTCGGAAATTTTCTTCTTCGAAATAAATTTTTATATATTCTGAGACGAATCCTTGAGCTTAATATTTTTTTCATATATATATATATATATATATATATATATATATATATATATATATATGCATATATGTCCTTCCAGACGATAACTCTCCTTAAGATTGAGATAAAAATTCCGTTCTTGCGTCAAAAAATCAACCTTTCCAACGAAAGGATGAGTTAGTTGGCCAGCATTTTTGAGCACATTAAATTGGTCAAACATTAGAAAATGTGCTAAAAAAAAATCAATAAAAACGGGTAAAAACGGCTAAAAATTGTCTAATTTATATCATTAGCAGAATGTTAGCCAAAAGAAATTTATTAACAATGAACTGGAACATTAACGAATTCATGCAAAAATTTATGCTAAAGAATGTACTTAAATTTCGGTAATATTTGCCAAAAAAATGGATTAAACCTGCAAAAAAAGCTAAAAATCCAAATTCTTCTTTTAATGGCCAAAAATGATTTAGAACGACTTTTATTGCCAAAAAATTGGTAGTTAACAATTTCTTTTCACTTGAAGTTCTGACAATTCAAAACAATTTAACATAATATAGTACGGTAATTTACAAAAAATCGCACACATGATCATGCTGCATGACTGAAACTTTTTCCCATCCTGTTTTATAAGATATTTCGGTTTATATAGGCTTAAAATTGGGTATTTCATTTGATCTAGGGGATATTAACTGGACTCTTTTCGCTAATTTCAACCGATTTTGGTAATTCTTTGGCTATTTTACTATTTTCCTCAAAATTCTCTTCTCGGAATTTTTGTGGAACCACTCTCAGTAAATTAAAATTACATAACGATGGAGAGAGGGGAAGACGGGTACATACAGATAAATCGTGATATTTCCAACCAATTTGTAAAAGCAGTTCATAATTTATTATGGTGAGGCTTGAGAGGGGGGGGGGGGGGGGTTAGTAGATTCGAGTAGGGGTCGGAGGGGATACATCTAGTATAATCACGAGCTATTCGCTATTCTCAGCAAAATCATATAAATCCATAATTAGGGATGTCCCAAGTTCCAGACGATAACTCCCTTCAGGATTGAGATAAAATCGAAATCTGTTCTTTCCCCCATAAATCAAGCATTCCTAAAGAGACGTCAAGTCGTTGGACAGCAATTATTAAGCAAATAAATCGCTAAAATTTCAAAATGTGCTTCAAAAATCACTAAAAACCGAAAAAACTGTTCACCATAAATATAATTCGAAACCATTCGCTCACATGGTGAGCATGATTGGAACTTTTTTCTGTCATAATTTTTTGAGAAGAGTATTTTAGCTAATTTTCGTAAAAAATTAAGGTATTACAATGGCTTCGAAAATATTCTGAAATAGCTTTCACAGAAATGACTTTTGACAGGAGTACGCTTTGACTCATTCCGAAACGATTTCTGGATTTTGACGCTCATTCAAATGTATGTACAATCAGTCATTCCAGAAGATAACTCTCCTTAACATTGAGATAAACAATCCGTTACTTCGCCAAAGAATCAAACATTCAAAAAGGACGGATAATTTCGTTGGGCAGCACTTTTTGAGCCCAATAAATTGGTCAAATTCACATATTCAAAAGTAATTTATCAACTATAAACTGGAGCATTAAAACAAATTCATATACAAAAACATGCTGAAAAATATACTCAAATTTCTTTAAAATGTAGGTACTTGAAATTGAATAATTGCAATAACTTTTTTTTGCCATAAAATTTATATTTAACCCTTTCGTTAAGCTTCAAGAGCTGAAATTCCAAAACAAGTTAACATTAATATAATATGATATTTTACTGGAACATTTGCTTGCATTACAGTATATTGGTTTTATTATGACTTGTACAGAAATTGAAATAAATTACGTTATGACGTTTGCTCTACTGTGTTTGTACATGTGTTATTATTGGCAATAAATTGTATCTATGTATGTATCTATCTTTACATGACTACAGTTTGGTATCAAAGTATTAAGTAGAGCACACCAAAGTGACGATTAGTTATTGTCAAGAAGATCAAGAGAAAACGTTGAGGTTGTCAGTTCTTTAGTGAGAAGGTGCCAAGAGCCTGGACGCAACTACCGGATAAAACCCTTGAAAGGAGCCACTAGTGGCGAAAAGGGATGACGACAGAAAAGGGGCTCGAAAGGCGGTGATAAATGATAAAACTGTGACGTGAATGTCACTTGAGCTGTTGTAAACCGTTATCTCATTATTAATTAACAAGCGAGCCAGCCCACAACACATGTGGAGGAGAGGAGAGCGGGGGTGGAGAGGATGTATGGAGTTTCGCAGGGCTAACAGCTACTGAGCCCAGTCAAAAGACCTCTGTGACTGTTAACCCTGAGGCGGCCGAGGGCGGTGGTGGGAGCCGACTTTTTTCGCTCAGCGCTCACTCACTCCTGCGTTTGAATAGGTCAGCCGTTGACAGAGGGGCTGATAAAATCTCGCTCGGGAGTCGGGAGGGAGAGGCTTAGTTCGGCCACACAAAGATCCCCCTGTCGAACGACCAAGATTTAGAAATGTTCTTTCTTGCACTCGGTGGTTCCCCTCTCGCTTCCACAACTCCTCAAATACCACGACCTGGCTCGGGACTCATTCTGCATCAGTCCACTCTAAGCCAATTCTGACGCCCACAAATGCTCACGTTCTGGTGACCGTTTCCGTTCGTTCATCTCCCTAACTCTGGCAGCGTAAATCAAACAGAGCCGTGGGATTTCGCATCCCCCGATAATCCTATTCTGAGATAATGCACCCACTATTCATTGTATTGAAACAACACCATGATCATTCCTTTTCATTAACAATTTTTTGTTTATTTTATAAATTTATTTCCATATTATTCAGTACAATAAATTGAAAAATGAAATGATAAAATTGCATGTAAAAATAAGATAATTCACACAACGTTTGATGGAAATTATAGCCCCATATGAGCATAGAGCTCGCGCGGGGTCTAGAGTTCAGAAAGTCATTTTCTAAGTATCTATAAACTAACAAAAATTGTTATAAAATACTGTTTCTTATTATTATTTACATATTATCATTTATCTTCTTATTTTTATTTATTAAATATTACATTCTTGTTGCTAATTTGTATTCTTTATTTTGTATTCTTTATTAACCACTCTCATATTTTCTCATGAATAAATTTCGTGTAGGAACGAGTAAATTCGTTTTACCTTCCTCTCCAAGATTTTTTTCGTTATCTTTTTAGGTAGCTCGTTGAAATTTGTTATATAAAATAATTCATTTGAGCCAGAGTGGTCCGTTGAAAAGGAAGTGCAAGCATAGCAACATCTTTGCTCCTAGTAGGTAGTTCGTGTTTAGGGTGCATAAATTGCTTTTTTTTCTTTTTTTTTTAATAATTTTAGTTATTTGGCTTGCTTTAACAAGTTTTCTAAACGGGAGTATTTTTAGTTTTTTAAAAATGGGTTCAGAAGGAGCTGAATAACCCCCCCTATTTATTGTCCTCACAATCATTTTTTGAGAACGAACTAAAGGGTTGAAGGCTGTTTTATATCCGCCGCTCCAAGCAGGAATACAGTATAACAAAATAGATTTAGCCAAAGCATCATAAATACAGCATTTAATCTTATCATTTACCACATTAGCGATCTTTGCAAACACGTAAATCAATTTTCTGATTTTATTATTTGTTTCATGAATTTGCGATTCCCACTTCATATGTTGATCAAAAATTAATCCTAAATATCTAGCCTGTGTTTGCTTTTGTATGTAATCACATTTGTCACATCGTGCTATGATACATGTAGGTTGGTGTAATCTAAGGGGGATATTAACGGGTTGGGTTTTCGCTGTGATGGAAAAAGCTATATAGTTACTTTTTTTAATCATCCCATTATTATTGTATACAGGCTGTCCCTGATTACAAAGACCCCCCCGACCAAATAACTTCCCAAACAACATATAAGAAGAAAAATTCATTGGTAATCCCCTTATTTTTCCGTTAACCTCAAATACTAAATTTGTGCTATTGTGTCATTTACATAAATACATCAAAACATATTTGAACGAGCGAATATTATATTCTAGAAGACAACAGAAGAATGGAATCACATTAACATAATGACAAAGGTCCTTATGGAAACAAACAGGTGATATGATAATTCTGAAGGGAGTTATTTTTAAAACGGAGACATAATAGTGCGCATGTCCGCACTAACTTTGTTATTCTGAGTGGGAACCCCCATTTTTCATTGCAGACACGAATTTTACGTAAAATTTCATGAAGTAATGACTCCATCAATCGTTTTTTCTGGTACCAGACGCCGCGGTTGTTATTCAAGTTTTTTATCCAATCCTTATTTTTAATTATGCAGGGTGTCCCAGATGAGGAAACATCTCACCCTCCCTTGATGTCCTTAATACATGGGTTAGAAGTAAAATTCAAATAATAATCCTCTTTATTTTTTCCATAGAACTCAAGTATTACTTTTATTGCCAGTGCGCATGCACAAAACATGCGCAGTGCGCACTAACTTCGTAATGATAAATGGGCCTCGTTTTTTTTATTACTCAATTTACAGTGCGCAAAAACCAGTCCGATTCCGCCCAAAAGTGCGCAAATTGTGAACTACCGTTTTTGAAGATATTCAGTTGCCACATGTGCATTATTTTGAAGCTTTTTTTCAATATAAATTACGTAATGCTGTTAATTTATTGATATTTGCGACATCAACTTGGGAAAACACCGAAAAATCGACCAGAATTGCACTTTTCTTCAGTTATTTCCACACAGCACAAAGCGTTTTAATATTTCGTTTTTCCAGAATTGGTGTTGAAACTATCTATAAACGAACATCATTACGTAATTCAGCTTGAATAAATACATCAAGAACATGCGGCAATTGAATGTCTTCAAAAATTTCTCGATTTGCATAATTTAGAGCGTAATTGAGCCCAGCACGCAAAAAATCGGCTGGCTCTCTCTCTCTCTCTCTCTCTCTCTCTCTCTCTCTCTCTCTCTCTCTCTCTCTTTCCGTCTCTCTAATCTCTCCAGAATAACAACAACTGACACGTAAAAGAATTTGATTGAAATCTCTTCATTTCCCCACACTTGAAACACATTTTCCAATATTAAAAAATATTATGATTCAGTTATATCTTCTTGACTAGTAGGAGTCTATCGTACAATAGTCTGAAACGGATTCGTTCATGATTATTTTTTCTCTCGTGCGTGGGTTGTACCCCCCCCCCCCCCCCCCCACCGGATCGGTTTTAATAGACGCTCTTCGTATAGGCTGTGTTACCTAGCTATAGAAGGGCGTCCCAAAAAAGCAGCTAATCAAAACACTTCCTTTTGCAATTGAGCCACGTTTTACATTCATATATTTTTTATCTCGCTGAAACATGTTACACGTATCAATCGGAATCGAAAGGCAAATTCAAACGTGAATCCACCGTCCGATTTGATGAGTTTTGAGAGGAATAGCCAACTGGTCGACTAGTCGGGTCCGTTTCAATCTATTCTGTAAACAACATTGAGAAGAGCCCTATCTGGATAATTGAGTCGGGAGATAATACTCGGAGGGTCCGCTGGCGGGGAGACACGTAATTGACGCGGTCCATCTGAGCTAACTCGACGGCTTCAGACACTTATATCAATATCCCCTAATAGGTCTCCCCTGCTTAGGACCGCGGCATATTACGTCTAGGCCTAGCTCTCACAACCACCGGTTCTTTTCTCGTTCGAAGGAATTATTTTGGAACCTAGAGAGCGGTAAATTGGATATTCAATACGGGACTCCCTTCGTGGTCAGTTTTCATTATCAAGTTCGAATGATCTCAGTGCGATCCTACCCAAAATGTGCAACAAGTTATGAGTGAGTATAGGGTAAGAACAAGAAATGTCCAAAAAAATTCAATTTTTCCGTTCTCTAGCTCATTTCATTCGTCATGACAAACACTATTAAATGCCTATTCATCCGCACGGCTAAAATAAGAATATGCCAGTGAAACACAATGTCAAAGATATCCAAACAGGAACGATACATGAAATGCAAACGTTCTCAGGGAAGAAATGAGGAATGTCGCAAAACCCCACCATCACAACCAAAAGTACCACCTCCAAAATCAAAACTTCCACTCGCATTTTACGTTTTAGACCATTCTGAAAAACTTTGCCTTCGAGTGTGTCTGTCCATGTGTCCGCAAATCATTTCAAAATACATGACTTCTACAATTTTCGTCTGGTTTTTGTGAAAATGTCAGTGAACGTGAGACTTAGGCACTAGATGATCACCTATCAGCTTCATTACTTAAGTACCCATACTTCACTCTGTGTATGGGGAAACGTAATTTCCACCAAGCATCAATGGAACTCTACACTTTTGACCCCGGATTCGGATTCAGCGCATTGAAAGCCCCTAAGTACCAATTTTCAGCTCATTGGTCAATAAACTGCTAGGAAAATCACGCGTGGCGTAGTAGGGCAAAGGGAGCTGAGAGTTCCCCCAGGCGGGCGGGGGTCGTGACGTCATCCTGCAAATGAATTTCAAGAGCCGTTTTCTAGACAGATACCCATCATACAGCACCTTTTTGGTAAGCTATAGCTCAAATAATCTACTGCTCAAATAAAAATTGGCCATAAAATATCCCCATTTCTCACGCTCTAGTCGTCCAATCCGGACTGTAGTTATGAAAAGACAATTTTATCATCCCATATCAATTTCATTACGATCATATCAATAGGAGGTGCTACACATGCGCGAATGTGAAATCCTTTCAACAAGCCTAATTTCTATCATTTTCTTTTGATTTCGTTGAAATTTTCTGGGAATGAGCGAGTGAGGCTGCGGATGATTCCCTAATTTTCATCACTCCCAAATCTATAGTTTTCACTGCACATGCGCAAATGTACGATAATGGTTCGATCTCGCTCAAATTCGAAGAGTTGTCGGGAAAAGATGGTTAAATCATCCTATATTAACTTCAACATGATCGCGTCATTAGCAGCTACTGTGCAAGGGCGAACGTGAAATGCTTGCAACAGGCATACCTAACTTCTACGTTTCGCAATGTAAATACTTCTGCAATTGATATCGATAAAACTTTCTGGAAATGTACCTACGGGTTTGGCTGAAAATGGTTCCCTATCAATTTCAACACTCGAATATCATTAGTTTTACTACGAATGCGCGAAGGTTGAGCTATCACTTATAAATAACCTGCCTTCTTCTTCCATCCTAACTCAAACATCACTCACCAGTTACACCTTAGGTACAGACACATTACATACATACATAAGATACAGATACATAACATTACATCTCGGTGTTATATATCAGATATTTCCCTTGCTTAGGTTAATTTTTTCAATTATCTCTTTTCACTATTTAATTTCAAGCTACAGGCTTCACGGTCTGGCGATTGTCGTTAAGCTATGGGCCCTAGCGGTCTGGCGATTATTGTTAAGCTATGGGCCCCAGTTGTCTGGTATCAGATAGAGCTGTGGGTCTGAATGGTCTGGCTATAAGATTAGTGCTACGGGCATGATGAGTCCGGCAATTAGCGCTACGACCATACTGTCTAGTAATTAGGCGGTTAAATGTCCGGCTATGAGGTAGGAGTCTACGGTCAAAACATAATTCGGCCACGTAGGGTTAAGTTAACGTTTGTTTAGGGTTTTATTAGTTCAGAAGAAAAACCCAAACTCAACGTCATTCCTTGTAGTCATTAGTCAAATTCCCAAAATTCATTACACGCAGCCCCAACAGGAATCATATTCAATATAAATAAATCACAAGTAACAGCACTTGATACATGGCAGCGATGGTAATTGCGTTACAAAAAGTATACACTTTTTTCATTCCAAATGTAGTTCAATCAAGTTATAGCACCAGGATATAGAACCTTTTGATTGGCGGGATTGGCAGCTATTTTTCCTCGCTTCTCTCTTTAATTTTTATAATGGATGGACTGAGCGCTCTCCTTCTCCATTCTTGGGCCTTTTTCCCCCCCGTCCGGGGAAAATGATGGAAAACTTTAGGCGAATTTACCAATTAAAACCCGCTGTAAGGGTAAATGATGGGTAACAAGGGGGTGTTAGGAGGAGGAACGAGTAATGGAAAAGGTTTTCTGCGGTAGGATGAGAGGTATCGGGGAAGGTGAGACAGTTTGGTCTGCTCATTGTGGCGGAGGGGTGGGAAAAGGTAGGGGTGACGACGGGGGTGGAAGCCCGAGGGGTTGTTACGAGCCGGTAAGGGGGTGGGGATGGAGGGGGGGTTCCTCTTCCCTTAGCTGACAAAGGTTCTCCATATCTGAGAGCTGTGATGTATAGCTCAGACCCTTTGATAAAAACAAGCCACGCATAAGAAACGTTCTCGAGGAAACTGAACAGAAGTTGTCTTTCCTTTCATAACTCGGTTTGCTTTCTGTTCCCCCCTCTTATTTTTATTTATTTTGAATCAATTTCGACGGATAGGAGTGAGGCAAGCGTGGAATATCACATTTCCCTCCTACTTATCGGCCTTCTTTCGGGCCTTTGTGTGCTTATCCACCTTAACAGGGATGTGCATGATCCTCCCTTTTCCCTGGGATTACTATACCTGAGCCCATAGGTTGTGTAAGCGAAATACTCCACAATACCCACGTTGATTTCTTAGCTAGCCCGTTTACACATTAAATTTTTGAAGTTGAAGTTTGGAAAAGAAATAATTAATCTTAACCATCCTTTATGTAGTAATATACGGACCAACGGATTATTGAATAAAGTGAAGTGAAATTACTATCAATCCTGATACATATTACCAAAGAGAAAATTAGTTTGTTTGTATGTCGAAGAATGACCCATCACTCGCGCTCCAAAGCTGCGCAATTCCGCTCTAAAAGTGCTAAAATTGTGAAATACCGAGTTTATGAAGATATTCAATTGCCACATGTAATACATGATTTATGGGTATTTTTTCGTGCTGAACATCGTAATGATGTTTATTTATTGATATTTGCAACACCAACATGGAAAAACAAAGAAAAAACTACTTAAATTTTAGCTCGCTTTGTGCTGTGTGGAAATGAGTAAAATAAGTGCAATTCTGGTCGATTTTTCGGTGCTTTCCAAAGTTGGTGTTGACAATATCAATAAATGAATATCACTACGAGGTTCAGCAAGAAAAAATACCCCAAAACCATGTACCTATTACATGTGAAATCGAATATCTTCAAAAACTCATTATTTCAAAAATTTTGTACTTTCAGAGCGGAATTGCGCACTTTTGGAGCGGAATGGTGCCCGTTTACGCGCACTTAAAAAGCCGAGTGATGGATAATTTGTTCATTAATTTTCATTTAGAATTCGAATCTGCATAAAAAATTGGGGTTAGAAAAAACAAAGTTTACGTCATTTGTGCCACCTTTGGCGCGTATTTTTCCTGAGATCTACGTAAAACAATTATGAAGAATGGCGTTGGTCTCAATTTTTTACACTGAATGCAGGAGAAATGAAGGGGGTTGAAACCTTTCCGTGGAACACCCTGCACATCAATATTATCAAGGATGTACCATTACAAGTACAATCCAAGACTTGACTGCTGACGATAAAGCACTCACGCTCAACATCCTACCTTTTTCATTGCGTTGTAAGTTGTATAGCTATAATGAAGTAAATTGAAAACTGAAGACTGAAGTAAGGTTTTTCTGCGGATGTTTCAATACTGGTTTTAATTAGAAAAGAAACCGTTGTTTGATCAAGAACGGAGAAGAAAGTGGCTAGAAGCAATGCATTGCACTTGAACTATAATCTTTATTGTTCACGTTTCCATTTTGTACTTTATTTCTACCTATTCATTTTGGAACAAGCACAAAGTCTGGACGATTTTAATTACAACACAAGGGTAGGTACAAACACACAGAGTAAAGAAGGAGCACCATGGAATGCGGGATGAGGAACTGCTTGGGGTGAATAAATTATTGAATAGACGATGATAAGCGTAAGCTTTACAAGGGTGAAACGTTTTCTCGCACTTCACATCGAATATGGATGCTGCTAAATATCTACAATGCGGAAATCGATCAAGGATACTACACTTGAGGTATCAACAGTAAGGATAATAGACACGTCAGAACTCTATGCATTTTTAACACAAAAAACCACCCAAGTCCCAAGAAAAAGCTAAGTAGGTACATTATCATGTAAGAATACTTTCAACTAATAAAACATATTAAAAATTATATGTATAATTAAACAACTGTTTTATAGCTGCATGTCAGTATAAGCACATAGCTTGGCTTTTTATTGCAATCCTCGAAACAATTTCGCTATACAGACAGTTGTACTTATCTTTAGTCAGGTCTCGACTTGAGTTTGCGTCCTCCATATGGAATCCCATTTATAAAGTGCACATCGCAGCAATTAGAGAGTTCCTAGTAGATCCGTAAAACACAATACGTCGTGCTGTATCGACCATCCGGCGCCGTAACTCTGACGCAATGAGTTACGGTGACGCATCCTTCTGTACAGATACGTTAAAGGATCCGGAAAATAATCATCTAAAATAACCTCCTTCTATGGACTCGAATAACCTCCTATGGATAATTTCCTCCTCCCATGGATTTAGCGTTAAAACTAGATCCTGTAAGGACTTGACGTGAGTTTGAGGTGTGGTTAATGTTTCTCGTAACCGCACGCTGTTTTGAGACCGACGGATCTACTAGGAACTCTCAATTAAGCGAGTCCAACATAAATTTCTCAAGTATATGTATTACAAGAATTCCCACTCCCAGGATATTGATGTATCTAGCGATCAGTAGATGTTAAATGCCCTAAATCTGAATACTCTGGTGGATGGAAGGAAGGTTTGTGATGCAATATTCGTCCATAAGTAGATAAGCGGTTCATAATATGTGCCCCTTCGTTGTTGGAGAATCTGAATTTCAGAGTCCCTTTTAACCACACTAGATCCAATAATGACTTCCTACCTCTTTATGAGAACCAATTATGGACAGCCCAATTCTGAGGGTTCAAAGGACGGCGAACGAGCTAAGTGTTTTTGTGGATTTGTTTTTGGAAAGTGAGATGTTATTTAAGCGTGAACTGTTAAATTATTTTTCGTCAATTTTCGATTAAATAACTAAACTTGAATTCCTTATTGTTTTTTCTACGTTACCTACCTATGTATGTATTGCAGATGAAGTTGTATTTTAGTTTTTTCTAATAATTGGGATCTCAATCCCGTTATCATAAATAAATAAATTTCTTAAAGTTCCAGTCATGCAGCATGATCGTATGGGTGAATTTACGTAAATCATCGTATCTACTAGGTATATCTACCATGTTAAATTGATTTGCAGTTTTTAGGCAGTTTGAGTAAAAAGAAATTGCTAACAGCCGATTCTATGAAAAAACTGAATTTTCATATTCTGCAATTCAAATTATTTTTTTAATTTTTAGCTTTGTTTTGCAGTTTTGTCTATTTTTGGCAAATATTAATTGAATTTAAGTTCATTTTTCAGCATAGTTTTGTGCTTAAATTTTTTAATGTTCTAGTTCATCATTGATGAATTGTACTCTAATACTGCTATATAGATTGGAGAAATCTCTCGTGAGAGACCGTGCGGTAATTAACGTGATCGCCGGTTTTCGGCACTTTGCGGAATCCCACTGTGGTTATTTGTAATTAATTTGAGAATGAATCCATTCTCTTGCGTTAATGCGTCAAGCCTGCTACATGAAATAGCTATTAATTACATTGAAATCGAACCGGCCCGGTCCAAAAAATATCCCTATCTTCCCCACACACATACTCTCAAAACCAAAAAATGTTGGTTTCTATTCCAAGAATCTCTGTATATCATATTGTTTGTCATTTGATAATAATTTTTTAGACGCGGGCTCGATTGAGATTATTTCCCAACTTACGAACAAGCGTTTTGCCTAGTGATTTTTTTACCTTTCGGACGAGTCCGTCGTCACTAGGAAGGCGATTGCGGAGGCCGTCGAAACAGTACTTTCATAATTTTCAAGGGTTTTGACTACCTTCCTTTCAGGGCCGGTTTCACCAAGTTTAAACATCCGAGTTCAAGACGCGGTTTGATTGAACGGAGATCGTCCGCAATATTGGATTTCACCATGGAAGTTCAAGGCCGGAAGTTCACACTATAAATCATTCAATTGAGTACCAATTGTATTTCACAAATCTATGTGATGTCAAATGTAGCCAACTAAGGTAGTTCTTTTCTCAATATTGCAGCCCTGGAGAAGAATTATAAATAGATCGAAACGTCGGCCTAGTTGAGTTTTTCTATCTATAGAACAATCCTCAAGAACCAACAATCCGTTAAAAAATATATATTATATATATATATAGGTATATATATATATATCTATATATATATATATATATATATATATATATATATATATTTTTAATATATATTTTTTTACGGATTGTTGGTTCTTGAGGATTGTTCTATAGATAGAAAGATATATATAAACGACCGTTAAAACTAAGATTGAGTTCTTTGATGAATGAAATGGATTTGCAGGGGGTCCCCTCCCTTTTCCTTTCCACCTTTAAAAATTTTGAAGCCATCTAAATAGCTAATTTTTTCTTCGAAAATTCACTAAGTGTTCAAATCCAATAATAGTTTTAAAATTACTCAATTCAAGTTTCCGTGAAGAGCACTTCTGAAATTTAAAATTTTTTGGACCCAGTGCAATAACATCATTTTCTACCATAAATCGCTAACACTCTTGTTATAGTGATAGACATCTTGACATATTCTGGAGAGAATGCGCCCCAATCAATTACGCCGAACGCAGCATCTGCTGCGCTGTGACTGAAGCTATTTGAATTGATACTATCAATTAAATGAATCCACCTGTAGTCTCATGTTATGTTGATGCCATTCAAACAACAAGACTGATAATACCTTTATTTGTACATACGACGCTGCTTCGTTTTGGATAGGCCGATATTTAAACCCTTATCTCGTGCTAACCCTTATAGTCCAGGAGCTGAGTCCGAAAAAAGTTAATAATTTCAGGAAAAGGTTTGAAATTAGATTAAGAAAATTTAATGCATTCTGAGTAAGAAAATTGCCTGTCGAAATTGGTGGATACAAAATGGCGTCCTCATGAAGATGGCTAAATGTACACCTTTTAAAGTTTTTCGACAACAGTCCCTGTTGTGAGCCGACACAATAGTACATCATCAATTATTATATGTGCTGCTAGCTAATTCGATATCAGAAATTTCCTGACTTCTCATTCAGTAACCAACCTTTTTCTTCCTTTTTTCATACGACAAGCCCTGCACTCCAGGACGGACTCCATTTTAGCGGAATAACGGCCACTTTAAAATTCAAAAAAAAAAAAAAAAAAAAAAAAAAAAAAAAAAAAAAAAAAAAAAAAACAATTTCGGCCAATAATCAGCTAAATCGAATCAACTCGAGAAATGAACAGTGCCATAGAAAATTCAAGTACGACACTTTCAAGTACGAGCGTTGCCAACCTTCGTAAATATCCGTAACAGTAAGTAGTTACTGTCAAATGTACAAACAAAATATACTGAATCGAACGTGAACGCCTGTATTATAGGCTATTTCATATCTTTCAGATTCAAGTAGTCAATCCCTTGGTAAAAATTCAGATTAGTGGGACAAATAGATCAGAATGATCTGCATAGTTTGGTAGTCTGGATGCTCGCTCGCTCGCATCTCAAAAAGACATAACATCAAGAAGTGAATCCCTTAGCAAAATACAGATTAGTTAGACGAATAGGTCAAATGGCGTTCTAAAATATGGCTTAAAATAATTACGTTTAAAAATATGTTTCGGAGGTGAATTCAAATGCAACAATCGATCTCCGGTCAGTTGACTCAGTAGTCTGTTGTGCAATCCACTAGTCTACAGAGGACTATAAGAACAAGAACCAGTGAACAATCATACAACTCATAGCCACTCAGACTGAGATTTCCTCAGTATCCGCAACGAGCGCTAGTTTGCACGCCCGCAGATGGCAGGCTCTTGACACTCTTGAACGGAGGGGAAAAGACAGTGTTGTAGGAGGTGCTCACGTCGGGTCTGGAACGTCTCGTTGATCGAACACTAAAAGCTCCCGTGTCGTGTGGGAGCGATAGGGGAGGCAATGTTGGCGCTCTGCACAAGCTATGAACAAGTTCCAATCATGCAGCAAGATAGTATGGACGAATTTTCTTAAGTTATCGTACTGGATTATGTTACACTGTTTTGAAAATTAAGGACTTCAAGGGAAAATAAATTGTTAGCTACCGATTTTACGGCAAAAAACTCGTTCTAAATAATACTTTTCTATTCAAAAAGAGATTTTGGATTTTAAACTTTTTTGGAATTTATATATATTTTTTAGCACATTTTAATGAAATTTAAGTACATTTTTCAGCATAATTCTGTACATGAATTTTTCAATGTTCTATTTTATAGTTAATAATCTTTATTTGAGCAATATTCTGATAAAAAATACACATTTAACGATTTTTAGAAGTTTTTCGCTATTTTCAGTGATTTTTTTCAACACTTTTTTTTTGAAATTTGACCTGTTTAAAGTGCTAAGAAAATATGGCCCGCGTATTCAATCTTTCGTTTAGAAAGCTTGATTCTTTGGCGCAAGAACGAAATTTTTATCTCAATCCTAAGGAGAGTTACCGTCTGGAAGGACACACAAACACACACACATACATATACATATACATATATATATACACATATACATACATATATATACACACAAATATACACACGGAAAAGCGTTAAAATTCAGGAAGTGCATCAGAATGTCTCAAAATGGATTTCCATGAAGAAGATTTAGGATAACATTTTTCTTTTTTAAATTTTGAAACCATGGCAATACCTTTGTAATTGTCGAAAATTAGCAAAAACGATCCCAATTTTCCCAATTCAGATTAAGAGAATGATTGACACAACTAACTTCCTTAGAAAAGATTGCCTTAGCTATGTGGGATCACCTAAGCTTCATCCACCAAGCCTAACAATGTGACTTGACTTCTATGAGACGTTTGCAGGAGTTCACGATTTTCATTTTGGTTCATTTTTGTGGTCACGTTATATCGACAGAAGAGGTGATTGCAAAAGTTGGCAGCAATGGTTACGCGTAGCTGTAGTGATGGTACATTACATCCCTAAAGCTAGGATGGCCGAGGAGGGGATTTGGTATTCAAACTAGATTCCCAGCCCGGAGAGCCACATGCATAAATACATAAAGCGGGGAGTGGAGTCGTGTATCTTGGATAGATAGTTTCCTTTCATAAACCAATGAACCAACCAGCCTTAAGATGGGAATTAAATGGAAGGATGGCGTTACCTTCCCTTTTACATTAGACTAGCCTTCTATCTTCAGTTGGGACTGCATTTTGACTTGAGTTCCAAATCTTACACTCCCCTTAGGGTCACTGTAAAATAATAAAAATAAAAAACGACACCGTTGGAAACAGAAGTAAACTTTGTATCTCCCTGATGCCAAATTGATGTTTCTAAGCCGAACTTATACGTAAAAAATGGAGACTAAAATGAACATTTTGATATTTTTCCAGCATTTCTCATTTCATTCATTCTGCTCTCACTACAAACTTTCGTATAAAGTCAATTAAAACACATAAAACGACCCAAAAATCGTATTTTCATTAAGAGTAATTTTTCAAGAAAGTTAAAATATAAAATGTTATAATTATCATAATATAATATCGGAATTTGAGCACTTTGAGTGCAAAGAAACTGTTAAATAAGAATTTCATGGAGGAATAACTCGTTCTAAATGATATTTTACAATTTAGACCAGATTTTGGGTTTTTAGCATTTTAGCAGTTTTTTTCTATCGATTTTTCTTAATTACAGTTTTCAACATAATTTTGTGCATTCATTTTTTAATGATCATCGTTTTTAAGTTCATCTTTAATAAAATTCTTTTGACTGAACATCTGCTAGAAAATAGAAATTTTACGATTTTAAGCCGATTTTAGCCACTTTCAGTGATTTTTTTTTATACAGAACAATTTTTGGAAGGTGAGCAATTTAATATGCTCAAAAAATGTTGACCAACAAACATATCCTTTCATTTGGAAAGATTGATATTTTGGCCCAAGAGCTGCGTTCAATCCTATGGAGAGTTATTGTCTGTAATGACACAAACATACATACATACATACATACAAACATACATACATATGTATATATATATATATATATATATATACATATATATATATATATATATATATATATATATATGGTTTCAGAAGTTATGGCCCACCCTCCCACATTTCCTAATTTAGTACAAAAATACAAAAACTACCCAACGCGTACAAAAATTGCCCAACGCCATTCTTTAAATTTTTTGAAAGAAAGTGTTAGTGAAAGTGTTAATTTCCATATTATTTTCGCCACCTGAGTTTTGCTTCTTTGCCAACAGCCAGGTTTGAGCATAATTTAATTTTCTTTTTCAGCCTTGTGCCTTTTCATTTCCATTTTAGGTTAATTTCCCTTTTTTCTCTGAGGATCTGATTTTTCCTTTATTTCCACTGTGCATTTGCTTTTTGCCTTTTTACAACAAGTACAGTTTACTTTTCCCTTATTTATCTATTTTTATTTTTCACCTATTTATTTTGGTTTATTATTTCCAATAATAAGCCTATGTGATCGTGTAGCAAAAAATTTTTATAACCCCCCCTCAAACTTTGTCACTTTACGTTTCAAGGTGCGTAGAATCCAAATTTGAAATGTCCGTCCGCCGTTCGCCGTCCGGGCCATAAAAGGCCTAAGAATTTACTTAAAAAACCCGTTCTTTCGCACATAGACTCCATTTGGGGTCTAGTTGGTCCTAACGTTTAACCATCCCGATCGCTTTACTCGCATAGATGCTATGGGCCAAAAACGGGCAAAAACGTGTTGGTTTATTATTTCCAATAATAAGCCTATGTGATCGTGTAGCAAAAAATTTTTATAACCCCCCCTCAAACTTTGTCACTTTACGTTTCAAGGTGCGTAGAATCCAAATTTGAAATGTCCGTCCGCCGTTCGCCGTCCGGGCCATAAAAGGCCTAAGAACTGACTTAAAAAACCCGTTCTTTCGCACATAGACTCCATTTGGGCCTAGTTGGTCCTAACGTTTAACCATCCCGATCGCTTTACTCGCATAGATGCTATGGGCCAAAAACGGGCGAAAAAGTGTGTTTTTCTACGCGCGCACGCCTGGCACGCTTGGCAGGGGGTCACGGTGGGTGGTGAGGGGGGTGAGCGGGCGGTGGAGTGAGAGGAGGCGCCGGCGCCGCGGCACCTTGTGGTGGGTACGGCGCCGGCGTTTTTTCGAGGCATGAATATATGTTTTTTTCAAGGTCATATTTGTGTGTTAATACCAAAGCTTTTCCTACGCATATTTAATAACCTATCCTCTCGACTTTTCGTACGTACTTAGATAATGATATTATTAAGGCAATAACTATTTGAATAGATAGGAGCTCAAATCGAGAAATATAAACATGAGTATATAATTATAGAAGTATAGGTTGTGGCAACTCGAAATAGGACACCCCGAGGAGCCTGGACGGGCCTTATGACGTACGCAAGCCAACTAAAACTATGATCATACTCAATTGAAAAAATAATAAACCTTTGTGAAATAATTTGCAGCGTTTTTTCTCATTAGTGGGAACTAATAGGTTTCCAATATTTGTACATCAGAAATTGAATTTGTAGATCAGTTTGAATACAAAGACAATATTTATAAATATCTTAGTTTCAGAATAAGATATAAAGGTTTCAGAACCTTTGTGAAAAAATTTGCAGCGTTTTCTTGTTGCTAAAGCCATTAGGCGACATTTTTCCGGAAAAGTTTCCGGTGGTAGCAGAACTCTGCTAGGACAGTGGGTATTAATTTCTTCAAAATTGGTCACCCATTGTCACAGACCATGCTGATGCTGATGACTGGAACTTTTAGGAGTTGTGAGGCCTTAGTGGCGCAGGTACCGGTTGGGCGGTGGGCTGGTGGGGCATCTGCTCCCGAGTATTGACACCGGAGCTCCGGCCTTCGCACCCGTCAATCGGCTGAAGGGCAAATCCATTCATTTATTAGATAGGCAGGTAGGTCGAACTTCCTGCAACGAGCTGCGCTTCACCTGTCCTCCTATGGAGTTTTGTTTTACTAGACGAAAGCCTAGCCTAGCCCCTGACCGGTATGTCCCATGATACCAGCGCTTCCTAGCGGTCATAATGAGAAACTTCTACCTCCCGCTCCGCATTTCCTACTGAATGATAAAGTACTGTGATTGTCTGTTGAAACGATTGTTGAGTCGTAGCTCATTGGTTAGGATGGCGGTCTCATAAAACGAAGGTTGTGGGTTCAGATCCTGTGGACTGGACTTTTTATTTTTTTTTCACTCGTACAACTCCCGAAATATACTTCTAAAACGTCATTCTGTCTGACCTGCATGTCCAACTAATTTGAATTTTCACTAAGGGATTGAGTACTTGATGTTATGAATTTTTGAGATGCGAGCTTGCGAGCATCCAGATCACCAAACTATACACTTTATTCTGATCTACATGCCCAACTAATCTTCATTTTTACTAAGGGATTGACTGGTACAAGATGACACGATGGGGATAAAAGTAAATAGTAGAGACAGAAGGAGTGATACCCGAGAAGAAGAAAACGCTAGAAAGCACTGGTATCATGGGACACACCGGTCAGGGGCTAAATCCTCCTCGAACTCTCTTGTCTACCCGACCTAGACAGGTCACTCTAGGCTTAACTAAGCACAAAGCTGAGAACCAGGGTTACCAGGTGTCCGGTTTCGGTCCAGACAGTCCGATTTTTCACCAAGCCGTCCGGACGGAAATTCAAAGTCGCTCTGAACACAAAAAGTCCGGTTTTCTCAAAAAGGACGGCCAATGTCCGGTTTTCATTGGCCCTACCGTAGGTTACTGTCTCCCGAAAACAGACTCCTTGACTTTTAGAGGACCCACCTACATCGTTTATTTGGCAATCGACGATAGAAAGCTATCTTAAAAGTCCAAAATCATTTGTAGTCGTGCCCCTTTTTTCGTGAGAAGGTACTCTTTACCTCTTTTCTCTTTTGCGATCGTATGAGGCGAAGGGAATAGTAAAACTATGAGATCCTATACACCATAATGATGAATTACCAAATAATATAGCAGTTATTTTATCTATTAGTTTCAATAAAAACAATAGTTCATCAAGAAGTCGGATCTTATTAAAAAACCTCAATATGTATTTTTGTATGCAAGTCACAGGTGATTAGACGGCTAGATGGCTGTACCGATTTTGTTGCAGATTTATAAAATATGATCAGTGAGATCCTGGGCGCAGGTATATGTTATCCATGAAACTGTATGTTCGCTGAATGTTACGCGACGGTCGAAATTATTGAAATTATAACAAAAGTAATTATAGAGCTTATATAATCGAGAAATGATAGGGTTGTCTGGGCATATGGCGTCTGGGATCATCAATTTAGTTGGTCGAAAGGTCCGCAGGTAACATTGACGGCTACATTGGTGAATGAACGCGGCGCTATTGTAAAAGTAACGAAACTGAATGGAATTTTTTTTGGAATGTTCCATCCACTTTATTCAAGATTATACAACATAATGTTTAAATTTGTTGTTACATCAACTGTATACAATATTAGTAAATATGATTTGTAATCGTGTTTTAATACCAAATATAATACAATGAAAATCAACTCGTTCATCGATCTCTTCATTTAGGTTCCTATTTTGATCAGACTCTCATATCAGCATTAGAGTAACATCTCTGGTAAAAGCAGTTTCTCATAACAGAATATTTTTGACATTGTGCAGAAAATCATACTTAATTTAATTAAACTTTGCGTAAAAATCGATTAAAACTGAAAATTGTAGACAAACATAAATAATTAGATTATAGGGCCGAATATTTTTCTTCCTTAGAATCAATCCCTTCTGTGCACAAAGAGCTCAAATCACCAAACAATTAAATATAAATACAAATAATTCGAATAATAGTTGAGATTAGTTCATACGGTCATGCTGTATGACTGGAACATTTTTCTACCAAATGCTATTTTTCTCAGATATGCTTTTTCTAAATGTTCAAACTTGACTTACATACTGTAACAGCTATCGAAAACTGTTGCGATGATTCGTTCAATCGCTGGTATCCCCCAGCGCCCACGACGGCGAGAGGCCAATCGTTATTGAACCTTCAAAACGGTGAGTCCCTCCCTCTTACATCTTGCGTTAATAGCAATAATATTATATAAACTCCTATCGCTTATACTAATACCTAATCCATTGCTATCTCACATACCTCTCCCTCTCTCTCCTGCGGTATTTTTTTCATCTTTAAAAGAAGTGAATATAAGAAATTAAGCAACCAACAGGCTAGATAGACAAACTCCCCTTCTTACCTTTCTTTTGGGGCGACATAAAGAAAAGTGTAATAAATTATCCCAGTGATTGAAATCTTGTTCTAATTATTCCACCTGAACCCCAAAATTATACCAAAAGATTGAAATATATTATATAAATCCAAGAATTTTGATCACGACAATCGGAAGATTGTCACAATACTTCTATATTAGGTCCACTCTAAATTTACGTTAGGAACTTTTTTTAAATTTTGTTTCACTTTCTTTAAACAGTCAAATGATATTTATGAAAAGCTGATGTTTGTGTTGCGTGGGTGTACAGAACGAAAGGAATATTATAACTTGGTAGATTATGTTGTACATGAGAATATAGATGAGCAATTAATTTTTTATTATTTTAATAGGCATGATACAGCATTTTCTTAAATATGATTCGTAATTTCTATTACCAAATATAATAAAATTAAAACAATGAACTTACATCTATCTGTACATCAATACATAACATAACATACACATCTTTACATCCATTAAACATAATATTTACAATCTATATCTATCTATAACGCATTATATTCAATATATAAGTAAAATGTATACTATCAAATAAGCACAATCCATATAATATATACAATCGAAACTACAGTATAAACAATCTTTACATCAGTCTATATAAATTTACAGGTTCTCGCCGATCTAGCATTTCTGGTAAACGTTCCTTCACATAACAAAATGTTAATTTTTTCTCTATCTTGGATTTCCAAAAATGTTGGTCTCTTTTTATTTCCTCCACGCGCATATCTTTAGGAGTCCACAAAAAAAAAAAAAAACTATCCTTCTCGTTAATTTTGAGTTGACCTTGAATCTGGTAGCACTACAGGTGGCTTTGTCCAAGCAGAAGTTTTTCAAAGATGTGCGGGCTTTCATAATTGTTTTTTCTTTTGCCGATTCAGGACATTGTACTTCTAGGATGGCATCACATGGTTAATTATACCGTCTGGTGAAGCCCCTAAATACCCAAGTCGAGGGTGAATGAGTATCCCGCAGGGTTGAACAATCATCCCTGTTTTTTCGGTGAAATCCGTTACAAGGATGTGACTAGCGGTATATGATACCAAGGGGTTATTGAACTATTGTATGTTTTCTATAATGATAGTGTACAAGGACAGTTAGACAGGTTTTTACCTCATTTGGGAGAAGCCCAAAAATACCAGAAAAAAAAGCGATTCACTGAGTTTTTTTTTCTCCTAATGATCAGCAGTTACAAAATCTAGTAATGTAATCGACTGCGCCAGTTATTTTCTCCTCGGTGGGCTAAGAAATCGCATACCCCGTCAACACTCTTTCTCTAGCTGTGGGGGCCTTTTCAATGTGGCTGTCCGAGATTGAAGGTTTCTCACTCACCCAAACAAAAAACCAAATCAGTTTTACACAGATGCTGATGAGATCAAATCAAATTTCAAAATCGAATGCACTTTTCAGTATCTTCATTATAAGCTCCATGGCCCTATTTGACCACTTTTCCCAATTTTGATCTCTAACCCCAATTCTTTTGATATAATTTCAGTTTGAAAGTACCCCTAACTTGAATACTAAAAATCTGAAATGTAGTTATTGCATTTTATATCGGTTAAAATAACCGAATGGCTTGTACAGACCGCAAATAGCTCTCTCCGTTCACAAGATATTTATTTAGTAAAATCGGCCCATTTCAAGACGCTTCTTGGCGGCGAATCGGGCAACTAAGCCCGTGATACTAAGCCCTAATTAACCATAAATGACGCCTTACGCAATGAATTTTTTCAAGATCATTTAAAACTTTTCAATGATATATACGTTCATGATACGTAAACGAGGAAGCTATGTGCAGCACCCAACTTGGGAGACGTTTTTTAATATTTATTTATTTGTTATTATTATTATTATTTTATGTTATTTTTTTTTTATTTTTTTTATTTTTTTTATTTTTTTTAGACGGGGAATCAGCACTATTTACTCATAGTAGGTGACTATCATACAGCTGGACCTAATGGTGTAGTTTAGTTAATTGTAATGGGGTTGTGCGGGTGAAGGTGCATTAGTTTTGCTTGTGGAGACGAGAGTGGGAAACGTAGTCGCTCTCAAAACAACGCCCTTCGCGTTCTGAACAAAAGGTTTTCATTAAATCGCCAGTAACGTTCCGGGTGGGTGGCAGCTACATTCCATCTAAACAATAAACGATGAAAGGGAAGAGAGGGAAAACGGGACGGCATGTCCTTTCTTTCATCGTTCGAAAGAAAACATTCGGGGATTAGGGGGGTATTTACGTGGCTCCATGAAAAGCAGAAATGTCTTCTTTCCCGAAGACCGATTTCACGGTTATCTGTTTGACGTGAGCCGAACCTCACGAGCATCTCGGTTTCTAGAATTTTAAAATCTACATTTCAACTTCGATGAAGGACAGCAAAACATGCTGTTGTGTACTTGTACACAGACTCCCTAGTTACTACATATACAGAGCGAAAAGAGGTGAGGTATCTATTGAGAAGGTACTTGAAGAGTTCAGCAATATCAGTGTAGACTGAGATAGAAAGTACTTTTAATTCGGCGCAACAATACCACCGTGCTTGATGATATTTACAATTACATAAATATTAATGGTACACTAAACACTGCTTGATTCTCCCGAAAGTATTGAACAGAGAAGAATGCTGATTTATGCGAAAGGTTATCAACACAGAAGAATAATATTGTTTACCTCACTCAAAGAATCACCTAATAGAAAAAAATGTAACCATTTCACTGATTCTAAACTTAACGTGTAATGATTTGGAGCGATTTTCACGGCCTTTCAAAGCAGTCGCAACCTTTCCAACCCTCTTTAACATGTATTTTAACAATTTAATACTATTATAGAATGAAATATAATAAATGCTTCCACTGGTGGATGTTTTCTGCAAACTGAACTAAGTTCTCTCAAAGAGAACTCATTTTTAGCGAATTTTCATAGGAAATGAAGCTATTGCAATGGCTCCAAAAATTTTAAAATTAAAATTTTCAAGAATTTTCTTCATCGAAATCTGTTTTGAGGCATTCTTAAATGATTCCTGGATTTTAACGCTTTTTTATATGTATATATATATATGTATGTGTCATTCCAGACGATAACTCTCGATAGAATTGAGATAAAAACTTCGTTCTTTCACCAAAAAATCAAGCATTTCAAAAGAAAGGATGAGTTTGTTGGACAACAATTTTTGAGCACATTAAATTGGTCAAATTTCGAAAAATGTACCCAAAAAATCACTAAAAATGGCTAAAAACGGCCAAAAATCGTTAAATTTCTATTTTTTGCAGAATTTTAGTCAAAACTAAATTTTCAACGATTAACTAGGACATTAACAATTTTTGCTCAAAATTATGATGAAAAACGTACTTAAATGTAATCAAAATTTGCTAAAATATCTATAAAAACTGCAAAAAAATTTCAAAATCAAAAATCCCTTTTGAATCAGTGGAATTTTATTTAGAATTAGTTTTTTGCCATAAAATTGGTTTTTAACCATTTCTGTCAACTAAAATTGCTCCAATTTCAATGCAATTTAACATACTATAGTATGATAGATAGTTCATGAAAGTTCGCTCATACGATCATGCTGCATGACTGGAACTTTTTTTTCTGATATCCATCCCATGTTTCTACTCTTCTGGGAATCTTTCAGTTGCTTAAAAAACGCAACATACCAGTCGTTTCTAGAAAATATCAATATTAATAGGTAAAGATAAATTGTTTCGGGGCTTAAAAAATTTAATTCTGGAAAATACACACTCCAATGAGCGACACGATTCAGAGACCTGCTTTTCTTCCTTTTTTTTAAATCTATTTAAATGCGAATTCCCATTTATTACCTCATAGAAAAATTCTACGCTGAATAAACAGTTTTGCTAGCATGCACAAATAATGGGGAAAAATAAAGAGAAACACAGAAACACTAGTTATTCACAAAGTCATAACTACCGACTGTCGTGAAAATGGTTGAATAACTAAAACAAAACCCGAAATGCAGCTTCTATCAAAGAGGGTAACTATATTTGTTATTGCTTGGTAGAAATTCAATTTAATATTACACCAGTTTAGAGTTGAAATTATTTAAATGAAGTTAGTTTGTAGTAATGAAAAGTGGGAGGTTCAGCATTTAGTTCCATACACAAATGAATCCAACCAACGAAGCGTGGTTCGTTGAGGGAAGGTGAAATAAGCCTCAAATACTAGCGTCACGTATGAATGAGCAGAAAACCATTTTGTCCACGTTGATGGGTCTCAAATCGTTTTGCAATAAACGCAAGGAAGGGTGACGGGTATACTGGGCCTACTGCTCCTAATGTTTTAGACAACCCGAAAAGCATCAAGTCCCCATTAAGTTGTTTTCCTCCTGAATAAAGCCGCAAGCGCCCTCCATTCGCCGGTCCTTTGAGCTTGATCAACAGCCGGCTCGGCCGTTTGATCTTAGGGTTCATTTCCTCCCAACAACCTAACAAATTGGCAAAGTAGAAATATAACTAACAAAGGAGGAATGAACGTTTTTAGGGACGAACCTTGGAAGTGCGGGCAGACAACCTGTAATTAGGTGGAACCCTATTGAAATGTATCCACGTCGGAAGGATCACACACTTTTCAGGGGTGGAGTGGGGGGGGGGGGGGATCAATTATGAACCGATGCAGACTTTTCTAGAACCAAATCTTAAAAAACAGTACCCTACAACTGTGGAAGGTTATCAACCAATCCAACGCACGACAAACTCTTATAGAAAGAACAATTGAGTTAACAACTAATACAATACAAAATTGGAATACATCAGCTACGAGCACCACAGTGGAGAACGCTACAATAACTGTTTCCCTGCACTCCTGAAAAACATCCATGGTACCAGAGTTTGACAGTCATTCACGGCAAAAAAAAAAAAATTGTATATACAATAAGAAGATTTTGCAGCGGCTACATCAATATCCGGATAATCTAATGGATATTGCTTGTGGCCCAAAAGGTGGACGGTCTAATTGTAAAATAAATATCCACACTAACGGACATAATACCATGTTTCCTTGCCATAATCAGATGAAATAGCAAACGTCCAGGCACGACCACTTTGGAAACGAATTGAACCAAACAGTTCCAACTCAAAGGTTACACTAAGGTTTTTCACTTGGGGTAATGATAATGTTTTTCGTCTGGAAAAGGAACCACAGATTGTAAAAAGAACCGTTTCTTTTGTTATGAAGAAGAAAGTAACTGTCCAACTACTGGGCCACCACTGTCAAAGATCAGGAACAAGTGTCCAACTGCTGGGCGATGGTTAATTTTGACTTTGATAATAATTATTTCGAAATTCCACAATTACCCAATTAAAAAATAACATTTAGGTATCTTATCGTATTGTGACAGACTCTGAGAAGATAAGGAAAACAAAAGTTGAAAGATTTGACCGAAATCTGATTTAATAGCTAGAATTTTAGCGGGAATGCCACATAACTCTGCACTTATTGGACCCGTTACCCTCTCTGAAATGGTTTTCTGCCGTACCTATTTTTGAGTTGCTGGAAACCGCTAATTTTGAGTTGTGGCTCTTTTGCATTGGGGTGCAATATCAGCTGTTGTCCGTCCACCGTTTCCGATAAGGGTGTTCAACATGGTCTCGATTCGGCATTAGCATACCCGCTAATAGAAATAGAATTTTAAGGCGCGGCGGTTTTCTTATAAGTGTAGCAAATTTACCGCGTTACATAAAAATGTTTAACACATTATTTCCTGACTCATTACAATGTTCAGATAATTCATGTGGAACATTGTGGTAATGCAGCAGGTATGAATATCGACATAAACGCAGCGATCTGGCTCATAATTATCAGGATAGATTTGTAAAAAAAGTTTGTTAATATTGATCTGATACATATTGTTGTTTTTGAATTTTGAGTTCTGTAAATTGTTATTGTAACTACGACAGCCGAATATATATTTCTTTTTCTTCTTTTCAATCCATCAATAGTCAGGTTTTAGTTGCTTCATTAAGTTGTTCCTGTTTGCGGCCTGTGATGCCTTTCTTGATCAGTTGGTCCGTGAGTGGCGCTGATATTCACTTGCAGTATCCTCTGAACCCTGAAGAATAGAATAAATTTATCGAAAGCTTGGCAAAAGAGGAGAAATAATTTGTTTGTCCCATTCCTGATAACTCTATGATAATTTGTGGAAATCACAGCAGGAACGCTGGTGACGACTGATGGAGTGCCTCATCAAGCTTCTTGTTTCAGAAAACACTCAAGTTACTTGAAAAACAACGCATAAAAATATTGTCACGCACAAGTGAGAAACTCCGAGTGCATGAGACGGAGATATATATCTCATGAATTCGAAGGCCCTTATGTGTTCTGATGTAAAAACATTCCAAGGAGGAAATGCACGGAAGAAGCAGAACCCTCATTTGCCGAGTGGAAATCCACCCCATGGAATGTTGGCATGGAAGGCGAAGAAAGCCGCGTGTTGGATTGATGCTGTGTGACGTTTCCCAGCCCCCCTGGCTTTCCCCAGTGCAACTGGTTGACATCCGAACTCGCCTTCCTCATGTTTCTACAACCTCTTGCCAGTTTGTTTTCCTTCCTCAATGTCAACTACTCCTCAGATTTTCTCACCACATGAGAATATAATTCATAATGTTTCGCCAGGGATCGGCCACCAATGAATAAACTATTCCTTTAATTCTTGATTCTTATCGTCAGCCTTTCGAGTAGCCAGAACGAGCAAAATTCTACAATAAAGGTTCATTTTTCTCTGTAAAATTTACTGTGTTTTTACAATGGGGAACTTTCATCCGTTGGAATTTAACACTTTTGACCTCAGATTTGGATTCAGCGCACTTGAAAACCCCCACGCTGCAATTTTCACCTCAATAAGCTGTTTAATTTGGCCAATAAACGGTTAGGAAGATCACGCATGATGTAATATGGCATAAGGAAGGCTGAAGGTTTACAGAAGGATTGGGCAAGGGAGCTGAAGGTTTTGCTATCAAGCAGACGGGCAAATCTATGACGTCATAGGGCAAATTAATGTCAAGATTTTAGCAGATCCACGGGTCATCCATGGATCAATTGTGACGTCATAGGGCAAATGAATTTCAAGATTTTAACCAATCCGCGGGTATCCATGGATCAATAAGTTAGCACCCGAATGACTGTCCTCAGACCAAAAATTAACAGCACATAAAAGTGGGGCTAAAGTATTTTTTGTGCTAGCGGCAATATTCTTGTATTTCAGACTGACCCCTTAAAACTGACTTTTTTTTTTTTTTTTTTTTTTTTTTTTTTTTTTTTCCAAATCATCTTCCACTATCAGGTCCTCTTGGATATAGACGAAAACGATCAGAAACATTTGCCTTCATTTTCTTCTTGGTTAATGAAACCTAGCCTGGTTACTACCAAATCACATTACTGTATGTACATGCCTCAAGGATTGGTTATAGCTCATTAATAACTTTGCATGTAGCTCAGCTACTCGTGTTTTTGGAGCGGTTACGCAACGTAAGATTTTAACATAAATTGAAATCTTTCCATGGTGAACCATTCCCATTGGATTAGGACTCGGAGCTACATTTCCCCCGAGACGGCTCCGTTCCACGTTCATTGGAAAGAAATTTTTAAGTAACGCTGCAAAAACGTTGGTGTGCTAAAGTAAATTAAAATGTCAAAATCGTTGTCCACTCACTCATTCAAGTGGTCCAATCTTTCCCGACATATATTCTCATTCGTGGTGTTGACGCTTGGACTAATTCCCTGAAATCTTTCTCTTCGGAAGAAAAACTCATTGTTTCTTCATTATCACGAGGGAAATCAATGATTGTGGAAACATCGCGAGGTTGCGTTATTGAGAACAGCTTTGAGATAAAAATCCCATTCTTGCGCCAAAAAATCAAGCATTCTGAACGAAAGGATGAGTTCGTTGGCCAACAATTTTTGACCACATTAAATTGGTCAAATTTCAAAAAATGTACTACAAAAAGAACTAAAATTGTTAAAACCGGCAAAACATTGTTAAATTCATAATTTTTTACAAAGTTTTAGTGAAACCAAAATTATCGACGATTAACTAGGACACTAAAAAAATTTTGCACAAAATCATACAGAAAAACGTACTTCAATTTCATTAATATTTGCTGAAAAATCGATAAAAACTGGAGAAAAAACTAAAAATCCAAAATAATCTTTGAATCACCGAATTGTATTTAGTATAAATTTTTTTTGCCAAAGAATTGGTTTTAACAAATTCTTCCCTTTGAAATGGCTCAAATTTCAATGCAATTTAATATATTATAATACGAAAGGTAATTTAAGAGAATTCGCTCATACGATCATGCTGCATGACTGGAACCTCTTTATTGATCATCCAAGTTTATTTTCCGATGTTTGATATCCAATCGGTAGAATTCACGGTTGCAGCAGAATCACGAGAACGAAGGCCCCCACGAAAGTGAATGACCTGTTTCTGATAAGATGTTCAGTCCAGCTTCTGTCTGCTCGGAATTAACTGAAATTAATATCAGTGGGAAGAGGAAATGAGAGATGGGGTGCGGGCGAGAGATGGCGGCAGAGACAAGCGGCGTTCAACCACAATTAGCACCTGTCACGGCCTTTCCCATCAACCCAGTTTCCGGCTCGTCACACCCCCCCCACCCCTACTGCTTCCCGCGTTAACACGATTAACACTGTTAATGCAATGAGCATCAATATCAACAACGTACGTCGCATCCGATACCTGTAATCACAGGAATATGCAACCGAGATGTGCAAACAGTAGACACCGAAGAGCTCAGATGCTGCGTAAGTACTAAAGCCACAAGCAGGTATCCTACCAAGACACAAATATTTATTCACAACCAGTAGCTTACCGATAAGGGGACATATCGATAGCAAATTTACTGAGAACTGAGATAGTTATATGAGTAGTGTAAACCTGTACACTTACATTCGAACGCTAATTAAAACTGACGACATCATCCTGGAGCTGTTTTTTCGCATAAAAACGTACGAAAATAACTGAGATGTGGTTGATTTTAAGCTCCAAACCGGCCTATCCTGAAGCTTTTTTGCTTGGAAACGCACACACACAGTAAAATTACATAATGCCTGCTTTTTAGTTATTAAAAAGTAACAATAAAACCAAGGTCGGCAGGTAAAAATGTATTAATTTGTCGCGCACTGGTGGTGTGGCCGCCAGCAAGCAGGCGTATAAAAATCTCAATACGATGGTAAAGGACCTTTTGGCTAATTCGTGTGTGTTTCGTGCTTTTGGGGAGCATCCCCATTATAATCTACGATACATTGTAAACTTACCGTACACGTCGACTCGGTATGTTGCTGCCGCCTTCTCTCCGCTGCTGCTACGCTTAATCGACTATAGTAAGTATTTTAATCAGCTACTTGGGGCAGTAATCGTGAAAGTATTTGTGGAGCCCAAGTTTTTTTTTTCTCCCTATCAAACTGTCCTACCACAACGTGCTTTTTGTTAAGCTCGTATTACACTTCCGTGTGTTGAAGCTGAAGGTTTGTATTTTTGTTCTCAGCCCCAACAAGCACGAAACGTACACAAATTGGCCAAAAGAGCCTTTACCATCGTATTGAGATTTTTATACGCCTGTTTGCTGGCAGCCACAGGTTTTTTTGTTCCTTTTTGACTAACTAAAAAGCAGGCAGTATGTAATTTTACTGTGTGTGTGCGCGTTTCCAAGAAAAAAAGCTTCAGGATAGGCCGGTTTGGAGCTTAAAATCAACCACATCTCAGTTATTTTCGTGCGTGTTCATGCTAAAAAACGGCTCCAGGATGATGACGTCAATTTTAATGAGCGTTCGAATGTAAGTGTACAGGTTTACCCTACTTATATGCGAACGTCCTTTGGGATCTTGATTGAATAATACAGCATATCAGGAATCTAGGTCCCCCCCCCCCCCCCCAGAGGTGCAATGGGGGCCTAAATGCTCGATAAAAAGGTAGAGGAGAATGACAGTATCCCGTCAGGGAGATACCACTCCTACTAATAGCTTTTATGAGCCGTGTTCGGAGTAGATTGGTTTCCAGGGACCTGGATCACTCATCCAACGCCAAACTCAGCTTCTCAAAAATACGAGAAAAGGCGTGCGACGCCCGTTGTTCACCAACGGAGCGACCACAGCGCATTCTCTGAGATCCCGATGGGAATTCTGTCACACTCCCCCATTTAAAGACATACTTGATTGAAGATCAAGTATGTTAGCTAGGTGGAATAGTTACTGGCTGAGAACTGATGCTCATTAATAACTAGCTGCATTGGGAATAAACCGTGGCTCAACTATGGAGACTTTTACCTTAAGGAAAATAAAATAGATATAAATTAATATGCCCAAGATTGGGGACTTAAATTGGGCATTAGCCCTGGAAATTGAATAATTGGGAACAATGCCCTTGAATAATTGGGAACAATGCCCTTGAATATTTGGGAACCAAGCCTGGGTATAAAGAATAATAATAAAAATGGCAAAGGCCAGGTATACCATAGGTATGATATTGAAATTATAAGAAGGGGAATAAAAGAGAAATTATAAGTCAAAGATCAATGAAATTATTTATATACCAAAGGGTGATAATGGGAATTCCTTCTGGAACCCCGGGCCATGTTTCTTCTGAAACATTAACGCCCCAAAAGATAGTGGATTGGACTACTAGGCGTCAGCCGTGCATAATCCAAACCACGCTCTGCTACCTGGATCACCCATCCAACGCCAAACTCAGCTTCTCAAAAACACGAGAAAGGCGTGCGACGCCCGTTGTTCACCAACAGAGCGACGACAGCGCATTCTCTGAGATCCTGACGGGAACTCTATGACGGGAACTCTGCCACAAGCATAAGTTTTCCTCGCATCTCTAGTGTTGCCAGACGTCCTCTTTTTGCGGGAACATTTCCTATTTTTCACTCAATCATACCCCCCTCCTCCTTTTCGTGACCCCACTCTCTTTTCCAGCATTTTCTCACGTTGAACTACATGCTTGGTTAAAATTTTGGTAGGTACATCAGGAGTTGAGACTTGTTTGGTTGGTTACGGGGCTCGTATGTCCCTCGTAGACACTGATGTAAAGTTGAGACTAGAGAAAGGTAAAAACAAACATGGGTGAGGGTACCATGCTTCATTTGTGTCTTTGGGATTTTTTTCGAGATTTGGTTAGTGGGAGGGATCAAGAACAAGCCATGATATAAGAGAAATAAAACAGCAATTAAATTTGCAATATAATTGCCTGGTGCCTGTAGTTCGGTCTCTTAAACTCTTTTCATATAACTCTGTTCACCAAGTATCAGGTCCACTTTGTGGAATATCTGAAGAGAGATTACTTTTCCAATTTTTATCAGTTCGCTAGTAAGTACTGGTAAAACAAATAATTTACTCACAATCTCTAACTTCCAAATGTGCTGGTTGTAAAATAATTCAGAAAGCAATGTAAAAAAAGTGCTAAATTTTTTATAAACAATTTATTTTTTGTTAATATTTCAATACAATATATTATTGGTAGACCTTGGAAAGTTCCAACTTCTTTATTTAGCACTATAAAACATGAAGTATCGAGGCCTGAATCAATGATCTCTCAGAAAATTGACATACCAATTTACGTTCCTTGATTCTTCCATACATCAAGCATGAAAATCCCTCATTCAAATTCCAACTACAAGTTTATATATGTGAGAATTGTGTAATTAGTCAATATACATGTACCCCTCTTGGAATCCACAGTTCCCCTTTATATTCCTTTTCAAGATCTACAATACTCCTTACGGGGTCAGGCAACACTGAGCATCTCTCCGTTAAGAAATTTATTATTTGACACCCAAGTCGAGAAGCTTCAACGACGTAACTCAGTACCTCATTGTCACCTATACCAAACAAATAGCCTACCTCATTATTTAAAAAATAATTAAATATAATTGAGAGTCAAATTTTACGGATGTGGTTTACTAACAATTAGTGTACGTTGCATGGTGGCCATTACGCCCCAAAAGTATTACCGGTAGGAAATTAAATATAATGTTTATATGTAAACCATCCTCACAAAAGGTACAGATGCAATGCGAGGGCCCAAGACAGACTCGTTCACTTCTCCAGTTATACATACCTGCAACAAAATATAAGTTTGCGTTAATGACACAAAAGTTACAAACATATAGCAATCTATCAAATCTATCATCTATATACATAAAAATCAATTGCTGTTCGTTAGTCTCGCTAAAACTCGAGAGCGGCTGGACCGATTTGGCTAATTTTGATCTTAAATTATTTATAAAAGTCCAGAGAAGGTTTAAAAGGCTTAAAATTTAAAATCTGACCCATAGGGGATGTTTTAGGGGAGAAGGGGGAAGGGGCAATTGATTGTCGAGTATGTTTGGATTACTCCAATTCAAGTCAAATACTACTTTTTCAAATCTGACCCACAATGGAGGGGGAGGGGGTGGGGGAGTTAAAGTGTTTCGAACGTCACTGAACGAACAGGGGATCTGAGTTGTCGGATAAATATGTTTGGAGTATTCTAACTTAAATCACAGGCTACTTGAAAATTTTCAAATCTAACCGATAGAAGGGGGTGTTTTAGGGGAGGGAGGGGGGAGAAATGGGGTATCTTTGTCATCACTGAACGAATTGGGGATTTGATAGTCGAATATGTTTGGATTACTCTAATTCAAGTCGAAGACTACTTTTTTCAAACTGAATACTGGTGTGAGGGTGGAAGTATCACGGCTTCTTCCTTTTTATGTGTTTATTGACGTCACAACTAGTTTCGCCCTTCCAAAAGGCCTCATCAGGTGCTACAATATAACAATTGGTTTTATAAATAATGGTAGATACAGAGGTACTATGTGCTATTTGTTATCTAATAGGTACAGGTACTTACAATAGGGGGACAGATCCATACGAGGTGTATTTTGTCATGGTGTTGCAGATCACTATATGATCATAATTTCTAGACCCTTTCAAGCCATTGAACAACTGAGACTGGAATTATAACTTCTGCAACACCATGACAAAATACACCTCGTATGGATCTGTCCCCCTATTGTAAGTACCTGTACCTATTAGATAACAAATAGCACATAGTACCTCTGTATCTACCATTATTTATAAAACCAATTGTTATATTGTAGCACCTGATGAGGCGTTTTGAAAGGGCGAAACTAGTTGTGACGTCAATAAACACATAAAAAGGAAGAAGCCGTGATACTTCCACCCTCACACCAGTATTCAGTACGAAGAAATGGCTAACTACACGAATACCTTTTTTCAAATTTTTGAAATCTGATCCAGTGGGGAGGGTTAAAACGTTTTGAACGTCACTGAACCAACTGGGGATCTGAGTGGCCGAATCTATCAGAATTACTTTAACTTGGGTCACAGGCTATTTGATAATGTTCAAGTCAACCTGTGCAACGCACGGGTGAACCAGCTAGTCTACAATAGAAATGTAGCATAAATCTAACATAAATGTTCACCAAAATTGAATGAAATTTCAGGGTTTTGTCCGTAAGACCAAAGTTTAACATTTCAGCGCTGACCGGCTGAATACGAATACCATGTCAATAATCATCTTGTTTCCTGAGAGTGCAACCGAAATTATGACAAATAATATAAAATGAATTTGATGGAACAACCTAACATGAATTCTGTCAATAATGACATGAATAATAGATTTTGGCAGCTCCTCCTTTCATGGTAAGATTAGTACAGGTAACTCTGATCAAACGACATTAATAATTACAAAGTCAATAATACTGTTTTAAATAAGCTCTGGGTAAGTAGCCAACATCAAGCCTACTTGCTACCACTAATGGGTTTCTTGCAAAGGGTAATTAGTCAGTATCTTTTTGAGAACCCTATTGCATCAGTGGTTATAACGAAACAGTGGAGTTACTTATGTTCGTACTTATTTTCATCCGTTTGCATCTTATTAATCTCAATAGGGAAAAGTGAGATCAAACGTACTACAGTCTAATTATTTAGTCAATGGATTTATAAGTATTTGTAGTACTCGCTTTGGCGGTAAATGGACTAAAATTGTAACGATTCAGAGGAGGTTAGCATGGCCCCTGCCCATGGACGACTCGCAAAATCTTGAAGCGTTACACATTTTTCCTATTACTGTCCCACCCATCACAGTTCAAAACCATCCATCCCTTACAAGATCCATCGAGGAATGCTGGCCCAGAGCTAGTCACATCTGAAACGATGGTTCCTTCATAGATGGTAAGATCCTTGGTAGGATCTGTGTACTACGATGCAACTCATCGCGTCATTGCTCAATTGAGATTGGAAGACTTTGCGTCAATTTATACTGCCGAGCTTATCGTACAGCACGAAGTATATGTTGTGCGTCGCGATCCGTGCTGGCTGAGACGAGTGATCTTCCTGATCGATTCATTGAGTGCCATTCAAAATTTCGAAACCTCAACCCAAACTCAGCCTTGAACTTCTTAGAGGGCGAAATCGTTAGGACATGAAAATCAGCAGACTTCAGGATGGCGATTGAGACTGATGTTGGTAAACATCCACTCGGGAATAGTAGGTGACAAGCTGGCAGACTCCTATACCTGAAAAAGCCACAAAACGTTCAACAGTCTACATCCAGACGCCGGTGTACTACCCAATGGATCTCCACAGACAATTTGGGGAACGGATGATATTAGAGTGGCAACAACTTTTTGACCGCAATCCATCAATCCACCAGGTAACCTGTACAAGAAGCTCTTGTTCGTACGTTATTCAGGGTGCATCAATCAACAGCGCCCAATCCAATCACGCCAACCAAAATTATTACAAATCACATAAAATGGATTTGTGAGTACTATCTTAACATAAATTCTGTAAATAATGATGTTGTTTTCAGAGAATGAACAAGAAGAGCAGGAACAATGAAACATAACAAAACCGTTGGGCAAGAGACTCCTGTACGTACCTACGTTATTTAGAGTGGATAAACGAGGCTAACGCCAACCAAAATTATCACAAACCACATTATAGAGGTTGTGAAAACAATCTTATATAAGTTCGGTCATTAATGATTCTGGTTTCTGAGAATAAACAAGAAGACCAGATGAAACACGACAGGGAATCTTTGAACAAGATACTGTGGTACGCACGTTATTTACGTTATTGCGGTGTTTGCACGACTAGCGCTAACAAAAATGATTACAAATCACATAAAATGAATTTGTAGCAACAACCTCACATAAATTCTGTCAATAATGATCCTGGTTCCAGGGAATGAGACCCATTGAACAAGAGCCTGTTCGTATGTTATTTAGCGTGGATAGCGTTGTTTGAACGACTAACGACCGCAGCTATGAGAGGGACCCGGTAAATTGGAAAAAACTCCCATTTGAAATTGATAGAGGAGGTCGGGGGTTATCTCTCGGGGCCCGCTCATTGATAGCTCGCCCGCTAATCAGATAAATAATGCTCCCCGCTATAAGAAGGATCGCTTTTCACCTTTCCTCCTTCTACACGCTTCTTTCCTTTCTGCCCCTTGCGGAGGAACATTATCCCCCCCACCCATTTCACCATTTTCTTCTCGCCCTCGCCAAAGACCGCACACTAACAGCCAGCAGAACAGAGTTACGACCTATTGTACGCCTGCAGTTGTTCGTTTAACTGGGCCACTATATCTACCGAATTGCTATAATTTGTAGCGACGGTCCTCGTCATTTCAATGAGACCTCAACGACAGCGAGCGCATGCATGTTTGTGACTGTCGTGTCCGACCTTATTAAATGCAGTTCTCTCAAAATAAATTCATTAGATGAGCCTTAGGAGAAGAGCAAAGCGTTAAGGGCACTTGGTACCCCAAAACAAATTTTTCAACTTTTTGTTTGTTTTGGTCTTAAATAAAACTAGATTCATTCCTAAACAAGATAATATATTACATGTAATATTTACAAAATTGAAAAGTCTCATAAATCAGCTTAGAAGTTGCCCGCGTCATAGTCGGCCGCCCCTGCTTCTTCAAATTCAGCCAACCAATTTTATCATTGTTATCATCTTATCATTCTGGTTGGTTGGTTCGTTGGTATTATGCTCTGACTGTGTGAAGTCATTGAGGTTACTAACTCATTCACACACATTCAAGTCATATTAGTTCACCAAAACGTCGCAGAAGCGCGAATATCGTTACTTTTTCGTTTTTCGCCTCTCCTGAAAAGTAGCATATTTTTGCGAATCTGTCCCTATATCTTGGGATCTACTGAACCGAATTCATTTTTCTTTCTTTAGAAAGTTACCTCTCAACCTACTGTAAAAATCTGCGGGAATAGTTTATCGAAATAAGTTATTGTAATTACGGGACAGATAATCGAAGTTACCTGAAATACCACCCGATATTTCCGAAATTGGCTTCGATATTGTAATGCGGCAAATTAATATTTTTTCAATCTGATTCCGCAGATTTTTAAATCTTTACTAGATCTATCAGTTAAAAAAAAGATCATCGAAATCGGCCCAACGAGTGCCCAGATAATGGGTCACGGATTTCGCCATTTTAGGGGGGGTACCTAGTGCCCTTAAAGGGCAATAGTGCTCTCTCTCTCCAGGCTTCTGGTTGCAGGACGTTCGGTTTCCAATCTGTCCATTAAGCGAAAATACTTCTTACATAGGTCGGGCTCAACCCAAGTGATTAAACTCGTCTAGTGTTTGAATATTTAGATACAAGTATCCAAGAAGAATGAGCCCCCCGCCCCCCAAGGCCAATTTTATAATATATATTGCAATATTACATTTGAAAAGAGATATTTTCAGATTGTAGCCATCTCAAGCATTACGAAAGGTCTAGGAAACAGTATTCAAGCTGATATATTAAAAATTTTCTCTCTATAAACTCTCAAAGACTTGTCGTATCCGAGCCAAAGCTAATCGAATACCGTGAATACCAAATACCCATAGCAAACATCAAACAAACATTATTGAATCTGAATTCATAACAAAAAATTGAAACAAAATTTACAGATACAAATAATGAAGTCAATTTGGTCCTGAAATAAAAACTCGTTTAACCCAAAGAACTCCGTTAATAACGCTTCTTGTTGATTAATTTGTACAGCGAAAAACAATGTTCTTGAAAAGAAAAGTTTGGCCCGTCAGAGACAATATCGTCATCAAGAGAATGCTTTCTATAATTATGTTATGAAAGGAACTGGCAAACCAGCCCGATTGTACAACGAAGCCCCTAGTTTGGATTAGATGAACGAGACCTCAGAATAGGAATGAGTTGAAAATGACAATATAATAACAGTTAATAGTCGCAATATCCGCGAGGAAATCTATCTTCAGAGTGGTATTGATCAAAAATCAATACTAATTAGGCGCTTCCGGGGCCATTATGGTTTAGTTATAGTTAAACCTCTAATTCCCGGTGTCAAACATCGAAAAACGGAATTATCGTACGTATAAAACGTATAAAGCTCTCGCTGTATGGAAATGAGTGGGGAAATGTGTGATTCTGAAAGTTTCTTCGGTGTTTTCCAGGTTGGTGTTACGAATATGTATCTATCAATCACTACGTGATTCAGCTTGGAAAAATACCCTAAAATCATGTATCATGTGAAGCAATTTAATATCTTCAAAAACTCGGTTCTTCAAATGTTTTGCTCTGTTTGTGCGTTATTGCTCATACGATCGTCGTGCGTTACTGAAGCTTTTTAGTGAATTGTTGAGCACATTTTTTGAAATTTACCAATTTAATGTGCTCAAAAAGTGCTGGCCAAAGAACTCAACCTTCCATTTGGAAAGCTTGTGTTTTTGGCGCGAGAACGGGATTTTTATCTCGATTCTGACGGGAGTTATCGTCTGGGATGGCGATATATATATATATACGGATTCCAATCAAGAAATTATTCAAAAAATCCTGATTTCAAAATGTTCCGTGCCATTGCGAAGTTCGTTTTTTACGAAAATTTGGTAAAACATTAACACAATTTTTTTTTTACCCATAGACACCTTGGGTGTGAGTAAATCATCTTGGAACCCATCTCAATCGATTCAGCGAGCCAGAAAACATAGTAAACCATCCCATTTACAGACATATTCAACCGGTTTGAGGTTTTGTCCCGAAATCGGACATTCGGTACAACTGTGCTTTAGAATAGGAGTTGCCTAAAGGCGGAAAAACATTCAGGCACGCTCCTAAGAGCTCCTATAAACGACATGGAGTGGTCTCAGAATTTTCCAAAAGTGATTTCTATGAAGAAATTTAACGAAAAACTCATTTGTTAGATTTCGTTTTCGAAGCCACTGAAATAGCTGTTTTATCTGAAAAGTGGTAAAACCTGGTCATAAATCTTGAAAAATACAAAAGTTCTTGCAGCATGTCTGATACTTCATTCTCTAAGGAAGTCATTCAAAGAGATATTTATTTTGTTCATTCACATGAAACCGCGGTATCGGCTCGATTCGACAGCTTTTGAAGAACGCGTCACTTAGCCAGCTAACCTTTCGATCTCATTGATCCACCGGTTTCTGTTGAGTCAAGCGGAGTCGGGGGGGTTTCATTTACACTGGCGGAACGTCCTCGCGATAACGCGGATAAGGGGGCCAGCGGTCATTACTACGGATTTTGTCGGAGGACAAAGCCCGTAGGTTGAAGTTGTGGGTTGTTTCATAAAATCAAATGGCTGGAAGTTAGAGGGGGCCGTCCCTATGATACCAAACCCCGTTAACCCTACCTATTCAGTTAAGGCTTCGCCCGTGCTTTCACTTCCAGTTTGAGGTACTGCATTTTGAATACGGCTTTTTTTCCGTCGTGTCATCCTCAATATTTTCTTCTTATCGAGCATCATATGGGGCCTCATTCAATAGGTTACGAGTTTTTCAAAAAAAGGAGGATTCCCCTTTTTTCTTCTGAAATCGTCCAATCGCACAGAAGGTGTGGATGATAATAGAGCCTTCTTTCCCCTTGGCTTGTGTCAACCGTCAGGTGGGCCGGGGAAGGCGGCCTTATTCTTATCGCTAAACGCTCCTTCCCACAAAGCCACTCTCACCATTGAAGTGGCCTCAGGATGAAAGAAGGGGGGCACTGCCTCCCTCTCCACCCTCACCACCCCCACCACCCCCTCCTACCCCTCGTTCCATATAATTTGATCGATGAGCCCTTCGTTTGAATTACTCGTTCTCCCCTCTCCACCTTTGGCTCCCTAAGAGGATAGGCAAAGTCGGTTCCATTCCCAGCTCCAAGAGGAATCAGTTTATTCAATTCTCAGAATAGCACTTCATCAGGCTTTTCTTTCTAAGTGCCCTCTGCACAACGTATACGTTCCACACTTTGTTCCAGGGCTTGTTGCTCGTGAAGAAACAGTCAAGTCTGAAGTACAGGATAACATACGAGAAGAGTTTCTTGAATGTAATCTGGGATTTGCTACCTCGCTATTTCTCATTTTATTAGAGAACTGTACTGTACACTTGATTACCCGCCTTTATCGGGCGGACCGTAAGGCTCGGGAAATGACCCAATGGAACACAAACATATATTTACATACCGACATATGAAGTTCCATACATGCAGCATGATAGAATGAACGAATTTTCGTATATTTATTGCTGAATTGTATTGAAATTTGAGCACTTTGAGTGCATAAAAATGGTTAGCTACCAAATTCATGGCAAAAAAAAGTTTTTCAAATAAAGATTCTGGATTTTAAGCATTTTTTGCAGTTATTATCGACTTTTTAGCATATATGCTAAATATAATAGTATGCGAATATAATTCTCTGCATATGTAAAATGTTAAAATGCCATTATTTTTATTTTCTATTCAATTTAGAAATATATTTAATGTTAAAATTTATATACTGAATCATTATAAACTCACACATGAGCGTACACATAGACACACACGCACGTACTACACGCATACTCACAGGCATTTATTTAGAGCTTCATGCAAATATAATCATTATTTTGTTCAATAAAATGTTGTTATTTTTGTTTTTCTAATCATATTTGATCACAAAATAGGTCAGAACAATGAAACTAGATGAATATTCTATTGTATAATGACACATAAATAATATTTTCTTCTGAATTTTGGCGATTATAGCGTATTTTCATTATTAAAGTATCTGAATTTAAAAAAAATGGCTCAATGTTTGATTTCAGTTTTTGATGAATTATAATCCTAACATATTCCCTAATCATATTTCGAAAGAAAATTTGAAGCACTTTGAGCTCAAATCCGATCGAGGACCACCGTGTGCGAAGGACCGTTCCAGCTTTGAGTCTGTAGAATGATTATCGACTGCACATCGGTACCTAGAATCAAAATTTTCTGCAAGGGCAGTGATTAACAACATTTTTAACTCATTACCAAAATGAAACATTATTGTATTTTCATCAAATTTATTCAAAGCATTCAAACAACTATCTTGGTAGGTTTTTTTTTTTTAACTATCTTTTTAGGATTTTTTAAAGCATTAGGTATCAAAAGTGATTGCCCCCCTGACCGCGACAAATCTCCATCACCTCAAAGTTAGATCTAACGACAGGTGTCTGCGTTCCAATGCATTTATCTTCCAATCAGACGTATTACCTTTCTTAAAAGCAACCTTTGGAAAGGTTCCATGCCAGCTATTTTCCAAATAGCAGTCCCTCCGATGTGTATACGATAGCCGCCTGTATCCCTCATCCCGTAGCTAGTTCTTGCTAATTCCCATTTGGCTTGAAGGGTTTCCGCTTCGATTAGAGTGATGGACACGAAGCGTTAGGTTACTCCTAGTCCATTAAGCACTTGATAGACTAGATCGGTATTCCCAATTTCAATCCTTTCCAGCTGCCACTCAGATAATCAACTCTTTTATAAAGCCAAAATCGAAGCTCGTTACCTTCAACTATCGAGAGCATGATTTCGCTCACACTTAGACTCTTAATTTCATTACTCCCAGGATACCTCGTATTCGCCTCGATTTAGCTCGGCATTACAGCCTACAGTTTAAGGTTGGGATTAGCGAATAACCAGAGCAAATCCTGTTGTTTGTCACTCGGAGTTGGATTTCAGTGAAACTTTTTTTTTCTCCAGAGTTTGAAAATTGGATAGTTGAGTTTAGATCCGTCGATAATAAGTCCTGTCGCATTCACCTCGACAAATTACTTTCCGACAATTAATATGTGTGAATTTCTATGATAACTGGAAAGTGGATAAACTCTGATTTGTTGCTCATGGCTTAAGGGGACCCGCTAGCAAAAAATTTGAGAAAAATCGATTTTTTTCTGTCATAAAACGATGTATTAACATCTAGGGAACAATTAAATTCAATAACATAGTCAAATTTATGCTAACAAGTGCGTAAATTTTTTGTTTCAGTACTGGCTAGATGGTTGCTCTGTCGTCTTTATTGTTGAATAACGGTTTACTGGTCCTTTCCTTTTTTTAAAAATTCGGGTAGAACCACCCATTTTCAATAAATAATCAAAAGAAAACGAAAAAACGAAATTGGGCCACTAAAAATCACAAAGAAACCATAAGATGTAAAGATAAGATGTAAGATGTATGATAAGAGTCGAATGATGAGTCTCTTCATCAATTTCTTCTTTGTCTTTATTTGACTGGACTACAACCATGGGTATTATGTTTATATTATCCATGGATGACATAGTTAAGCTGGGGATACAACACTTCATTTCAGATAGGTCTAGGGAAAGCAAAAACAGCTTCTATTCGCATAATGCGTTGCGACGTCATGAAAAGATGGATGCTGTTGGTTTTTCTGCTCTCCTGTAAAGTAATGTTTTTTCATGTTCACGGGCGTTCTTCTTCGGAACGGTTAACCCTATTCACTTGATTTTTGTTTTGTTTTGAAGAAGAGATCTAGGCCAAGATATTAACGTAGCGGTTTTACAAAATATTGATTTCAACTGCCGCTAGATGTTTCTGAAGTAAAAAAAAATATGAAGTTTATTCCATGATACCTACGAATTCGTGTTTTTGAGATACCTGAAAACCCCTATGTTAATTAAAAATTGAGAATATAAGGAACAAAAAGAAAAAAAAGCACTGAAATCGGTTGCAGGGGGGCTGAGGAAAACGCCTGTAAAAAGAGGTCTATTAATGGCGGGAGGGGGGTGGGCGCCGGGTCCCCTTAATGAATTAGTTCTAGATTATTCTTGATCATGATATGTAGTTACTTCGGAAAATATTGATGTCCGATCTAACTGTATCGCGATTTTAACAATCGTTGATGCGTTTTGGTGCAAACAAGGCTGTCGCAAAGAAAGCAATAAGTAACCGCTGTAACAGTTATTGATCGGTTTTTGGAGATCTACCGAATCAGGGATAGAGGGTGAATCAAATCAGCGGTAAGATAGTAATTACCGCTCTACGGAGTTGGATTACAGACCATCATTTCAACCGGTATTACCCTAATGGTGCTGGGACAAGTGCGAAGGCGAACAATATGTTCAACAGTTCAACTCAAACTTTGTTACCGAAGCGGAATAACCGATGGTAAGACAATACCTAGACCCCGAAACGGCTGCTTTTGAACCTTACTTCGAGACATTCAACTAACCCAGGCAACTAAACTCCCGCACGAACTGAAATTAGGATCGGATTGAGACCAGAGTAATGGGACATAACCAATGATCGTTTCAGAAACTTTTAGAAGTTTAGTTAAGGTGAATCAAACTAAGACATTTCTATTGACAACATAATCTCTATTCGCAACATTATATCGAGGTATTTCATTCAGTCAGAGCTATATTAAAACTAATTTAGGAGAACGTGGAACGCCAATAAGACCACCAGAAAGGTCATCTTTATTTTTTCCAACAGATTTGACTAATGAAAAAAATTGTAGGATATCAGGAAATTTGCATTGATTTTCGGTGACTATAAAAGGCCGCGTGCTCAGCTGATATTCTCTGCATAATATTTCTGAGTAGAATGGGTAAACCGCCACATTCTCAAGTGATTCCTACGGAAGAGCCAATCGTCCGCTTGTTTTTCGTTGCATTTAATGATTTCATCAGTATCAACTGCTGGGTGTAGTTTGCATTCAAGCTTTCAAAATATTTCAAAATAACTAAAAGCTCTGAGGACAGCAGAGTTTCTGTGGAATAAATTGAACCCATATCCCAGACTCTGAGCTTTCTGAGGTAGTATTTTATAATGCCGGAGAAGAAGAGCTAATACAATTATTGGTATTGAATTCTTATCCATAAATCCAACCGCAACTTACAAAATCGAGATGGATAAAAAAAACTCCAGTCATGCAGAATGTTCGTATGAGCGAATTTCGTGAATTGTCGTATGATATTATGCTACTTCTTCTTCTTCTTCTCTAGGCGCCGTAGACGTAAGCTATCCATAGGCGACAAATCCATTCTCCGTCAAACAAGTGTACGGCCGATGACACTTGCCTTGAGAGTCGCAAAGTCTTGAATTCCAATCCACCTGCGAATATCTCGAAGCCAAGAAAGTCTTTTGCGCCCAATCTCACACCCTTTATCTTTCATTCAAGAATAAGTCGCTGAAAGGCGTAGCGGCTTCCTCGTAAAATATGCCCGAGGTACCCATGTATGCGTTTTTTCAAAGTCGTAAGCAATTGTTGGTCCTGGAAGCCTGCATGCTGCATAACCTCTGTGTTTCTCATTCGCCGCACCCAAGAGATACGAGCATCCTTCTGAGGCACCACATCTCAAATCCTTCCAGACGGAAAATAAAAGCTGCCTTTAGCGTCCAAGTTTCAGCCGTAAAGCAAAACTGACCATACATACCACTTCAGCGTGCGATATCGGGCCTCAAAACTTCAGTGCTTATCACATAAGAGAGCTTTCATGTGAACAAATGTTGATCTGACTTGCTCAATTCTGGAACTAATTTCGACTTCAGGATTCCACTTCTCATTTACAGAGGCTCCAAGGTATTTAAAGTTTTTAACTCGCTTCAAACACACATCTCCAACCTTAATAATGCCACCATCTACGTTGCTTCGTGAGACAAACATAAACTTAGTTTGGGAGATGTTGATTTTTAGGCCAGTATTATGTTACAGTAGTATGAAAACGAAAAAACAAAATTGAAAGAGTGGGGAGGACGTCCAGGTTTTCCTGACATGGGGAGGAGGGAGAGAGAGATGAAAGAAAGTGTCCGTATAAAATGACCACCAGTTGAGTTTAAAAAAAAAAAAAAAAAAAAAAAAAAAAAAAAAAAAAAAAAAAAAACCTCAGGAAGAGGATAGTTGTTGAATAGTGCGAAAGAAACCATTTAATGGTTAAACTGTTCCTGGTGCGGGTTGCCTATCTTGTCCGCAGTAGGCGTCGATACATTTCGCACTTTTGATTACATGACTTGTCTTATATAGAAGTAGTTCTCTTCCTGATTAAAACCCGTTTCTCTCGCTCTCCCGTATTTCCCGTTTTTTCTTTGAATAATATTACCTAATTCCCATTCCCTATTTATATCGCTATCAGTAGTGATACCACGGAGCACTCCTGCCGAGATGCCCAGCCAATATAACTCCGTGGCACTTTTACTGCACCTCACCCCATGCCATGCAAGGTCGCGGCATGACCTTGATGTTGTCTGTCGCCAGCCCTTCTAGCTCGGTTAACACTAGCCGCAGGTTGTTTCTATCAGACTTATTTTACACGCGCACGCACGCGCGCGCACACACACCGTCACCACTTGTTTGAAAGTAAATTGATTTAAAAATTAATTCAAGGATTATTATGTTTGAATGATTCGGCTATAGTAAAGGAAATATGCAGCAATGATGCTAAACAAAAAAACAGCCATTGAATCCAAAGCCGAGGGTACCACTAGACGGTTGTTGTTACGTTCAAGTAGAGTTATAAACTTACAAAGCCGTTCGACAGTGGTAAAGATGGGAGAATGTGGTGAAGGAGATGTATGAGGGGGTTAGTGAAGGAGTTGTTGTATTGTACTCACTGAGTGTGAGTGAGAGGGGAGATAAGAAGCTTCACGTCTATGGCTTTTGATTGCCACTCGAAAAAGTTGGGATCCGTCAAGAAGAGGAAAGAAAAAATCCTCCCCTTGTCACGCCAGAGGCCTCAGAACAGCGGTGAGAGTGAGAGCGGTGAGGGGGAGAAGACTTCTCCAACTTCGGTATAGAAAGACTCGGAGAGAGCATTCCAGTGCCGGAGGCAAAGTTTCCCAAATATTAAGACAATATAGGACTAATGGAAATTGGTCGGGGTGGAGAAGGAGCAGAGTCCTGGTTTCGCGAGGTTTGGGACAGCGCTGGGAGGTCTGGCCCGGAAATATCTCCCAACAGGTAGGAAAGGGGTGGTAAACGTGGGCCGAATCTTCAAATAATTGGTTTTATTCTACTTGAAACACCGCGGAACAGTAGAGAAGGTCGAGAATTTAACGAGAGGGCCGCACGTTCCTGGCTGCAATGAAACCAAGACTTCATACACGGAGCGAGAACTAACAAGCGGCTACTGCTACATGGGCTGAGAACACTCCTTTCCCGGTAGCTACTTATTTCGACCAGCAACAGATTTTCATTCAGATCGCATAGCAAAAACAAGTGGTTTAAACCAACTTACTTGATTATGGCTCTGGTAGGTAAACAGCAAAATACCATGATCTCAATGGAAAGTTTACAACATTCGGAGAAAGGAGAGAGAGGGGGGGGGGGGGGATTGGCTTCTGAAAGCTGAATAAATATTCTTAAATTAAATAATAAAATTCCTCCCAATTCAAGTAATTTAAGAGTTTTAAGAGAGTGTTATTTAAGAGTTCTTAAGAGTGTTTTAAGAGAGTGTTATTTAAGAGTTCTCATTTCACCCAATGGTTTATCGATTTTAAAAAAATTTTTTTTACATAGTGGACGTGGGGAAGACAAATTTGTCATTACACTATAGGCCATGCGCACATCAATCGCTGCTGCGCTCACAATTGACAGCTGGGCGAAAAAGAGGGGTTACCATTTGCTGTACGAAGATGTGATCCCAAGTTTCGGTACGGAAGTTAGTGGAAAAACGTTGTCTATTTCCACGAAAAATATAGAGTTACAATGTTAAATAGATTTCGACGGTTAGGCCATCATCAGTAACAAACAATAACGAAGAAATCTATTTAACATGGTTACTCTTCATTTTTCGTGGAAATAGACAACGTTTTTAGCGAATTTTTGTAAAAAAATGAAGCTATTGCTATGGCTCCAACAATTTTTAAATCAAAATTTTCGAAAATATTCTTCATTGAAATCCGTTTTGAGACATTCTGAAACGATTCCTAGAGTTTAACAATATTCATATATATATAGATCGACAACATCACATCTCACATCAACTAGGTAGGCATTTAGTAGGTACCCTCCAATTTCGGTACGGAAGATTATAATCGGGGAAACCCGGGAAGCTGAGTTATTTTCTAATCACGTTGGTATACGCAACTCACCTCTTCCATTCAACTTAATAAAATTCTTCCCCCCTCTTTGGTTCCACTAGCCCGTCTCGACAATTTTATCAAAGGTCACAACCAAATATAAAGCCGTTCAGTCGTTCAACCAATCAATGAAGTTCAACATTTTTCATATTTTTACCTTTGGGAATGATTTGTAGGTAGTCTTGTGCAATACTATGTTTTATGTTAAAGCTCACGGCAAATTTTCAAAATAATATTATGATATAAATACCTATTTTAAGATGTTAGGAGCATGTTAGGTAGGAGCCTATCCGAAAGGAAATTTAACGCTCTTTTCAACGGTATCCTCTTTTAGCGAATTTTTGAAGAAAATTAAGCTATTGCTCTCGCCTCAAAATTTGTAGAATGTGAATTTTTGAAAAAATTTTAGGTAGAAATCCGTTTCAGGCTATTCTGAATCATATTCTGAAGTTTAACGCATTTTTTTATGTATGTATGTGTATATGTATGTATGTATGTATGTATGTATGTGTCATTCATAACTGTCCGTAGAATTGTGCTAGAAACTTCAAACAAATTTTAAAATGTTAAGGACACAAAACGAAAGTTCAAGTTTGTTGGCCAGCATGATCGGATTACATCTTCGGGTTGAAATTTTCAAAAATGTGGTCAAGAATTTCATAATAGCCTGTTTTTTTGCGATTTGTCGTGCGAAATAATTTTTTCAGCATACTAACATGTGGTATATTCGGAATCAGAGTAAAATTTCCTATAAGAATATGTATCAAGTTTTCAAAAATTTCAAAGTTGAAAAATCAGTCAAAAATCGAAATAATGCCGTTCGCTAGTTGTAAAAATCGAAAATATTACCATGAAACATTGTCCAAATTCAGATTGAACTAATCTTATGGAAGTATACCTGTATAACCAATCCTACAACCATGCTGTTTAAAACGTAGGTAGTAGGTGCTTGTTAAAAAAAAAAAAAAAATGTAATCACAACTGATGAGTTTACTCTGTGAAATATTCCGTCCTCCGATTCTCTCGGTCGCTCTCTTTAATGTTTTACGCTCAACTGTTTTAGGACTTGATGCAGCTTTAATACTGACTGTGGCTTAGAAAATATCAGCCATGAAATTATGAAGAAGTTCTATTTATGTACGTACTAGCACGCAGACCCAAGGCCTCGCTCCGCTCGGCCGTCAATAGCGACTGAAATGTCTAAGATTTCTTCAAAAATTCGCTCATGGGGTCATGCTGCATACATCTTTTTTCACTCTAAAAATTTAGTAGTTATGGCCATTTTAGTAACTTAAGAAATAAGGAATTGAAAAAAATTTTTTAGAGAAACTTTCGATCATAAATTAGTTAGAATCGACCCCTAGGAGAAACCAAAAGTGTAAATACCCTGTATAGATGTAGTTTTATTCAATGCATTTCTGTCAAGTAATTCTTGTAGGAAAAACCTAATGTTTAACACTCGCTCTGATATACTGTTGTATAAGTAAGTACCCAGTAAGATTGAAGCCTCTATTCGGAAATATGGTATCCTTACTCACAATCCCGAGTCTTCCGCTGGGCCTTATCATTTTGGACCCATCGGTATAGCAATTACATTCGCACCATCCATGACTTCTGATCTCCGTAGCCATATCGTTCTAGTTTCGATAATAGTTTTAACATCGTTATCAAAATTTAATTCTTTTTTATGTCATGTAACGGGAATTCAGTTTCAGGAACATGTTCAACAATTCGACTACTGTTTTTGTTTTTAATGATATTTTTCTCCACAACTACCAATCAATTGAATTTGATGATTTTTCATTAATCTTTAAGAATCCTCTCGTAACAATAAGGTTAAATGCAAAATTAACACCTACAAAACGAGAGAACATGAATATGGATAACTGTTGATATTTAGGATTTTACTCAGAGTGCCCCCAAGAACGGGGTTTTAAATAAAATTTCTAGCATTATTTTAATCAAAAATTCGCCGATACAAATCCCAATAAAATAAAGTAGACTGAATCAGCCAAAGTTCGTTACACGGGAAAATCAAGGTGCAGGATAAACATCTTGGACAGCTACTGTGAGCTTCTTGTATCTTCAATCTTACCTTAATTCAACTGAAAGGCGAGTCACGATTACCTAAATGAGAAACCGCAGTTATTCAAAGGTTATTATTATTCAGGGAGAGGGGTTGAAAAACTTTGTGAGGTTTCCGAAGGTTTGTTCGAAAATTGTTCGCTCTTCCAGTCTTTTTCATTCACATTAATAGGGGGGGAAACCTCGCCCAAATATTGTTTATCATTGGCATGGACAGGACGGCGGAAAGTTTTGGCTACCATTCGGAAATATTGATCGCGTCTGAACAGTCCTCAGGGATTTCCAATTGGTGAGATATTATTGTGTTGCATTCTCGTGAACTCTTTTATTTCCTTAGTTCCACGACGCTTCACTAGGCGCAGGACGCGTTATGGTGGTCATTGTGTTGGTAGATGGTATATTTTTGTTGTTAGGGAGAATGACTTCTATTCCACATTTGAATTGCAACTACAATACATGTTTCACCTGTTTACAGGCATCATCAGGTAGATATCCTAAAACATAAAAAAAGGACTTGATAAAGCCAAACTAATTCTCATGACTTACAGTGCCAAATGACTTAGATATATTTGATTACAAATACAACCCAACAGGTAAAAAATGATTTGACTTACTTAATTATTACTTATAACATTGCACAAGAAATTTCTATTTTAAAACACTTGACAAGGAACAATGTAACTGAAAAATTAACTGACGAACAGAAAACATAATAGGAAAGATTTAAATGATAACTGTGATAAGAACAGTGTAGCCAACCTTCTTCATAGGTTTGTAGGTTAGTGTGGTTTAGTTGTTATTTCCACAAATTTATTTCCTGAATCACTATCCATCACCTCTAACTGTTCATTCAATGTTTCAAATCAAACTCAATCAATCAATCAAATAAAAATAATACTCTGGAATTCTCTGAAAGCTCTAGAAATTTTGATCTCAGTGAAGAATAGTGAAGAAGTTGTAGAATGAACAGTTAGAGGTGATGAATAGTGCTTAAGGAAATAAATTGGTGGAAATAACAACTAAACCATGCTAACCTAAATATATGAAGAAGGTTGGCTACACTGTGAAGTAGCCCACTCTGTTCTTATCACAGTTATCATTTAAATCTTTCCTATTATGTTTTCTGTTCGTCAGTTAGTTTTTCAGTTACATTGTTACATGTCCAGTGTTTTAAAACATAAATTTCTTGTGCAATGTTAGTAATAATAATTGAGTCAAATCATTTTTTACCTGTTGGGTTATATTTGTAATCAAAAATATCATTTTCAAAAATGATAAAAGTCATTTTTCACTGTATGTCATGAGAATTAGTTTGGTTTTATCAAGTCCTTTTTTATGTTTTAGGATATCTACCTGATGATGCCTGTAAACAGGTGAAATATATATTGCAGTTCCAATTTAATTGTGGAAAAGACGTCATTCTTCCTATCTACGAAAATGGAATTCCACAAAATTACTAGTGACACCATCCAAAAACTCAGAGATGGTATATTCCAATTTCGAATTCAAGATTAATCTGGTTTTAGAAAAGACGCAACCAATAAGATTGAATTATCGTTACATCACTAATTACGTTGACACAAAGGGTAGACCAAAACAGTTTTGATTTTTATTCCTTCATTAAGAAAGAAGGGTTGATATGAAACTTAAAGATATACGAAGATTACATTACTAACGATTTTGGTGCATCTGGAACGTTAGGGAACCCTGATAGCATAATAGATTTCGATGACCAGAATAAGAAATCTGTGAATAAGAATATATCCACAAATCTGAGTGTAGCGATTTAGTTAATTGCTATCAAAATGTCTATCAACTCCATCAAAATGTCTCATCGAATAAGACCAGTTCATTTATTCTTGATTTTTTTCATTTTTCACATTTTAAAAATTTTTAACACTATTTTTTGTCAAAAAAACTAAATTTACTACGGAAATTTAGCTACGAATTTCTCAATCAACAGAGATTCAATGTTGATATCTGTGCTCATATCGTAGAATAGATCAGTCCTATTGGGAGATTGTATGAGCTACAAATCACATGATAATCCATGACGACGAACCTTCCACATAGCAGAATACAATTACCATTGATAAGTTTACACATTACAGTACAATATTATTGTTACAAGTCCAAGGGCAATATTGCGCATATTAGCTTAAACCTCTGCACTAAATAAGGTAATAGTTGATTAAGTTAATAGTTGATTCCTCTAAATAAACCTATTATGTAAAACTAACAAGCACCGGCATAATCGATGGTATAAGTAATGTGTCTGGGAATGTAATGACACTATACAATGGTACTGGCTTAAACAGCCTTCAATGAAATTAGAAATTTCTGTCCCATTTATAATTGAACCTCTACGTATCGTACAATAGAAAGTAAATCCTTGCTTGGCTGTGGGTAACGGAGATCGGTAAAACCATGCCCATTTCACTCAACCCATGCCAGTACGTTGAATACAACAGTGTCAACTCATGCCCTCTATCTAATCCGACCGTTCGGCATGAATTGACATACACTTCCAATTCGGGCGCACTCAAATTGGCACCAGCCAAAGGACGTTCACTAATCCTTACCTGATCTGGGCACAAGCCTAGGTAGTGGTCCGTCTTCAAGTAGTCAAGCCCTTGGTAAAATTTCAGATAGTCGGACATATAGGTCAGAGTGATGTGTATAGTTTGGAGTCTGGATGCTCGTAATCTCGCATTTCAAAAATACATAACATCAAGTAGTCAATCCCTGAGTTTAATTTCAGATTAGTTGGACATACCTACGGGTGATATTCTCGAGACTTGGACACTAGCGCCTCCTTACATCGAGGCAAGCGAAATCGAAGTTATTTCACCTTGTTGTCATGGTGACGAGTAAACATATGCGAAAATGCCCCATTTGTAGTCACAGCTGGACAACAGCATAACATAGTCTCACCTAGTTTCGAGTCAATATTTTCATTATTTGTAATATGCAAGGTTGTACGCAAATTACATCAAATTATTATCAGGTGTTGACCTCAAACGCTACGAATGCAAGATTTAATCTGTGGGGTTCTATCCCCCATCTGTGTGTTGGGGAGTTGACATACAAGTGTTCTAGATGATCCAGACATCAGCCGCAAAAATGTTGTGGATTACCTATCTAGTTTTAGAACTGTTCTTTGAATCAATTGAAACTAAAAATCTTTAGAGTACTGTGAAAGTGGTCTTGTGAAAGGATGTGTTATGAGAACTCTGTTAGGCGGGAATAGTAAGTTGTATCACATGTGGAAAGGTAAGTACCTAGAGGTAAGGTATACCTACATACTTTCCGTATATTATTACTTGTTCATGTAGGTACTTCATTGATCAAAACGAAAGTAGGTACCTAATTACCTTTTTTGTCCATAAAATTTGCGTAACTGCAAAACTCGCGCAATAACTGCACTGCCAATGCCGTCTTTATGAAATCTTACCTTCAGAGGAATGCATTTCAAGGTTTTTTCCTTGCAGCTGGTTTTTAATTCATGTTGCATATTCCCTGATTCTATATTTGACAAACTTGCTAATCAGCGGTTGTATTCGTCGGCAAAGCAACGACCCACCTACTTTGTTTAGGCACTTTAAACCAACAGCAAATCTGGTAGGACGTACGTAACTACCTAAGTAAGTAGTTTCGTTTCTTGGTGTAGCAACAACCTGCCTTGTTTATTTTGACAAACTATCAAATCTCTCCTTTTATTCATTCAATATAACAAGTAAAGCTTCCTCAGTTAAGCATAGTACTACGAACTTATAATAAAACGCCGATGAAGCTACCTGAGCAATGGCTCGGTACCTATACAGCAGTACAGACACCTGAGGAATTTTCAATCATCTTTTCAATACTATTTTTCAGGTTAATTATTCTCAAAGCCTAAACGAATGAAGTTCTTTAGTTTTCTGACACTGATTAACTACTATAGTTAGTAGGCTCCTTGTCCTAAAAAAAACTCGTGCACGTTAGATTGGTATTGTTGACAGCAATCTACAATCAATTATTGCGCTGGCAGGCATGATTATTATAACATTTAGACGAATTGAAACTTTGTATTGCTACAATATTATACTTTTTCAAAACAAAACTGTTGAAAAATGGCCTTATAACCACGAATTATGTTGACGTGAGACGGCAAACTTCTTGTGAGAAATAGGTTGGTTGAGTAGTGATTCATTGACGTTGGGCGGTATCATGGCCGACTTTGGCTGAAACGCGAACCTACTCCAGGCGTGACGTCACGAGAATATGGGCCATAGGTCAGAATGTAAGCACCTTTATGGTGCCCCTTACCCTTGGGTGTGTGACCCTTGTGATCCCTCACACTTGTCTTCGGACCAGATCGACAGCTTCAACCAGTTCAGACAGCTCTTTACCTGGACCAGACACTGCATACCTCAGATTTGAAAAGTGTCTAATTCAGGTGGTTTAGTTGCCGGTGGTGCCCCAGTTCAGGTGAGCCCCTATAATTAATGTGGGAAGGTGGCTCTGCTGACCCTGCCCTTCTTCAAACTACGCCACTGAATTTAATAAACTAGGCTTGTTTAATTTCGATACTGCGGTAACATATTCAAAACGGCTGCCTCCGTTAATGCATAGTTGTACAAAGGCATCTAGTGCACTCACTTTACCAACCACTTTTTCCCGTATGCACACGGGTTCATGTAGGATGTAAATGGCTATTGGCGTGTCACTTTGCATTTCCATAAATATTTCAACAAACTGTTAAATGTTTGGTGATGTGACAGAAGTAGTATACAGGGTGTCCCATCTAAACGGGCACATCGGGAAATTACAGCCTTACGGTGCGAGCTATCGAAAAATTAAACTGGACCTTTTTTATAGTATTTCAACTCAGCTTCACGATGCAAAAGTCCGATTTCTATTTTTCCATGTTTTAGGGACTCAAATAATCGATTGAAACTTAGGGTTTCCTCTTGACCCCCCTTTTTTTATTGCTTTTTCCGATTCTAGGTTGAATTTGGAACAGAAAATGCCTCATTGAAATTTTCTTTTTGGGGCTTCGTTTCTGAGTTATTCCACTTTTTGCGAAATACAGAAAATCGCCGATTTCTTTCAGACATTACCAACACTTTCTTACTATTTTTATCTTCAATTTTTGATATGTTCACCACACTTTTGAACAGCATTAAACTATCTATCATCAGACCCCAGCGTCCATAATCAACAATCACTATCAGGGGGATGACATTACACTAGAACCGCTTACGATTTAAAAAAATGTTTTCCAAATCGTCGTTTGAAAAAAAAACCCTCAAACTGTTCAGTACACACAGAATCACTGTTCAGAATGCAGATTAAAAAATGTACCACAAGGAGACTTCCAGTCAGTTGTGTTGTGATAAATCGAAAATGCCACCTGTTCCTTCTCCTGCAAACTGTATTCAAGGGTCAAGAAAACAACAGCTTCTTGATACTTATTGTTCAGTCTACACTATGATCTTTATTATTTAAAGAACCTTACATTAGTCAAGAAAATGGCGTCTCATACGTTCTTCTAATAAATGAGTGATAGTACTGAACAGTTTGAGGGGTTTTTTTTTTTTTTTTTTTTTCAAACGACGATTTGGAAAACTTTTTTTAAATCGTAAGCGGTTCAAGTGTAATGTCATCCCCCTGATGGTGATTGTTGATTATGGACGCTGGGGTCTGATGATAGATAGTTAATTGCTGATTTCAAAAGTGTGGTGAACATCTCAAAAATTGAAGATAAAAGTAGTAAGAAAGTGTTGGTAACGTCTGAAAGAAATCGGCGATTTTCTGTAATTCGCAAAAAAGTGGAATAACTCAGAAACGAAGCCCCAAAAAGATTTTTCAAGGAAGCCTTTTCTGTTCCAAATTCAACCTAGAATCGATCGAACGAAAAACTAGAACACTAAACAAATTTTACACAAAATTAAGCTGAAGAACGTACTTAAATTTCATTAATATTTACTCGAAAATCTATAAAACCTGCAAAAACAAACTAAAAATCCAAAATCTTTTTTGAATCACCGAATTTTATTTAGAACGAGTTTTTTTACCATGGAATTGGTTTTCAACAATTCTTTTCTACTGAAATTGCTCGAATTTCAGTACAATTCTATATAATAAAACTGCACAACCAGGATGATGAAGATGAGGATCAAAAAGATGGCCCATTTCGGCTTGATAGTATTTGTTTGATGGTATTCTGATATTGCACGATTGCAACAACCTACGAGAAATCTATGAACGCTTCGTGCGTCTGTTGAAACATCATATTATGGCTTCCTGCAGCGAAGAAAATAGGTTAAATTGATCCGAATTCACTTTTTGAAAAAAAAAAAAAAAATTCAGTTATGGAGGCTTCACGATTTTGTCCAACGTAATCTGCGATTAGAACCCACTTTATATAAAGAAGAAAAGTCCTTTCTACCCTACTAGCTCATTGCACTAATGAAATGATCCACACCAGAATCACGACGGTGATTTATTTTTAAATTTATTAATGCCATTTATTAAAAAAAGAATGTAAGTACATATGTATACACACAAAAAGATAAGGAAGTATTTGATACTTCGATCCGTGGATACAAAAACAACACATCTTAAATTAAGTTTGGCAGTTACATATCTCCAAAATTTATAAAAATTGTCTGGAGATCAGGAGTTTAAAAAACAAAAACAGAAAATATGACAAGTGCAATCATTACACAAATATGAACCATTACATGACTTAATTAAAGATAAGGGAATAAGATCTTAGATGGCATAACAAGTACGTATTATATTCTACCTAACAAAATAAATTTCAAATAAAACATACTGTCAAAAAAAAAAAAACTCTTAAGGCGATGACAAAATTGCTAAATAAATCTAAAACAAGAAATAAAAATTATCGTTTTGATAGAGATTCATGAAAAATATGTTAATACTCTTTTCAAATTGAATAAAATAATTTGAGTAGATTTTAAGTGAAAAAACTTCCTAAAACAAGGGGGTTTGAATTCGTTCTTAAAACAACTTTTAGTGGCATATTTATTTGAAGAACAGACTGATCCCCTGAGTTTGACAGTTGAGCCTAATACATCCTGCAAGAATGCAAAATTTTAAAATTCAGAAAACTATTTTCTAAAACTGATTTGGGTCAAGGAAATTTTCAAAAATTTTCGAACCATTGCAATATTTTAATATCGTCGGGCGATTCGCCAATATCCATCCAAATAGCCCATAACGAACATATTTCCTATGTGTAATAGCGACGCGTTGTTGATAACCCTGGAGAGGTGAAAGATCTTGGCGAAAGCTAATAAGGAAAGATTTAGCATTCAAGGCGCTGCGTTCAACGTCACTTCCACAACACAGAAACCAAAGACGTACAACAAAACATCAGATTAACGACACAGTTATGTACTAAGACGCGTACACACAAGATATTTGTTCGGATGCATTCAGCTCTCGGCTCGGTATCGGCAAGATTGACTGCTTTCCACCTTTACTAGCAAACCTGTGGGCGTCAGTCCTTTTGTGGATGGAGAGACAAAGCCGGGTCTCATCTCCTCCCAGCAGGTGGGTTGGTTTCCACAATTCATAAATTTCATCCCTCGGGTTGACAGCACGTGGAGGTTTCTCCGTTTGCGGAATAATCTGAACAACAGGCCAATCAACTAACTCAATATACCGACCTCTGACAATCCGCGTACTCGTAATTACAAGTATTAGTGAGGAAACCGTGTGGGCCATTGTTTCTTTCAAAAGACTAGAACTATGATAAATAGATAACGCAGCTCTACGGAATAAGGATATATATTAATTGCTATGCAATTCTTAGGCCGACCCCCAACAATTTTTTTTGTAACGTCCGTGACAAGAAGCGCGAGTTCGTGGGTTCGAATCCCAGCCAGGCTTGAACATTTTTTTATATCCAAATTTTTTTATATCCATTTTTATCGCATCGGGGTTCGAATCCCAGCCAGGCTTGCAAAATTTTTTATACCCAAATTTTTTTATATCCATTTTTTAATGTAAAATGAACGAATAAAAATGTACAAAAGACGAATGTATCAAATGTATCAAGAAAAAAGGTATCAAAAAATTCACGACTTTATTTTTTGAGCGTTTTCAGGCTAAGAATTGCATAGCAAATTATCCTCGTTTTCTACGCAGTACAAAAGGGAAAAGATCCGGGTGGTCCAGGGGGGCGAAGCCCCCCGACGAGGCGCGAAGCGCCGAATATATATATATATATATATATATATATAAAAGTAATGGAAAAGCGACGGTGAGTCTGTGCGATTTCGAGTTCGTCAAATCCAGAAATGCCTGATTAACCAATAAAATTAACCTACTGCAATGAGTCGAAAAATATTCGAAGATTTTTTCTATGGGTATTTGTATTGAAGCATTCTGAAACGATTCTTTGATTTTTAAATTTCCTTATATATATATATATATATATATATATATATATATATATATATATATATATATATATATATATATATATATATACACATGAATGAAGGGCTCTCTGCCCTTGAGTATTTTTTAAATCAACGAACTGATCCTCGGAAGCCATCCGTTGGGTTTCTTCCTAAATTATTTAGGATTCTTCCTCAAATTTGAGGATCTAATATATATTCAAACACTCATTGAACAAAACTTTTTGGCATCCAGAACACCTATCCCATTAATCTGGAAGCGTTTCATTGACGATGTGTTCCTTATTTGGGTTCATGGGGAGGATTCACTCAAGGAGTTTTTAGATGCATTGAATCAATCATTTTCAGTTCCATTCACATGGAAATATTCAACGAAAGAAGCAACTTTTCTCGATATAGACATTTTTCTAATGAATGGGTCTTTAAAAACATCTGTCCATGTAAAACCAAGCAACATGCAGCTATACTTCCATCACAAAACTTTCCATCCTCCACACACCAAAAAAAGCCAATCCTCGCTCGTTATTAATCCTTAGACATAGAATTTGTAATACAATGGAAGATAAAACAACATATAATTTTATTCTTAAAGAAAATGCGCTAAAAAGGTAAATTGAGAGAAAAAATTTATATTTATGAGAAAAAATATTGTTCATCTCCCGAAAGTAAACACAATGCTCATGGTACCTATAGTTACAGTAAGCGAAAGTAGCCGGTATTGAAATCACTTGCCTTATTAGTTTGCTGGTGTGGACATCTCGTTGTGGATACTGGATGATCTTCACCGAAAGGATCTGAAATAAAAATATTTATGTAAGTATATCAATATATTATTATTGCTTACTATCTACTAAGTAGTAAGCGTATTCGATCAGTGGGGATAAACGGCTAGATTTTCACTTGCTTTTTGCGTTTTGATGAACTTTTTCGGGACGTGGATTAACTTATGCACTATCGGCCCGTTCCTCCACGGAGGGTCATGAATTAATCCAGAGCTAATCCTGTTGTCTCACTGCTGTTTTTGAGAGATAACACCTGACTCAGGATTAACCCTCTTTAGCCCTTTATGGTGGAACGGGTCCTATATGTTTCATCACGGGCGTACCCAGTAGGAGCGTGTGTGCATGTGCAAACAGGAATTCCCTGAAACATTCATTACCCACATATAATGGTCCGAATTAATTTAAAATACTACCTAGTATTACGTTTTCAGAGATGGAATATAAATAGGAAAAAGTATTAAACTCTAAGATTCGTTTCAGAATGCCTGAAAAGGGATTTCGACGAAGAAATTTTCCAAACATTTTGAATTTAAAATTTTCCGAGCGATTGCAATAGCTTAATTTTCCACGAAAATTTGCTAAATAAACCCATGCGCTGATGCAAAATATGTGTAGTATTGAAGTTGTGTGGAATAGAATTTAAAAGGTTCCCTACAGATTTCATCGAGGCGACTGCAAATGCTCAAAAGCAATATTCGATGCCGGAGCCCGGGGTATTCGGTCAACACCAGTACTTTTTGGCCAATTTTGACCACATTATCGGGAATTGAGCGGATTGACTCCTGAAACCTGATTAATAATCGCCGTTAATCCAGAAATCGGCACTTCAGTAAATTAATTAAAATTAATTATATTAATTAATGGATAAGAACTGTGTAAAAAATTAATTAAAATTAATTACATTGATTAATTAAGGTAAGAACTAGGTATAGAGAATCAATGAACTTTGAATAATATGAGGCGTGACGCAATCTCAAACTACAAATTTGATCGCAAATTTTTCAAGCCTTTAGAAGAAAAAAGCATACTGGTAAGTAATGCATGCGTTACAGGGACGGACGTCCCTATTAATGGATTGTATATAATTTTGGTGAGAATTAGAATAAGATAAAAAAATACCATCCATAATGAAAATTGAAACTCCTGACACATTTATCCATAACCAGACCAAATTCATTGTTGGGGAAAAAAAGTCACGAAAATCGGACGAGAATAGTTAAAACATCATGGTTTATCAGTATTACCCCCTCCATTCGCTCCCTCTATTGATGAAATTTGAATACCCTGACATAATTTCCAAAACAATATCGAATTCATAATGGAACAAAATAAGAATCACGAAAATCGGTTGAGAATGATAGTAACCCATGGGTGCGAAAAAGAAACTATTTTTAAACGGACGAAGATTTCATACTAAGAAGTTTGGTATCAACCGCACTCTCCCACGATGGGGAGATTTGTGACCTAGGCAGCGTCGACAAAATTTGTCACACACACACATTACACACCTATGTTTTTTTTTTTTTTTTTTTGGTTTTTTTTTTTCTCACAGATTTGGTCATAAAGTGGTCTGAAACGGTTTTGTTAGCGGTCATTATTTTTCTTCTGATGCTTGGGTTGTCCCCTATTCCCTGGATCAATTCCAATAGCTCTTCCCTCTATTGACGAAGCCCAGCTTCAGAGGGACGTCCTAAAAATTATCTCACAGTTTTCCCAACAAAGGTAATGAATTACACAGAACTTTTTGTACTATGAATGGTTATAAAAGTAAGCGGATACGTCAAGCAGTTTTGAATTGAGCCATTATGTTTAATGGTTAATACAACTTAACTCCGAGAAGATTATTAAATTAATTAATTTTATTTTTTTAATTTCAGTTTTCCTCCCTCGTCCATACTTTGATGGATAATTATTCACGATAACGCCAATTACGGCGAGAGAAATTGATTAGGCTCACGGACGGGCTTTGGGAAAGAGAAATAAAAATATGAAGGTAAACGGATTATCGGTGGAAAAAATCGTAGTGAAATCCTATCCACTTGTGAAATAATATTGACACAGTGGAGGGTGGGAGAGATGACTCGAACTGACGTAAAGGCCATAAGAGTTTTATGGGGAAAATTCGTAAGCGGCTTTGCTAAGTTCAAGCCCAGTCAGTGACCTATAGGATCTAACAAAGTTTCTTATCCTAGTTTGTAAGATGGTAGGTTTCCGGGAGTCGACTCTCCGGGTGGATGAAGCTATAAAGAAAAGATGCAGTTAAGGGAACGAGAACCGGAGAGTGGCAGTAAAGGAGGAACTTCCGAGAGGTTCTAGAAGAAAAATGGAAAAATGTATTAGTCCGAATGATTTCTGTGTATTCGGGATCGGATCGGACAACCTTTTTCACGCCTACGTGATCTAGTGGCCGAACATCGGATATGAGAATAAGATATGGTAATTGTGCATATTAACTGCCTGAACTCTAAACTTTTTCATATTGACACACGATTAACTACAAGTCAATACTGGTGTTTATTGATAAGAATTATTTGCCGGAAAGTGAACAGCTGATAGTGCGGTGCGGTCAAAGGTCATAGATAAGGCCGCTTGCAGGTACAGTCAGTCAGTCAGTCATGGCATCGTGTTCCGCTAACGTGTTTCGTGTATGTGATGGTTGTGAGTATAATAATATCTCTTTTATCGATTGTCCCAATCCGAAGGTAAGTTGTTAAAATTTTTATACGACCACTCAGTACTTCAAAGGAATAAGAAATGTCCAGTTTGTGGTTTAGATATGTGGTTAGATGAGAAAAACCACAATTTCAGGCGTAAGAACCGAATAGAAAAAGTTCAGTCATGCAGCATGACCCCATGAGCGAATTTTTGAAGAAATCAACGAGCGGAGCGAGGCCTTGGGTCTGCGTGCTAGTACGTACATAAATAGAACTTCTTCATAGTTTCATGGCTGATATTTTCTAAGCCACAGTCAGTATTAAAGCTACATCAAGTATATTATGTTCAATGAGGGTAAGTTTAGATGCCATTAAACAGTTGAGCGTAATACATTAAAGACAGCGAACGAGAGAATCGGAGAACGGAATATTTCTCAGAGTAAACTCATCAGTTGTGATTACTTTTTTTTTTCGTACTGTTGAGCGGAAAAAAGTCTTTTTGGGGGTCAGCTCCCCACGTTGTATGTGTGAACCCTCTCATTATATTGAAATAAGGCTCTACCTTTTTTATAGTTTCCTGTATGTGGTAGCCCCAATTCAATCTCGAAGTCAGATTCAATCCAAGAAATTTTATTTTGCGAGTGCATGGAAAAGCCGCATCACCCATAGTAACAGTCTGCTGGTATGGTAGGTTATATCTTCTAGAGAAAGGACATAATACTGACTTTTGTACCGATATTGATAGACCTAGGCTCCCAAGGTAGTTTGTGACCAAGGTTTTGAGCTCATCATTGCAGTGCATTTTAGAGGCAGACATTCGGCATACTGAATAATCCTGATTTGGTCTGGTAGGATGTCTCCTATATCAGCCACATACAAGGAATAAAGGACTGTACTCAATATGGCGCCTTGGGGGAGGCCCCTCCAAGTCACTCGGGGTCCCAGGAGTTTTCCTCCACACCACACATAAACCTTCCTCTCCTGGATCAGTTGTACTATGCTCCTCACCGCTGCCTGAGGTATGCCGATTGAAGCCAGCTTTGCACTAAGGATGTGTATTTCTACATTGTCATAGGCCGATGAGATGTCTTAAACAGATGCCTTAAACAGTTGAGCAATGAGATGTCTTAAACAGATGCCTTAAACAGTTGAGCGTAATACATTAAAGAGAGCGACCGAGAGAATCGGAGGACGGAATATTTCTCAGAGTAAACTCATCAGTTGTGATTACTTTTTTTTTTCTTTTTCTTTTTTTTTTTAAGCACCTACTACCTACGTTTTAAACAGCATGGTTCTAGGATTGGTTATACAGGGATACTTCCATATGAGTAGTTCAATCTGAATTTGGACAATGTTTCATGCAAATATTACAACTACAAACGACAACTACTGATTTTTACAACTAGCGAACGGCATTATTTCGATTTTTGACTGATTTTTCAACATTGAAATTTTAGAAAACTTGATACATACTCTTATAGGAAAGTTTACGCTGATTCCGAATATACCACATGTTAGTATGCTGAAAAAATTATTTCGCACAACAAATCGCAAAAAACAGGCTGTTTTGACATTTTTGACTACATATTTGAAAATTTCAACCCAAAGATGTAATCCGATCATGCTGGTCAACGAACTTGATCTTTCGTTTTGTGTCCTTAAAATTTTAAAATTTGTTTGAAGTTTCTAGCACAATTCTACGGACAGTTATCGTCGGGAATGACACATACATACATATATACATACATACATACATACACATACATACATACATAAAGAAATGCGTTAAACTTCAGAATATGATTCAGAATAGCCTGAAACGGATTCCTGCATGAAATGTTTTCAAAAATTCACATTCTACAAATTTTGAGGAGAGAGCAATAGCTTAATTTTCTTCAATATGATGATCTACAACAGTTGATGCAATTTCGCTTTTCCTAAACGAGTGCATATTTCAGCAAAATCAGACCTAAAAAACCACCAGAATAGAAACCATAGCCCTAGAAGCGTATATTGTGACTATCCCTGCTTCAGAATTTCCGAATAAACAAATTGCAACATTTAGTTTCTAAACATTTATTTTCAACAACAATAAAGTATTGTATTTTCTTAAGTTTTGAATGTTTTATAAATGAAATTTATGTTTTGGGGCTGAAAATTGTTGGGTTTTCTACTCCAGTGTTTTTGAAATCATTACCAATATGTTTAATTAGTTATAGCGATGAAATAAGACAATAAAATATTAAGTTGTGAATTTACCTCGCCTTGAATTTAATAAGAATACAACTTCTTTGAATTCACCTGAAAATACTCTCTCCTTTTTAGACTGAGAATACTATGGAGAAAACCTGCAATGCATCGAGATAACCCCTCTTTTTCGGAGTACCTATAATCGGGATTTTTGGTGTAGTTTGGTGGGCTTCCTGGCCCGAATAGTGAATTAATCGTAGAAATTTGAGTATACAGTTACATTCTATGGTACTTGAACAACGTGTTAGTATATTTTTTGAATTTTCAAACTGGCGTTTTCCATACAAAAAATACTCTGCTGCACAATTGCGAAAATGACACTTATCCCCCTTTTACTTTAGTCTTCACATATATTCCACCCTCAATGTGAAACTTCTACCTAAATAGTGTCAACGTCGGCTTGACCCCATCTGCCGGCCAGTGCGTCTGCAGCGATTATTTTTCCACACGTCTCTCTCTATCTCAGAGCTTAATATTTTCGAGAGGTAGCTGCTAAAGGCTCAAGAAACCGGATGGAAAAGGATGGTCGAGATAGGAGCGAAGTATTCAGAAGGTGAGGGAAGGAACTCAAGAGAGAGAGAGGTGAGATGGTATTGGGGGGGGGGGGGGGGGGGGCTCTCAGATGTTGTTATCATTTTCTTTCCTACGCCGGAACCTTATAACCGGATCTTAGAAGAAAATACACCCCCTCCCTCCTCCCCGCCGTCATTACGAACTCAATATCCCTAAATTAATAACAACGCAATAAGTTTTTAATACGAAACTCCACTCCTCTTTTTCACCGTTGTAATTATCGCTGTAAATTGGCATGAGCTGGAATTTTATAAGATTGGCGCTGTAAGGAAAAGTTATGAGTTTCTCAGTTCAGTATCATAAGATGATAAAACAGCGGGCCATCGAAATCGATGGAACCTCAGAATGAGGTCATCCCTGATATTTCACCGGAATGTTATAGCTGGGTGGAAAAGGTTCTTTCGATTACAGTGATTTTGGCCAATGAGATCTAAAATGTTGATACAGTAAGATGATATTGCGATAAAATCCTTTTAAACCAGCGAAAGAGATATTGAAATATGAACTAATGTATTACACCCTTGGAGTTTCGGAATTTGTGGGTTCGAATGATCTCACTGAGGTAGGACTTACTTTAATACTCCTTTTAGGCTTGAGATAAGAAAATCGTTCTTTCGCCAAAAAATCAAGTATTTACAAAAAAAAAAAAAGAATAATTACGTTGGGCAATACTTTCTGAGCACAATAAATTGATCAATTTACAAAAAACATGCTGAAGAAACCATTAAAAAGGCAAAAAACGGCTAGAAATCATTAAATTTATGGTTTAATGCGTTAATCGAAAAATTGGTAGTTGATACATTCAATGAGCTCTAATTTCAATTAATAAGAAGTTATAATATATGGTAATTTACGAAAATTCGCTCGTATAATCATGCTGCATGACTGGAACTTTTATTTTTATAAGTTACAATACAACCAACGTATAAACCTAAATTTCAGTTGTACATATCTCACTCACCTGCTTTTAAGCAATTTATCAACAATCAAACTTTCAAAATATCAAAAAAATCATAGGTGCATAGGTACTCTGGAAGGACTCGGAATTCATAGTTTAAGACAAATTGATTCCATTTGAAACTTGGATTTGCGATGTATTTCTGTAGCCTACTCTCAGGGGCCAATAATTTTAGCGTAACTACTCCTAATTAGCAAGGAATATCATTAAAGTATCTCTGATCCTAAATATTTTGCCAGCTTCAGTATGTAAAAGTACTCGGGTAATGTTTCTCGTACAAATAGAAAAATATTAACAAGGGGTTATTGAGAGAAAGGATTTTTGATTTAGAGGCACCTAACTAGTATTTATACGTAATAATTTCCATGCGTGTGGCGAAGTCATGGAATTAACTTTTATCCCGAGGTTGCGTTGGTTACCGTCTGATAGGTAAGTACCTAATGGGTAGGTTGTATGCGATCAGGCAGGTGGGACGAACATCCCATCAGCCTTATTGACATGCATCACGTCATTTTCCTTCATAGCTCCAGCTTGAACCAGTTTTCTTTGATAATGAGGGAGGGTCATTCTGAAATGTTTTTAAACGAATAACTGGGATCCTTGGAGTAACAATTTACATACTCTCTCGTATATACTTTTAAACATACAATGTCGAACATTTCTGCTTGAAATGAGAAGGACGCCTTTGCTAACGCTACGCGCCGGTCACTGAATGGATGGATGGAATGAGAGTTAGGGCCAGGTGTACAATTCTCCGATTAAACAGACCAACAGTTAAACACTGTTTAATCCAGAACTCTGCTTAAACAACGAATCGCTGTTTGGATGTTGAACACCCTCTTATCAGTGCGGCTTATTGAAACAGCAGTTTGAACAGTTGATCGGCTGTTTAACATAGTTGAGCAGCATTGCACATGCGCACTGGTGGGTAGGATGCAAATTTGTTACTTTGTTGCTGCCTAGAGAGAATAGCGTTCAAAACTGTTTCCTACCTATACAACAATTAGTGACAGAACAAGAGTGGCGAAATTCACAAAAATTGAGGTATCGTTATTGCTACGGAACATCCATAGCTGCATAATTGAGAAACAAAAGAATATATTGAACGGCGACGAATGGAAAGGAATCGCCTACGAATTCAACGCTCAACATTAAGGACAGGCAAGAGTTGGTGGAAGTTTCAAGAGAAAATATGAAAACATAAAATGAGGTACTTTCGAGTTATAAATGTGTGTGCAGGTTACTGTGGAAAATATTTCATGGATTTTTGATTTGTCTCGTCAGGCTGGTGTTCGATCAAGGTACGATGAGTTCAACGAAATACTCATCTTAAGAAATATACTCTGGGAGGTACCTATTCCATTTACAACAAAAACAACTTCATATAACTTCAACATATATTTCATTCCGCGTGCTCGATCAAGAATTAGATCAAAATGACTTGCCTGTTTGAAAACGCGATTAACCCTTATCACAAGTTCTGAAAACATGTTTAGGAACAATGGCAATAGCATGGCATTTGGCAATTGGCCAAATCAGTTACCTCTGACAAAACAGCAGTATAACTATCGAATCAAATTGATCACCGGTATAAATTTGTGGTATTGTGTAAAACACGGAGGTCAAGGGATAGTCCTGCAACTCAACCAAAAAATGTATTTATGAAACTCAGCCAGTGTGTGGGTTTGGCTCAACCAGTAAGTACCCAAGGAACTTGTGTAAATGATTGACGTTTTACATCACTACATTAAAATACTGCAAATCATTATAGAAGGTTTATTATTTGAATTGGGATAACCCTTCCGTCTAAATCTTGGTTTACATAGGCAATTACTAAATGGAGCCTGTAGCACATTTTTATCTATGTACAGCTTACATTGACGCAGAGGCCGTACCGAAAACAAACTAGTCAAATAAAGTAGAACACCTACCAACACTTCACTAGCCCGCAAGTACGCTTCCCTAGGTAAGAAATATTAAAATAATCTCGATTTCTTGAAGATGAAATCCGATTGTAAGAAATGTAAGAATTAATGAAGCATGAATTCGAAACCAATAAAATTAAATTGGAATGAATAAGTACCTAATTCCATTCTAGATGAATTACCTAGATACATTTTCAAATGACCAAAGGGGTATACACGCTTTTATCTCCGAGTATCGCAGATTACCGGAGGACGGGGATATTATTATCGATTGGTCCTTCTTCCGCTTTCCTTTGTAGGGATGAAACAGCTTTGTACTCTGCTCGTTCATTGGATAGAATGTGTCTATTGATGTCCGTTTGAGTTCAATTCCCTCTTGATGCAACTTGGCTGTTTACGTTCAAAACGGACTTAGAAAGGGAATTCCCGTTCAATTGACCGACTCAAAGTTACTTAACTTAACTTAAAGTAATAACTCATCACACGGTTGAAACTACATCAAAGAAAAGCGCGGGCGGGAGAAGAACGCCACGACCAAACAGCAGTAGTGCCACCAGCGTAACTTGTCCTTTATTGACACATAAAAAATTATCGTCTCTTATATTTGGATAAGAGTTATCCGGAATATGAAACGGTTCCGGACGGTGGATTCAGTTTGGACTGGTGACTAGTCCACTGCGATCATTGTAAGATTGGATGAACTTAGGATGCGTAATTCGTCAACAGAAATAACCTGACATAGGGAGGAAGTCCAACATTAGCGGCATTTTATTGTTGGCTTCGTAAAACTTACATGCAGAGGAATTACAGATAAAGTAAGTATAAGATAAATTAACAAAAGCACATGTTATGGCCCACAAAATACTTGGTACAATCTAAATCTGTTCTTCAGTTTATTATTCACTAGCCGCTCCGGCTCGCTACGCTCGCCTCCACGTCCAGCCGGGGGGCAAGCCCCCCCGGACCCCCCATTAAATTGCTCGCTTCGCTCGCAAAGAGTGGCATGTAGGGAATGTTGCTCGCTTCGCTCGCAAAGTGTGGCATGTAGGGAATGTTGCTCGCTTCGCTCGCAAAGTGTGGCATGTAAGGGATGTTGCTCGCTTCGCTCGCAATTTGACCGACTGCCCGTCACTTTTTTCGATATCCGATTTCGGATTCAGATTCGGCGGACCCAAAGCTGTATTTCGCCCGCGAAAACCGTTCCGAAAAACGTACCTTTATGGGGTATATTTTAATCGGAAAAAACCAAGTTTTTCGGCGGACTTTTCGAGAAAACGGGTCCGTACTCTCGCATTTTTTTGACGCATTTCCCGATACTTTTTTCGCGATCCGATCGCGCCGTCGTCTTCCTCGTAGGAAAACCTACGAAACCCGTATTTTTCCGGAATTGTCAACGGCCGTTTAGAGGGGTAGGGGAAGCGGGTCCAAAAAGCGCACATTAACCGGAACTTCGACCCCCCTCCCGCCCTACGGCCCATGGTTCGGCTGGGATTAGAAAATTTTAAATTCGCTCGCTCCCCCTTTCGGAAAATCCCAAGAAGATCCCCCCACTCGTAGATCCGGCCCACTCAGCCGTTTGGCCGTGCATAGACACGACAGACAGACAAACAAACAGACAAACGGAGTTTCATTCTTATAAATAACTAGCCGCTCCGGCTCGCTACGCTCGCCTCCACGTCCAGCCGGGGGGCAAGCCCCCCGGATCCCCCATTCAATTGCTCGCTTCGCTCGCAAAGTGTGGCATGTAGGGAATATTGCTCGCTTCGCTCGCAAAGTGTGGCATGTAGGGAATGTTGCTCGCTTCGCTCGCAAACGATAGATCCCTAAGGGTAGGTTTAACTTCTGTAAGGGATGCTGCTCGCTTCGCTCGCTTGAGGAAGTTATACTGCCCACCCAACTTGGCAGACGTTTTTTTCTGTTGGAAATTCTTACAAACAAATTAAATCTTATGAAACTACGTGGAACCACAAAAAGTTTATTCGGGGATGTTGCTCGCTTCGCTCGCAAGGTATTGCTGTATATTTGTAGGAAAAAATCCGAATTTATTCTGTTGACATGGCTCTCGCTTCGCTCGCAAAGTGTGGCATGTAGGGCATGTTGCTCGCTTTGCTCGCAAACGGTAGATCCCTAAGGGTAGGTTTAACGTGTGTAGGGGATGTTGCTCGCTTCGCTCGCAAACGGTAGATCTCTAAGGGTAGGTTTAACTTCTGTAGGGGATGCTGCTCGCTTCGCTCGCTTGAGGGAGTTATACTGCCCACCCAACTTGGCAGACGTTTTTTTCTGTTGGAAATTCTTACAAACAAATTAAATCTTATAAAACTACGTGGAACCACAAAAAGATTATTCGGGGATGTTGCTCGCTTCGCTCGCAAGGTATACCTGTATATAGGTAGGAAAAAACCCGTATTTATTCTTTTGAAATAGGCCTGCAGGTAACATTGTGAAATACCTGACAAACCCTTTGACGTCTTCGTAGAGCCTTCTCGCGAACACGGCAAAATTAATTTCTGTTAAACGCTTCTTCTCGCTTCCGCTCGCGATTTGACCGACTTAACGTCACTTTTTTCGATATCCAATTTCGGATTCAGATTCGGCGGACCCAAAGCTGTATTTCGCCCGCGAAAACCGTTCCGAAAAACGTACCTTTATGGGGTATATTTTAATCGGAAAAAACCAAGTTTTTCGGCGGACTTTTCGAGAAAACGGGTCCGTATTCTCGCATTTTTTTAACGCATTTCCCGATACTTTTTTCCCGATCCGATCGCGCCGTCGTCTTCCTCGTTCAAAAACCTACGAAACCCGTATTTTTCCGGAATTGTCAATGGCCGTTTAGAGGGGTAGGGGAAGCGGGGAAGTCCAAAAAGCGCACATTAATTCTTACTTCGACCCCCCTCCCGCCCTACGGCACATGGTTCGGGTGGGATTAAACAATTTTAAATTCGCTCGCTCCCACTTTTGGAAAATCTCAAGAAGATCCCCCCACTCGTAGATCCGGCCCACTCAGCCGTTTGGCCGTGCATAGACACGACAGACAGACAAACAAACAGACAAACGGAGTTTCATTCTTATTAATAATAGAGATAGAGATTTAGGGCACCGGGCAGTGAAAAAGTTCCTATCATGCAGCAATAGGCAGTCCCTGAGGCTCAATGGAAAGGTTTCAGTAGTGTTGGGCTCAACCAGAATAATTAGATACAAACAAATGTTGAACATTATTACAATAATTATCAGATAATAATGTGGAAAGAGATAGGTTCCAATAATTTTCATATTGCCTGTGTATTATCTTGTAAAAGTGACTTGTGTAAAGACTATTAGATTTATTACAGCTAAGCCAAGGTTCATTGCGACAATGCAGTTTCCAATATAAACGAGCCTTATGCGTTCAACTGCAAAGTAAAGGTTAGAAATATTGCAAACAAAACGCTCCAGACTGTGATGGATATGGGTAGTTTCTCCATCTTATTCTTGAAAATGCTACCCCTTGGCATATTCCTGAGGTTTATTCAAACTTCAGGATGTCCTCTGGGTATAGCAGGTTAATCGCCTCTCCCCTTTGAAGGGGTAACTACTACATTCCCACTACCTACTACCACTACATTGTCACAAGACTCAACATCGGTGATGAACTACCTATTAAGTTTGAGTGTCGCCACAGGGGCTGCAAAGGATTTGAAACAAACCTCCGGTTCGGTAACTTGAGTTACTGACCAGTTACAGACTCAGTGAGGTCTTGATGAAACACACGAGGCTACTCATCAGCAATCAAAATCTCTAGTTCTTTCATACCTCCAATCAGCAAAGGTAAGTGAGTTACTGCGGTTATCCCCTTAAAATTGAGCGCGTTTGCAGCATAGCAATCTAACAAAAGGTCTAAGTATGATTTCATTGGTGGAACTTAAAAGAGAATTTCCCAAAAAGATAAAAAATGTGGTTTTTAAAATTTTTAAACGTTAACCTTCAATTATTTCCTGTCAAAATAGCGATGGGATTTTCAGCGACAAGCCGTGATTTTGTTTTGTTTAAATTAGGTTTTTTCCAGTTCAAATAACCACGTGTTTGAAGCGTTCCAGTCATGCAGCACGATTGTATGAGTGAATTTTTGTAAATTATCGTATTACGTTACGTTACATTTTTCAAATTTGAGCACTTTGAGTGCGAAGAAATTGTAAACTACCAATTTTATTGCAAAGGAACTCGAAGTAAACCACATTCTGCTGTTCAAGATAGACTTTGGATTTTCAGCTTTTTTTGCAGTTTTTACCGATTTTTCAGCAAAGATCAATGAAATTTAAGTACATTTTTCAGCTTAATTTGGTGTATGAATTTTTAATGTTCTAATTCAACGTTGATAAACTTTCTTTTGTTTAAAATTCTGATAAAAAATTTAAATTAAAATTATCTATAAAATTAAATAATTTAAATTAAATTAAATTATTTTTATCATTTTTTATTGTTTTTTGTTGTTTTTGTGATATGCTTTAGCATTTTTTGAAATTTAAGCAATTTATTGTACTCAAAAACCGCTGGTCGACGAACCCAGCCATTCATTTGAAAAGCTTCATTTTTTGGAGCAAGAACGGAATTTCTATCTCAATCCTAAGTAGAACTATCGCCTGGAATGCTGGAATGACACACACACTTATATATATATATATATATATATATATATATATATATATATATATATATATATATATATATATATATATATATAACTGAAAAACTTCTAAAATCCAAGAATCATTTCAGAATGCCACAAAACGGATTTTAATAAAGGAAATTTTCGAATTTTGTTATCTTAAATTTTTTTAAGCCATTCCAATAGCTTAATTTTCAACGAACATTCGTTATAATGGACACTAGGGCGTAGCGCCGAGTGTAAAGAAGGACGTACATATGTGTGACTTACTCAGAAGCTTGAACACCGTTATGGAGATGAAGTGAAGAAAAAAATAGTAAACTCTTAATTTTAAAGATTGCTCTTATTGTGGACACATAGGTACACGGTAGGTGTCAGTTTCTGGAGACCAAGATTTTCGAAGTTATATTCTGTTTCTCGAACACCATGCATTCAAAAACTGATTTAGATCCTAAATTTGGAAGCTGAGTGAAAAAATAGACGGAGCCATTTCTGGCGTCGTAAGTCAATAAAACAAAAAAAAAAAAAAAAAAAAAAAAAGTCTTGCCCTCACGAAACTGGTAGTGGTCCTGGGGGTTTTCTAGGGTGCTGAATCTGAACCCGAAGCCTGTATTTCACATACACGTCTAATTTTTGAGGTACGGCATCTGCATTTTTGAGAAAATCTCGAGATAATTTATGTTCAATTAAAAGGTGATATTCTTATTGGAAATTCAACACTGAGCACGCATATGAGTCTATGGGTCCGAAATGCCTCCTTAACGTGTATTTTCCCTAAAAAGTGACAAAAACTTGGATATTCACCGATTTTTCTACAATTTTTTGAAATTTTGTCTACAAAATACACAACTTGGCGATCTGAAAAAAAAAAAAAAAAAAAAAAAAAAAAATTGCTATTACTTGGACTATTTCTACGTCGAATGAGACCAACAGCAGCTCTGGAGTTGAATTTCCGCGATTGTTCAACTACCTACAGAAAAACGTGTTTCTTGTCAGTTTTTTGACGACTTATTTTTTCTCGGTTTATTCCCAAAAAACACGTTTTTCGGTAGTTGGAAAACCGCAAAAAATCAATTATAACACCTCCTGTTGATCTTATTCGACGCAGAAATAGTCCAAGTAATAGCAAAAAAATGTATTTATGTATTTATTATTATTATTTTTTTATTTTTCAGGTCGCCAAATGGTGTAATTTGTACAAAGGTTTTTAAAAAACTGTGGACAAATCGTCAAAACTCGGTGAAAACCCAAGTTTTTTCGGCAGTTCTTAGGCAAAAGACACGTTAAGGAGGTATTTCAGACCCATAGGCGTGTTCAGCGGTAAATTTCCAACAAGAACATCACCGTTTAATTGAACATAAATTATCCTGGAAATCAAGATATTTTCTCAAAATTGCAGATGCCCTACCTAAAAAATTAGCCTTATGTTATATGTGAAGTATGGGCTTCGGATTCGGATTCAGCACCCTTGAAAACCCCCAGGACCACTACCAGTTTCGAGAGCGCACTACTTTTTTTTGGGGAGTGTAATATGACTTTTCCCATGTTTCCCCTAAAATCATAGCAGCAATGTGTTTCCAGTCACATTTTCACCCGGCTTTACAGTATTGTGTTTCTAGATTAATCCCCGTTGGATCATTTCATGTAGATGTTTTGCGATTGAGGGATCCAGACGATGGAGGACAAGATCGAGGTCGAGGGAAGGTAAAGTAGAAGCGCATGCTGGGCGGTAGCCATACGAAGTGGAAACATCAGGCGGGAATGCCGGAGGCCTGGAACACAGCATTGATCTGGATAACATAGTTCGGTCACAGGGTTTCTGGGGCAGCGAGGGTGGAACTGAACTCTCCAAGGAATTCACTCCGGGAATCAAAAGGTGGTGAGATGAGGACAAGGCGGACGAGAGGGGAATTGCCCACTTCTACTACCCGCGCTTGATATAGGGAAGCACGGGAAATGCTCATCGCTGGCTGAGCTGAATTCCGAGGTCCCTCCTCTCGACTGATGGCAAACGCAATCTTGGTACCCGGCCATAAAACATTGGCATTCTGATAGAAATCAAAAGCGATTTCTCTTCTGAAGGATGAAAGGGCTTTGGATCGGAAAAATATTTCATATTCGACCGAACATTCAACTGAAAACAGAATATCAAAGAGAAACAACGCTACACAGTGAAAATATGTTCTGAACATAACAGCGAGCCAATCACTCGGATGCTCCCCTTCGACGGAATGAGGTCTACATCAACGTATAAAGTTTTTTACCATGAAAATATACGATTTAACTCGATTGAGGTATTTAAACGTGGTCTTGTAGTTGCGCAACACATAGGAACATATTCCCTTTCGTAAAACTTTTTATTATTTACACTGTAATGAAAAAAATATTAAATAATAACAAAAAACTGCAAATTATTACACAACGCCAACGGGTTGGACCGTCCTTCTACTCAGAACACATATCTATAATTATTGGACAGAGTCTATGACACCTTATCTAAATATATCTGCAAAGGCGTATACGCCAACCGAGGAGAAATTATCTTAATTAAATCACATACTTATAACTCAGTATTCCTTCGAAATTTAACAGGAGCTGACCCGAATTTGAAGTAGAGCGACCCGAGTGGTTTCATTCGATTCATTGGGATATCTATAAATCCCCCCCCCCCCCCCCCCAACCATTACTGACACCTAGAAAGTTTTTGAGATTTCAAATATTACATACATTGAATATGAAAATTTAATTATGAAATTAATCATCATTCATTCGAATTCATTAATTATGAAAATTTTCAAATTCAAATATTTTCCATCTGATGTTTTTTATAATTTTTTCTTGAAGTAATGCATTTCAACTCTACATTCGGGGTTCCAAAATGAATCATATTTATGGGACTATAGGGATAAAATTGAAGTAACCAATAACTTACTTTAATGTTCAAATTGGAATTGATATAAATTAAAATGAATGAATAGTCAATCTACATAAATACATTTATTAGATTTCGTGAAACCATCGTCCCGAAACAATTCTGTAAGCTTTCTCCATAGCTAGAAGTTAGAAAAAATTCGGGTCATTCGAAACACTTCATTGTAGGTGTGATTCAAATTTCAAATGGTTCGAGGCTCAAAATGTAAAAAAAAGCTCAAAAAACCTGAAAATGAACCTGAACGCTAATTCAGCGCTAAATGGGCTTTTAGAGCTCTTTCTCCATAACTAGAAGATTGACAATGTTGAAGGTTCTTCGGAACACCTTAATGTATATGCGGTGACAATTTCAAATCCTTCGAGGATAAAGTATTTTAAGTTCAAAAAACTGAAAATACACGTAATTTAGCGCTAAATGGGCGTTTGAATCCCTTTCTTTATAGCTGGCAGTTTTGAAAAAAATGTGGGTCCTTTAAAACTTTTCAATGTAGGTGTGGGTAAAATTTCAAATCGTTCGAGGGTCAAAATGTAACAAAGCAAATGTTTGAAAAACTTCAAAATATACGTAATTTAGCGCTAAATATGCTCTTGGAGCCCTTTCCTCGTGGCTATGTTTAAAAAATGGAGCTCCTGCGAAAAACTTCAATGTTGGTTTGGTTAAAATTGCAAATCGTTCGAGGGTCAGGAAGAGTGTAGAGAAAGTGTGTGCCTTCGTGAAACGAAGTTTCTATTCCTTTTCTAAGATTCGCTTTATTTTCTTTCATATCATTTCGTAATAAATAACAATATCTGAACTGGCTATATAGAGATACATCAAGGAACCTATAACCGCCTCCATGAATACAGACTACAATTATTAATCTAACGACAATGAAATTCATATGAGACCGTCTAAGAGCTCACCAGCACAATCCCTGAAAATTTCATCAAATATGGCTTAAACTTGGTATAGTTTCGGGCGTGATAATGATTTACCACAGTCAGACAGACATCAGACAGACAGGCAGGGGACCAAACTTGATCAGCAAGCCCTGGAACGCAAAAAGCAAGGCAAATTTTGATTTTGGAAGACAAAAATTAATTCGACTTCTCGCATAAACACAAAGCTTCTCTATCTTCGGTAGTGAGGAAGCCAAAAAAGTTGTTGAGACTAAAACGCAAAATGCGAGAGGAATTTAATTTTGGGGGAAAACAAAACTTCATCCCCATAAAGTGAAAACAATGCGTCCGCTACCTATATGTAGACTCAGAAGCAAAATTAATATTATTCCAGATCCCCCCCCCCCCCCCCCCCACCAACATAACTTCCACCTTGACAATCAATCCAGTACTTCCTTCTAACCTTCGAGGCCCATCTCTTCATCGTCATCACCATCTGTGATGACGAAGAAAAGGAAAATACCAGTGTCAAGAGACTTTTCAACTATTTTGGTTTATTATTTCCAATAATAAGCCTATGAGATCGTGTAGCAAAAAATTTTTATAACCCCCCCTCAAACTTTGTCACTTTACGTTTCAAGGTGCGTAGAATCCAAATTTGAAATGTCCGTCCGCCGTCCGGGCCATAAAAGGCCTAAGAATTGACTTAAAAAACCCGTTCTTTCGAACATAGACTCCATTTGGGGTCTAGTTGGTCCTAACGTTTAACCATCCCGATCGCTTTACTCGCATAGTTGCTATGGGCCAAAAACGGCCGAAAAAGTGTCTTTTTCAAGCTTTGAGTGTTAGACTTAAGCACGAACTCACGCCTGGCACGCTTGGCAGGGGGTCACGGTGGGTGGTGAGGGGGGGGGGGGGGGGGGGGAGCGGGGGGTGGAGTAAGAGGAGGCGCCGCGGCACTTCCTTCGAGGCATGAATATATGTTTTTTTCTAGGTCATATTTGTGTGTTAATACCAATGCTTTTCCTACGCATATTTTATAACCTATCCTCTCGACTTTTCGTACGTACTTAGATAATGATATTATTAAGGCAATAACTATTTGAATAGATAGGAGCTCAAATCGAGAAATATAAACATGAGTATATAATTATAGAAGTATAGGTTGTGGCAACTCGAAATAGGACACCCCGAGGAGCCTGGACGGGCCTTATGACGTACGCAAGCCAACTAAAACTACGATCAAACTCAATTGAGAAAATAATAAACCTTTGTGAAATAATTTGCAGCGTTTTTTCTCATTAGTGGGAACTAATAGGTTTCCAATATTTGTACATCAGAAATTGAATTTGTAGATCAGTTTGAATACAAAGACAATATTTATAAATATCTTAGTTTCAGAATTCCGAATGGGTGTTGTTCTAATATGAGATATTCTCATTTCTGGATCTCTATGTAACTCATATAGGGCAACCGATAGCCTAATTGGACAAACATGGGATATGTCCTAAGTAGATTTTTTTAAACGCTTGAATGCAAATTTATAAAAACGTGGATATACAATTTTGGTAATTCTGAGCAATTATCCGGTCAACTCCGATATTTCTCGAACTTTCGTATAATGTTATAGACAAGGAAAGACAATAATAGAATGCAAAATTAGACGTCGCAAACGTCCACATGTACATACACTTCATTCTGACCTACATGTCCGACTAATCTGTATTTTTACTAAGGGATTGACTACTTGATGTTATGTATTTTTGAGATGCGAGCGTAGCGAGCATCCAGACCACTGATCTATACTTATCCATGTTTTTAGAATAGATCAGTGGTCTGGATGCTTGCTACGCTCGCATCTCAAAAATACATAACATCAAGTAGTCAATCCCTTAGTAAAAATACAGATTAGTCGGACATGTAGGTCAGAATGAAGTGTATGTACATGTCTAAAACTGCTTTGCGACGTCTAATTTTGCATTCTATTATTGTCTTTCCTTGTCTATAACATTATACGAAAGTTTGAGAAATATCGGAGTTGACCGGATAATTGCTCAGAATTACCACAATTTTAAGTAGGGGATTGAACAATAATAGTAAAAACCAAATTTTCGTTTTGTTTTTGGGTGGCCTCTGTTGCCATTTTAAAAAAACGTTCCTTAAAATCAGATCACTTTTACAAAAGGTTGGGCCCTGTTGAATTACCTTGGTAAAAACATTCTTCATTTATGATGAGCGAGGAAAGTTGGCGGGTGACTTGATGTTTTAGGGTAGCGAGAGGATTAAATATGACACATTGAAATGAATATATAATTGATAATTGATGTAGGTACCTATATATAACTGTTCTAAAACTGTCACAATACCCATATTACAGAAAGAGAGAGGATAAATATACCATCCAAACAGCTTGGAAGAGGAAATAATGTATCTTCCGCCTCATTAGGAAGCATCGGTGATATAACAACACTAAATCATTTCAATGCTAAACGATAGATGCTGACAGTTGCCTCATGTTGGCAGTTGCCTCCAACACGGTCACATTCGATTTTAATTGTAGGCCGGTGAAAACGAACGTGATCACCCATGTGTGTAATATGAGTGTTAGGGAACGTCGAGGAGAAGAGCTTGTTGCGCGTGGTTATCCGATTCTGCAAGGTTAGGAGAATTTTTTCATATATATATATATATATATCTACCCCATTTTTTCGTCCCTCGGGGCTTCCAGAGAAAGGGCCAGCCAAGGGGTGGGATGCGGACGGAGGGAGTCCGGCTGGTGCAGAAACGCTCGGGCGATAATGGTTTTGATAAATCGTGTCAGCCGCGGGCAGCGGAGTCACGTTCTAACAGACCTCAGCTCTGGAAGGCAAACAGACTCCGCTCATTACGCACACCCCCAGTGATAATTACGAGTCTCTCGCTTCTCTTTGCCCTGCGCTTCTTTGTGACCCTCCTGCCTCGCTTTCCGCTCGCTGTCCGTCCACCTAACCGCCACCTCTGTCCTAACTCTGCCGTATGTCTTCCTAACACGTACGACTGTCCGGTGTATATCAGTTTCGTTAAAACTCCGGTACGAGTTGAAACTGACTGACCGTGAAATGAGGGCGACCGAAGAGGAGCTGCGGTGTTGCCTCTGTGTGTCGGTATGTATCTCATACAATGTGTGTGGGTATGTATCTCATACAATAGCTGTATTCCAAGCACCGCGAATTCATGAACTTTTCGGAACCGGTTCGGCGCCGAACCTTATGCGCACGTGAATCGTGTTCCAAGCCTTTTGAGTTCAGGAACTCGACACTCCCTAAAGGCCGTATCACACTTGCATTTTCTCCGCATTTTTTTCGCATATTAAACGCTGAAACGTGAAGAAGGCAAAGTGCTTTTTTTCAAGGTCAGCTGTGGATGTTGAGGAGGAATAAGTGCAAAAACAGCGCATTCTGGCGGAATGCGTTTTTATTAAATCTGTCAGGTTAGGGCTCCTGGGGGTTTTTCATTGAATTGTAACCTCCCCAAGGGTTATGTTTAGCATTTTTCTTGCGTCAAGGAATTAGATTAGTTAGATTAGAAGGATTAGAACGTGTTCTAATTTTCCCAAGTGAGTTTAAAAACGCTCCGCTAGGATGCGCAATGGTCGAAAAAGCTGACCTTGGAAAAACGCACTTCTTCTTCTTCACGTTTTGGCATTAAAAACGCAGAAAAAACGCAGAAAAAATGCGGAAAAAATGCTAGTGTGATACGGCCTTAAGGTGTTCCCACCGCGTCGGGTTCATAAACCGAGTTCAGTGAGTTCATGAACTTTTCAGACCTGCTCGGGGATAGGGATGAGAACTCGAACTGAAGCGAACCTTTCTGGACCTTCAGAAAATTAATTTCATCGCCAACCTTCCCCCTAAATGCCTTGTCATTAGCCTGCTTGATGCGTGTTGTGTTATCGTTTTCCACATCTCTTTTTCAATTTGCTTCATCTAATAATTATTACAACCGTCAGTTTTCTTTTATCAGCTGTCTACACATAGATAGATAACATTTGTTTAAGGGTAGTTGGTAATTGACAGGTAAAGTCGAACTAATGTTTTTCTCGTACGCACTTGGCCCACCCTACCTTACTTTGGCACTTTTTTTTGCCTTTTCTCAATGATGGCTCGTGGGATTTTGATAAAATTGTCAACAGTTACTCTTCTTCTGGGTAGGAATGATATCCCATACCCTTCATACCTGAGAAATTACTCTGAGGGAGGTAATTAGCAAATAACCTTCAAAAATAGTTGAAAATGCCGTTTTTTGCACCTTTTTGGCCTTTTCTTCAAAATGCTCAAATGATTTCGATGATGAGGTTTTCACGTTACATCTCATACAATGTGTGTCAGCATGTATCTCATGCAATGTGTGTCGGTATGCATATAATACAATGTGTGCCAGCATGTATCTCATACAATGTGTGTCCGTATGTATCTCATACAATGTGTGTCAGCATGTATCTCATACAATGAGTGTCGGTATGTATCTCATACAATGTGTGTACAATACTCCTATCTCCTATACTGGAATACGGGTGTCCTTTACTACTGCCCCCATTTTCAATGTGACATTTCTCCCATTCAAAATATCGTTTTTAGCGAATTTTCGTAGAAAATGAACTATTATTGCAATAGCTCGGAAAATTTTTAAATAAAAATTTTCGAAAAACTTTCTCCATTGAAATCCGTTTTGAGACATTCTGAAACGAATCCTACAGTTTTACGCTTTTTCATATATACTTATAATGTATATATGTGTCATTCCAGACTCTCCTTAGGAACGAGATAAAAATTCCGTTCTTGCGCCAAAAAATCAAGCTCTCCAAACGAAAGGATGAGTTCGTTGGCCAATACTTTTTGAGCACATTAAATTGGTCAAAATTCAAAAAAGGTGCTAAAAAAATCACTAAAAAATTACTGAAAACGTCTAAAAATCGTTAAATTTATGTTTTTATCAGAATTTTAGTCGAAAGAAGTTTATTGACTATGAACTAAAACAGTTGAAAATTTATTCACAAAATTATGGTGAAAAAGTTACTCGAATTTTGTTAATATTTGCTGAAGAATCGATTAAAAAACTGAAAAATTTCTAATCACCCACAATTTGTTTTTATTCGTAGAATATTATTTAGAACGAGTTTATTTGCCATAAAATTGTTGGTTAACAATTTCTTTGTACTCGAAGTGCTCAAATTTCAGAACAGTAACATAATATAATATGATAACGTAAATTCGCTCATACGATCTTGCTGCATGACTGGAACTTTTTAATGTTGAAAATACTTTTTTTGGACTCTGCGAAACTCCCTCTTTTTTTTCTATTATCATTTGAAACATCCCAAATATGATTAACATTAATTAATTATGGTTTTAGAAAATTGGAGGGCTGTAGTAAAGTTTCTCACTAGGCAAAAACTTTACTACTGCCCCCCCACTTCCAAACAGCAGTAACCGCGGGATAACAGCGGGAGACATGTCTGTCTGATGAAGCAGATATACACTTTGGGCGTAGTTCCGTATGTGTCCCCACTTTAAAACCAATGTAAATCTGTACTTATCCCATCAATACTTAAATTTGACGACTGTTTCGGAAACCTTCGAATCTCCTCGGTTTTTTAGTACATTTTTTGACCAATTTAATGTGCCCAAAAAAAAAGCTGGCCAATGAACTCGTCCTTTGGTTTGGAAAGCTCGATTTGTTGGCGCAAAAACGGCATTTTTATCTCAATCCTAAGGAGAGTTATCATATGGAAGGACACACACACACACACACATTATATATATATATATATATATATATATATATATATATATATATATATATATATATATATATGAAAAATGTTAAACCCTGGGATTCGTATCAGAACGTCTCAAAACAGATTTCAATAAAGAAAATGTAGGAAAATTTTGATTAAAACTTTTTGGAGTCTGCAATAGCTTCATTTTCTACGACAATTCGCTAAAAATGTACTTAAATTTGATCAATATTGGCCAAAAAATGGAAAAAACTGCTAAAAAAAAAGCTAAAAATCCAAAATCTTTCTTGAGTTGTAGAATATTATTCAGAGCGAATTCTTCATCATGTAATCGGTAGTTAACAATTTATTTTTACTCAAAATCCTGAAAATCGGTCAGGCAATAATTAAATTCAAATCTTCAGGGCCAACGTTTCGATGTATTTATACATCATTATCAGGGCTCGGAGAATTTATGCAGCTGTTTACACAGTCATCTTCTAGTATTTTGTTACACTTTTATGAGTATGTACATATACTGACGAGTGAAAAATGAAGATATTGAAAAATATATTGAAAAAATGAAAAAACACATGAAAACATGTGAACATCAGCAAATACTCGTGAAACAACATCAACATGTGAACATCAACTCGTGAACATCAGCAAACAACATGTGAAAAACCGTTGAAAAATCCGTTGTTTTTCACATGTTGTTTACTGATGTTCACATGTTGATGTTGTTTCACGAGTATTTGCTGATTTTCACATGTTTTCATGTGTTTTCTCATTTTTTTCAATATATTTTTCAATATCTTCATTTTTCACTCGTCAGTATATGTACATACTCATGAATGTGTTACAAAATACTAGAAGATGACCGTGTCAACAGCTGCATAAATTATCCGAGCCCTGATGATGATGTATAAATACATCGAAACATTGGCTCTGAAGATTTGAATTTTATTATTGCCTGACCGATTCTCAAGAACCCCAAAAACTGTCCTAATTATCACCTAGCGGTCAATAAACTAAACCATATTATCAAAATCCTGAATGTTCAAAACAATTCAACATAATATAGTACGATAATTTACGAAAATTTGCTCATACAATTATGCTGCATGACTGGAACTTGAGTTTAGTATATGTTGAAACCGAAATCAGCAAGAAATATGAGAAACACAAAGAGCAAGAGGAACTTCGTGATTGGAAGAACAAACAATTTAATAACTTCCAGCACGAATACAAAGCTCTCGTGGAAGTGAAGACGCGAGACTGCACTGGTACCAGGGAGTGGGTGTAGGAAGGAACGGGTGAGTTCCTGCTTGAGGTATGGCTTCACTGTTCGTGGGGTTTCAAAATCCACATCTGTCCCATTCTCTCGAACCAGATGTGAACGGAGGCAGAGGCAACCAATACTTTCGAGCTCACGACAATGGTAGGTTGTATGTACGACGTCATCCAACGTGTTTCGTGTTGTAGGCTTTAAACTCGAACGGACCACCTGCCGGGATGCCAGAAGCTCAGCGGGGTTACAGCAGGTGGGAGAGCGACCACCTCACAAAAGGAAGCAGACACTGCGGGCCCTAGACGGTTCCATAGTGAGAAGGCGGTGGGAAGGATGATAGGAGGGGTGGGGGGGGGGGGGCCAAACATCCTCTCAAGGGGAAGGATGTTATATCGGAAGTTATCTGAACATCCAAGGGATGGAGATGAGGAAGAGGCGAACAACCAAATTTTATATTTATCAGAGCTGAAATTGCAATATATTATTTTACTAAATAAAATGATAATGATAAACCTAATTACTACTCCATAATCATATACATGATCATTCAACGTAGGTATACTACAGGTTAGTATGATAAAATACAATTCTGGAGCAATTCTTTCCCGACCCTCATTCGAAAATTGGGTGACGAAAAGCATAACGAAATGACTCTGATCTTCTTATTCATTTTATATGTATTTTTAACGAAAAATAGATTCCAATCTACGAAATTTGACACCATTCGCACTCTCCTACGATGATTAGTTTTCTTGCTACGATTTTTCAAAGTTTCTGCCCTGGTGAAGTCACAATAAATTGGCGGTTTGGTGGGGGGGTCCCTCCCTGGGGAGAGGTAAACTTTGACCTCACCAGTGCGCAAAACTTTGAAAAATCATAGACAGTAATCTAATCATTCTAATACCGTAGTTGCACATTCGCGTTCGTGCGTCGCTTTTGCCATTCGTGGTGTTGGCACGAGGCGCTGCTGCGTGCCGCTCGCGTTGCTGTCCAATAAGAGTGGACCGTTTACACATTCGCCTCAGTTCAACGAAGCTCGTAGCGCGGGGGCTACACACTTTACCCTTAGAGCGTGTTTACGTTTGGGGCTGGTCAGGAGAAACTGTGGAATGTCATTTGTGATCCTCAGCATCGAGTGCCTGCTGATGTACCAAAGGGAATTGGCGTTGGGTCCTTTCGTATGATGTTGGGGCACGACCACATTATGCCATGTAGAAGAAATGAAGGCAAATCACCTTGATACTGTCCCGCTCTTAATGATGTTAGAGAATATTTCAGATATAACGGCGATCACTGGACTAGAACAGCAAGTATTTGTTGGTCTGCTAAAGAACGTACGCGGGGGATACCATAAGTAGATCAGTGCATGGACAGAACAATCTCGTATTTTTTTACGGCAACGAATCTTTAGTGTATTACACGTAATTACAAAATTCTATTGGCAGTCCTACGTTAGAAAAATACCTAATCGAATAAAATCGCTCGAGATTTTGCAGCTTGCCTTCAGCGAAATTTACAATTAAATTTTATTAAACAATTAGTTCTCATTTATAAGTAATTTATCAATTACCGCTTGATTTTGTTAGTTAATTGTATCTGAGTAAGCTTATAAATGTGAATTCGAAAAGTATGTTAAGTTCTTATATCGTGGGGTTGGTGGTAAAAGTGATCAAGTCCATTTGGCAAAAGTGTTCAGGAGAGCCTGTTAAAGTTCTCCAACACACGAACTGATGGAAAAATGCGGAATGTGAGCTTAAAATCAGGTCAAACCAAATAATTTCATGTTATGTGAGCTCAGTAATACCTTTGTTATGTGAAAGTAGTACCGAACCTTATACAAAATAAACTTACTTTTAATTGTCCCCGATTTTTAGTGAAAATTGTAAGTTGAATACTTTTACCTGAATAAAAACTGGTATGACTTGGACATGATCACTATAATAAAACTTCAAGTTCACAGTAAATTTTACATGTATTATCATTTTCAGGTGTTCAACCCTTCAATATCAATCCCTCGGGATACTAACAATCAAGATATAACAAATTTTCATTAGATTATCCCTTACAACTGTCATTTGACTGACTTTACTTGTAAGCTAAAGTATTTCTACGACCACATTATGTAGGAGTAAAGTCGATCAAATGACAGTTGACATTTTTTACTTGTAATGTGTTGGTACTTACAATCAGTTGCTACACATATAAATCTAGTTAAATGCCATTTGATCATATGTGATCCACTGGTTCATTCAGGTAAAAATAAATTTTTTTGGTTTTTGAAATTTGTCGTCATAAGTTCTTTTGTTTTTCAATTCTCAGCTGTAGATATTGTTTTATAGTATCCGGAGAGACCAAAGCCTCATTTTCTAAAAAAAATGCACTTGATCACTTTTACCACCAACCCCACGATATCATGTCATGCAACAGATTATATTAAAATCAATCTCATCAATAAGATGACTCGGAATCATTTTCTTCCTTTTTCTTTCTGACGAAACCGGTGGAGCGCGAATGAGAAGTAGGCACACGTTGTAGGATAAGGTGGGTATGCAAAACACGACTGCCCCGCTGGCGTTGGCGAAGCAATTTATTAGCGACACGGAAGAAGAGGGTCCCAATGTTATCGTTAATATCGATCACGTCATAATTATGCAGTGACGCTCCCCATTAACTTCGGGAGGGAGACCCAGATTGTGTCGCTCGTTAGTTAATATTTACTGTCACGGCACTATACCTACACTGTGTACAGTTCAGCAGGTCTTGTAATGACTTACCTACCTACCAATCCTACGCCTATCTTACCGTACTTGGAGTATCCACGATTTGCGGGATCCCGGGAACGGAAATAGACGAAATAAAAAACGTCTGCCAAGTTGGGTGGGCAGTATAGCTTCCTCACATATTGTAACACGAACGTACCTATAGAATTAGCTGACGAAAAAAGTACGAGTCGAAATGATTTATAGGTCGGCGTTGTAATAAATTAATGTTTGCGCATGCGCAGAGACTATTAATCCCACGGCACTGAAATTTATAGGGGAACGTCTAGGAGGTCAACCACACAATCCCCAAAAATCTCATAAAAATCGGTCCATTAGTCTCGGATTTTTGGCTGTGTCGATCAATTTTAGTTTTGCGCATGCGCTGTGGATATTACTCCACCAATCGCGAAATAATTCATAAAGAATTGTTTTGGAACATATACCAAATCACTTACCGAGTTTGAACGAAACCCGACCAACAGATGATGAGAAATCGACGTTAGAAGAAATTCACGTTAGCGCATACGCACAGGCTACTGTTTATTCGACGGCATTGAAAATTATATGGGACCGTCTAGGAGCTAATCCACATTTCCTGAAAATTGGGATCGGACGGAAACTTGGTATTGTTTTGGGCGAGACAAGCTTTTACCACAGACAGACATCAGACAGACC